>CM076570.1:1008862836-1009395563 GCA_034641835.2 Pinus albicaulis
CAGGGGAGATGCATCCCTTGAATGTCTCCAAAATAATACAACCCCCATCTTGCTTGTCAAGAATTTCATAGGGGGGCTAACACCTTCTCCGATTCCCAAACTCAAAACTTCAGATCTAGGTCCTCCACTAAATATGAAATTGCTGCATGCATAACTACTGGAAAATGTTGTATTGTTTAGGAGGGTTGATGATGTAGCATGCTGAAAGATAATAAGTTGTTGATTTGAAGCTAATTAAGTGATCCCTAGAGTGAAGGATTAATCCCTCACAGGATTTCAATCTGAGTTTCTTGGAAATTCCTCTTCTCCTCAAACCCTCACTGGAGAAGTACGGAATTGTTTCAGGAAATGTTGTTGCATAGGAGAATAGATGGATGGCCTGATGCCAAATATGAAACTGAAACTCTAAAAAGGATGAAATGGATCTACAGTGTGAAGGCATGATACCTCCATATGTTTCTCAGCTCAAGTACTAAGAACAACCTTCCAACTCTCAAACCCAAGTTCAATAATGCATAATTCCTCTAGCTGGAAGTAGAGATGATAGTGGCTGAAAGTGGAATTTATTTCCAGATGATGAATGTTTCCCAATAAAACCTTCCCAGAGTAGGCACTCGAAGTCCCCCATGGGTAATGGTGGGATTCCCGCTTGGGAACACCCTATGCTCAACAACACATCAGACTTAGCTAAATAGTTGAAGCATGAAAATAAATGTCTTACGACACTCAACAATAAAAATCCAGAAATCCCTTTGCTTCCCTCATCTTCCTTTTATGGTTGTGAGCCTTCTGTAGCCTTGTCCCACCTCAAAAATGCACTGCACATGTGGCCACTAGCCTTCATAAACATCGTGTTGTCCTCCTCTATCTCCATCATCTTGCATTTATTCCTGCACTATCTCCATCATGTGTGCATTTAATACACCACGTTCACCATCACTTCATCATTATTTCTCCATGACCTCCACTCTTCCTTCATCAATAATATGCTCCAATACTCTATAATGTTTCTCCACTACACAAATAACCCATATTCACACTATAGAAGTGGATTTTATTCATCTACTCGGTTTATGGGTCTCTCCCCCCTTTTATTTAATTAACTAAATAAGAAAATTAAGAACTCTAATATTCTAATTAGCTGATGGAAAATTTGGAATATTACAGTCCTCCCCACCAAAATTTTTCTTGTCCTCAAGTAATGGAAAAAGTGGATGCTAAACAAATACATCTCCCTCCCAAGTGGCATCCTCATATGGAATATTTCCCGATCTACTCCAATGTGTTATGAATGACCATCTCCATAGTTGTCTCTCTAGAATGTCTAGAATGGCCTCCAGTTGTGTAGCTAGATGCCCCTCCCCATCAATGATTCCACAAGGGGCAATCATCTATTGTCCAAGAGCCTCTTCTCTGCATGAGATATGTGAGGTGTAGTGGTTCCTTCCCCAAGTGGAAAGTCCCAAATCATAAACTATCTCTCCAACCCATGCTACATGGAGTTGGTTTTGTATCTCCATGCTCAAATCCTTCACCCTAGTGGCCTTTATTTCTCTATGTATCATATCAACACTATGAAAAGTAGGAAATAGATACATATGGATTAACATGTGAAATGTCTAACCATACTCTCCCAATAGAAGCCATTGTAGTAATGCCTCTTGCTGCCACATCACACCATCATCATACAAAGTATGGTAGCCATAGTCTCTCAAGAGAAACCACCACAAAAATTCCTCTTCTTGCCAAACCACCTCATCGTCATACCAAGTATGGTGGCCATACTCTCCTAATAGAATCCAACACAACAAGGCTTCATGTTTCCATCCCACATCACCATTATGCAAGGTATGGGAGAATTTCAATACATATTCTCCTAAGAGTAACCAACACAACAATGACTCTTACTGCCACCCCACATCATCATAATGGAAAGCATGAAGCAATGATATACTAATTTGCATGTATAATGTCAGAAAAAACCAACATTTCCAAGATTCCCACTACCACGTCATATGGGTATCATGCAAAGTCCAAAAAAATAACATACCCACTGTTGTGTGATATGTCATGTGATGGCCAAACTCTCTCAAAAGTAACCAGTACAACCATGCCTCCTGTTGTTGCATCACACCAATACTATGCAAGCCATGTAACATATAAATTTGAAATGTCTGGTGGTAACCATACTCACACAAGAGAAACCAACACAACCATGCTTATTTTTTCCTTGTGTCATAGATTTGCAAGTAGCTTTCCATCCACTTTCTCATCATCTCCATCCATCAATCAAACTATGGGTGATGACTCATATCCACCCAATGGATAAGCCCCCGCCAGAAAACGCTCATACATTAACTGTCCCCATCACTATATATGGCCTTGGGAATACCATGAAGCATGAATACATCCTGGAAAGATAATTCGGTCAAGGGTGAAGAGATGTACTATGTAAAAATGTCGAAGAAATGTGCATACCTCGACAGCAAATCAATGTTGACAATACCATCCTCCACAATCTGATGACAATCTTTACACTCCATGATATGTTGAAGCACATCCTCCTTGAGGTTTCTCCATGAGAACCTCTCTCTGATGGCCTTGGTAGAACCTATGAGGTTGTGAATATGCTCCATGCAGAAAATTATCTTTGAGCTATGATGTGATGATCAAGAAGGCTCTATTCTAATAATGTAAGATGTTATCCATTACATGATTTCTACCATCTACCATATGCCCATCCAATGCTTCACAAGTGAAGCGATCATTATAATGCTCAAATAATAATTGCACCCTAAAATGTTCACTACTCTTCATTGACAACGTTGATAATCTCCATGATAGTGCATCTGTTGTCTCAAGGCCCTCTTCATACAAAATGTTGGAATCATCATCCTACCTTGTACTGATCCACCGTTGCTGCCTCCTCTGCAGCTACTACTCCTCCTCAAAATATGTCAGAGAATATGGTGGTTGGTCTTTACCAGAAATTTATTTCCCATAAAAAACTTCTGGAATTTGACTAATGCATGCATAATGGCCAATATCTCTATGTTGTAAATAGAATATGAAAGATCATGCGATAGTAACTTTCGGTTCTCCAAATCTATTGTATAGCTTCCCTGCATTAATACTTTTCTAATCCCATCCTTAGTAACTTCACACACCAACAAAAAGTGTTGTACGTAGCTTAGCAATGTCAAACTAGGATAGCTATACATCTTCTCCTTGAACCAGTCAAGGTTTGTCTACGCAGTGATAGACTACTGCTAAAAATTAGCAATGTGCTCTAACCCTTGGTCATGCAATTACCCTGATGGCATGACCCCATAAATCTCAATCTGAGGTGCTAAAATAATATCGGGTTGAAATGTTTGCATACCTTGGATCAACTAATGCTTGGTAACATCTTGAAAATCTACAAGAGTTCCTCCATTCGATGCAGTTGCTTCTCCAACTTCTGGTGATGGTGATGGTTGATCCTCTACTGCTGTAGCAATGTTGGTATATTGTTCCTCTTCCTCATTCACCTCTTGAATCATTCTTGGGACTCTCAATGTCGAATGATTAGGACCATATTGTAAAGATGCAAGTTCTCCTCCCACTGATGCAAGTACTTCTACTACAGTTGGTAGTGGTGGTAGTTGTTCTTCTCCCAGAGTATCAGTGTTCACACCTTACTTTTTCTCCTCATATACTTCCTCATCAATTTCAGAAAATGAATTAATGGAAAGTGCCTTCAGTTTTCTTCTATCAAAACTCTCTAGCAACCTTTGAGTGAAGTTTTCATATGCTGTCACTCTTGCATGCTCCATATTACCGAAGCACCAGTCATTTTATTCACCGTCAAGGTGTAGCTCTACAATCTAAATAGCCTCTACTTCCGCTACTTGGTGTGACTGGAATAATGCATCTAAATTATCCATCCAATCTTTTGCCGTGCTTTTGGATGACCCATCAAGTGTAGTCAGATATATTCTATTATGCATAGACCCTCTTCTTCTATTACTATTGCGAGGTCTCTGGTTCTCTTTAATCTAGAAAATCTGCTGGAAAGTCAGATTCTCTTTGAATGATCTAGATTGAGATCTGTACTCTGCAAGATAATCACTCAGAGTCTCATGCTCCAAATATTCTCCATCTCCATGCCATTCATTTCCTTCGGTAAGGAAAGTGGGCATAGTAGGGAAATGTGGAACTTTCTACACCATCAGTTTCTTATACTAATTATAGGAAGTCCTCGACCATTCTGAAACCCTCTTGAGGTTTCCTTTTGCCTTTCCCTCCTCATTTATTTGATCTCCATGGTGATATCTTGGATAGATTTGAAGATAAGTGTGGTAAAAATCAATCCTTCCGCCATTGAAGACTTCTTCTTTTTCTTCTTCTTCTTCTTCTTCTTATTCCTATGATGTCATGAAATTCTGACAAGCTAAGCCAAATTTCATGCTCTGATACCAATGTAATATCCCAAAATTGGAGAAACATGAATATAGAACATATGCATAATTCCAACTATGGTAAAATAAGAATTAAACATGTAGAACTGGAAAAATTATGTGATACATCAAAACATCATACATATGATCAGAAATAACTAAGCCATATCATTATTTATTAACAACAAATGAATACACACAATGGTCCAAAAAGGGATGAACTCAAGCCATCCAAAGATGGTTTAAACAACTCTACTGAAGGCTAGCACTGGGAAGTAAAAAATATTGTTGTTGGGACACATATATATGTGTGAGAGGTTGCTGGAGTTCTTAGAAATATATGGTATTTTAACCACCGTCTCTACTCGAAAAACCCCAAAATACCAAGAAATGGTTTTTCCATATTTTTAGTATGGAATTTCAGCCCTTTTTGGGTTGCACACTACACCCCTACTTCCTGAGTTACACACTCCTTGGAGACAACTACTGATCTTGGGATGAAATAATGATATATCAACTACAATAGCACCCACTCAGCTCACTAAATGAAGGTTTGGTCCCTTCTCCTGATTCCAAAGCTGAAAACTTGAGATCCAACTCCTCCATTAAATATGCAACTGCTGCATGCACAACTACTGGGAAATACTATGCAGTCTAGGAGGGATGATGATGTAGCCTATTGATATATAATACAATGATGATCCTATGCTATTGAAATGATCCCCAGAGTGAAGGATTAATCCCTCACAAGATTCCAAGTTGAGTTCCTTGGAACTTCCTCTTCTCCTCAAACCCTCACTGCAGTATTACGCAATTCATGGACGAAATGTTCCTCCATATGATAATAGATGGATGGTCTGATGTCGGATATGAAAATGAAACTATCAGAAGAATGAAATTGAACCACAATGTGAAGGGTTGATCCATCCACAGGTTTCTTAGCTTAATAAGAGAGAAAAACCTTCCAACTCTCAAACCCAAGTTTAGGAATGCGTAATTCCTATAGCTGGAAGTTGAGAAGAGAGTGGCTAAAAGTGGCAATGATTGCTAGATGATGAATGCCGCCCAAAAAAATATTCCTAGGGTAGGCACTCAAAGTCCCCTATGGGTAAGGGTGGTATTCCTGCTTAGAAACATCTAGTGCTAAACAACACAAAGAAATTACCTAAACAACTGAACCGTGCAAAGAAATGGCTTATGACACTCAACAATAAAAATATAGAAACCCATTCCTTTTTCGCCCTCATTTTCATTTTATGGTTGTGAGCCTTCCCTGGCCTTGTCCTACCTCATAACTGTACTACACACGTGGGCTACTACCCTCCATAAATACTGCACTTTCCTCCATTATCTCCATCATGTGTGTATTTAATACACCACTTCCTCCATCACTTCATCATTATTTCTCCATCACCTCCACTATTTATTCATCAATAATCTACTCCAATACTCTATAATATTTCTCAACTACTCAACTAACCCACATTCACACTATATAAGTGGATTTTATTCATTTATTGAGTTTATGGGTCCCTCCCACATTTTATTTACTTAACTAAATAAGAAAAGTAAGAACTCTAATATTCAAATTAGTTGATGGAAAATTTGGAATATTAAATATTACTAGGGTAATCCCTTATTTTTGTTAGTGTAGCCCCCTTGTTTTTACTTTTCTACCCCTATAGCCCCCATATTGTTATTATTATGCCCCATAAAAATACATTATTATTATTGTTGTTCCCTTACATCATTATTGTTAGGTTGACTAGGATTATATTGTGACCCCATGGACTCCTATATATAGAAAGATGGTTTTTGCTTCTGTATCATCCAAGTATTGTTCATTTATGTAATGTAAAGGAGTTTTCCCCTTGGAAGTGGCTAATTTATAAGGCATTGATCTTTCTTTTCTTCTATTTTTGGAGCTGTTTTCATAACATTTGGTATTAGAGCTTTGGATTCTAGGGTTTCGCTGCTTCAAACAGGCCATGATGGAATTTTTGCCATAAATTTTTTTCTACGAAGGTTCAGATGCGAAAAAAAAGACCCATTTGCAAAAAATTCCAGAGGATCTTCTTGTAAAAATTTCACGTCTTGGTTCACAATAGTTTCAGAGATATGATCTGTGGAAGTTATGGTTTTTGTAGCCTCCGGAATTTAATATGAAATATTTGACCTTAGGAAAATCTTCATAACTCTCTCTATGAGCATCAAATTGGAATTATGGAAAAAGTGGCCGAAATTACACAGGCTTTAGTTTTCTGTGTATCAATTTCAGAGCCGAAGGAGGAAACAGGGAGACATGGCATGCTGTAAAACTTGTCTCTACTGAAAGAAGAATACAAATAATGTCAGATCTATGGAATTGGAAAGAATTAGATGGTTAGTATAGGACAAAATATTAAATCTTGGTGATCTGAAATTACAGAGATACACCAGTTTCAATATCGAGCTCCTCAAAATCAAGAAAAAGGTGTGTATTTTCTTTTCAAATTTCATAAGTATTTTCTAAAAAAATAGTTTGAAGTGATTCCAAGGGCATATTGAAACACAGATATCAGTATTGGGTTTTAAAATCCCCCCTAAAAAGAATTCAACACCCATTAAGCCTTCAGAAGGCTACTACGAATCATGAAGAGGAAGACGTACAACATGACATATCAAAATTACAAGAGCAAGTGCACCAAATTTTGCTCTCGTAAAGAGCAACAAAAAATGAAATGGATGTTTTGAAGAAAGGCATGGAAGCAAATATGTATGATTTGAAGAAATGCGTGGAACCTAAGATGGATGGTTTGAAGAATGGCTTGGAAGCTAAGATAGATGACATGGAAGCTAAGATCAATGAAAAAATGAAATACAACATGGAAGACATGAAGAATGATCTAAAAACATAAATGGAAGGTTTGAAGGAAGGTTTGACAAATTTTATACAAGAAATGATTCCTAATGAAAAAATATAGTAGAGGAAACTCATGATGAGAAAAAAGTAAATGTTAATCGTGATTTCATAAACTCTAACGTTGGATTGAAGACCCACCATATTCCAAAGATCGATATGAGTAAGTTTGATGGCAAGGATCCCGTAACATGGATACTACATATGGAGCAATATTTTGATGTCAATAATGTGAAAAAGACACAAAAGGTATGCATTTCAACTTTATATTTATAATAAAATACATTTGTATGGTATCGATGGCTTTTCTCTCGTAAAAAAATTGTCACTTGCTTAATTTTTACAAATGAAATGATAGCACATTATGAGGATACAAATAGCAACACCTTCTTTAGAAAATTGATAAATCACAAAAAAAAGGGTTCAGTGGTGGAGCACATTGAGGAATTCAAAAAATTGAATATAAGGGTAGCTGATATTCTAGAGGAACACAAGATTGATGTCTTCATAAGTAAATTAAAGGATAACATCCAACATGAGGTTCACCTTTATAACCCTGGTTCATTTGAGAAGGAATTCAGGTTGGCAAGAAAAATTCAGTGTGAAATTATGGTGAAAAGGAAGCCTACCACTCACATATATAAATATGGAAGTGTTGATACTCCTAAACTTCCAAAACCTACAAGGTTGACACCAAAAATGTTGGAACAAAAATAATAAAAAGGGCTTTGCTACAGTTGTGATAGAAAATACACTAAAGGTCATAAGTGTGCAAAAAATAAATTATTTTACATAGAGCGTTAACAGGAGGAAGAAAATTAACAAGAAACTTCAAAACAAGATGATATACACCACGAACCAACCCTAGAGAAAGAAGAAATGAGTCCTACCATATATTGTAATGCATTGGACGGAATTACGACTCAAACTCTTATGGTAGAAGGACATATCAACAAGAAAAATGTGATAGTGTTGATTGATTTAGGTAGTACCCATAATTTTATTAATTGTAAGGTAGCCAAAGAATTTAATTTCTTCCTATACCCAAAACCAGAGTGTCAAGTGATGGTTACAAATGGAGGAAATATAAATTTCTTTGGAAAATTCCATAATATAAATCTGACCATGGGGGAGTATGTATTTAATAGTCCAATTCTTTCCATTCCAATGTGAGGTGCTGATGTTGTACTAGGAGTACACTGGTTACAATATTTTGGGAGGATAGCTTTTAATTTTCAAGAATGTTTCTTGAAATTCCTTTTAGAAGCAATGAATTTTAATTACGAGGTATCGCAGGGAAGCTAAGAAATATTATAATTTCTAATGTCATGAAAAATCTTCTGAAGAATTAACAATGAGGCATAATTTCACGATTATTCACACTAGAAGTTCCAACATCAAAATCATCTATTTCTCCAGATCTCCTAAAAGTATTGGAAAATAATTCCAAGGTGTTGAAAACTCCTAAAGGACTCCCACCTATACATGATCATGATCATGATATTCTTTTGATTCTATGAATTGTTTCAACAAACATCATGCCTTACAGATTTTTGTATGTCCAAAAGAGTGAAATTGAATGTATGATTGAAAAAATGTTAGATGCTCCTATAATTCAACATAGTCAAAGTTCTTTCTCTGCTCTAGTAGTATTAGTACACAAGAAGGATGGATCATGGCACATGTGTCCAGATTATAGGGAGCTAAATAAGCTCATTATTAAAGATAAATTTCCCATTCTTGTGATTTATGAATTATTGAATGAATTACATGGAGAAATTTATTTTAACAAGTTGGATCTTCATTTAGGATATCATCAAATTAGAATGAAGACTAAAGATATTCCAAAAACAACATTTTGAACTCATGAGGGTCATTATGAAGTTTTGGTCATTCCTTTTGGCCTTACCAATGCACCATATACATTTCAAGGGTTGATGAATTCCATTTTCAAACCCTTACTTAGAAAATTTGTGTTAGTATTTTTTGATGATATACTAATCTACAGCGGGTCTTCGAAGGATCATGTTCAACATGTTGACAAGGTGCTCAAATAATTGGAGGAGAAAAAATTATATGAAAAAACCTCCAAATGTTTCTTTGGAGTGTAAGAGGTGGAATATCTTGGTCATATTGTATCCCATGAGGGTTGTAAGATAAACATTAAAAAAATTAAATCCATTAAGGAATGGAAAGTCCCCACAACCATAAATCAGTTGCAAAGATTTATCTGGTTAACAAGGTATTATTGCAAGTTTGTTAAGAATTATGGGACAATATCATCACCTCTAACAACATTATTCAAGGAAGATGCATTTTCATGGACTACTAAAGCAACTAAGGCCTTTGAACATCTTAAAGAGTTAATGTGCCTAACACCGGTCTTAGCTACGCCAGACTTCACAAAAACCTTTATTGTGGAATGTGATGCCACGGGAAATGGAATTGGTGTTGTTTTAATGCAATAAAGAAGACCTGTTATTTTGAAAGTAATCCAATCAAAGGAAAGTATTTACAGAAAGCTATGTATGAGAAGCAAATGTTGGCAATACTACATGCACTGAAGAACTGGAGACCTTACCTAATGGGAGAACAATTCAAGGTAAAAAATGATCATGATCATCTTAAATAATTTTTGGAACAAAGACTATATTCAGAAGAAAAAAAAATGGGTCACAAAGATGTTGGGTTATGATTTTGAAATCAACTACAAAAAAGAGAAGCTAAATTTTGTTGCGGATGCACTCTCAAGAAAGGATGAAGAGGTGGAAGCATTGCTCTGTGCCATTTCTATTATCCAAATAGATTGGATAACTGAAGGAAGGGATGAATGGAAGAATGACGAAGAATTGTTGACACTCATTCAAAGTTGCAGCCAGATCCTAGTACATCTGATACATTTAGTTGGAAAAATTATACCTTATGGTACAAAGATCACTTACATCTTTGTAAGAATTCCAAACTAAAACACAAAATTATTTTGGAATTGCACAAATCTCCCTTAGGAGGACACTTAGGATTTTTGAAAACTCACCACACAGTGAAGAAAGAATTATTTGGGATGGCCTTGAATCTGATATTCAAAATCTTATGGTGGAATGTTTTGCGTGCCAGAGAAATAAAGTTGAGACGACTAAGACCCAGGGTTTTCTACGACCTTTATCCATTAGAATTCAATGTGGGGAGGAGGTTTCAATTGATTTTATCATGGGTTTACCTAATTCCTAAAGAAAGACTATCATCATGGTTGTTACACCATTTTTTGGTCATCTAACTTGTTACTATTAGATGGACCTAAGTACACCATGTAAGACCAATTTTGCCCTAAGTAAAATTGATTTCACTATGAAAAATAGCATAGTAAACCACCTTTATTAAGTTGTTTATGGTCTAAACAGGAAACCCCATGAGGAAATATTAAATAAATCTACATTTTTTTATTTTCCTCAAGGAATAATTAGTTAAACAACAATTTAATTAATATTCCTGGTCATATTTAACCAGAAACAGGAAAATTAATTAGATAAATCACTATTTATCTTATTATTTTCTAGTAATAATTATTTAAACCTTATTTAAATAATATTCCTTGTTAAATTTGAATAAATCATTCGTAAATAATTAAATAAATCATTATTTATTTGATTATTACTCAACCACATCCTTAAAATAATAAATAAATCATTTATTTATTTATAATTTACAAATACAGGGATTTGACCCAAGTCAAATTCTTTTTCCCTCCAACAAATTTAATAAAATATTTCATAAAAGTTGGATCTTGATTTGGTTAATAATATTTTAACTATGCACCAATATCTAGACTAACTCAATATTTTGTTATAAATAGAATGGTTTTTCCATTCATTTACTACCTTTTTTTTCCTGAAGATCACTCTGGATCTATACTTTTAGTATGACTTTGATCCACCATCATTGTCATATTTTGCTACCTTTTTTCGTGTGAGCTCCCTTTGAGTTCCATTTTTGTCTGCATTTTCTACACCATTAGGAGAGAGGGATTTTAGGTCTTAAGTGCTGAGGAATTACAAGAACCCATTCCATTGAGGAGGGATGGTAACATCCTTCTATTTTCTCCTCCCAGGTGCCATTAATAAAAAAATCTTTAAACATATTTTTGTCGTGTCTAGTGGATGCATGGAGCAACTCTTGTTTTTATTTACTACTTAATGTCTTTTAATGCATAGATCTAGATTTTTGTAGAATTTATCTTGGTCACCTAATTTTAGATCTAAAGATATTCGAAGCCATCTTTTTTATTAGGGTTGTCTGTTATGCACAACTAAAGTGAGCCTTTTTTGTACACTTGCGGTTAAGATTCATACTAATAACTGGCGACTCGACATGGGTTTACGATTACGACCGTTGTCGTTTTCTAGATCCCTGCATATCTAGCTTCTTCAAACCATAGGATTTCTCTTGAGCTTCTTGTTTTTATTTTCTTGATGTTGTTTTTAACCTATAAAACCCAAAAACATTGAAAATTTTAACTTCCGTGTCTTTTTAGGCCTGTTGCGTAGGTGATCGACATCAGCCGCAACTGAGATGACAAACTCTTCTGAAACCTTCTCCCAAGAGTGTCGGAAGTGCTGGTCGCACTTTTTGGGCCAAAACCTGTGACCTAAACTTCTAGGGCATAGAAAACAGGCCAGAACCTGTGACCTCAGCATAAAACAGGTCATAAACTACGACTTAGACTTTTTGCGGGAGATTTTCTAAAAATTTTCTAGGTTTGTCTGGGCCTCTGTTCAAGGTTGGTTGACCTCCATCTCCACCTGTTTTGGACCTGTACTTGTTCTGTTTTACTCAAAAAAGTGGTAACCTAGCCCCCTAGGGCTTAAGTACCCTCCACCTTTTGTGAAAGAGTTTTGGCTGTTGCAGGTTGTCTGAAATTTCAGTGTGTTCAGCCATTTTTTAGATCTAATATCTTACCTTCAAATCCACTTCAGATTGGCTATTTATCCATCCAAAACACCTCTTTTTATTTTTTTTAGTGTTTTCCCTAGGGTCGCCTCCACCTACCTCTAGGATATAGCCTTTCGCCACTTCATTTACAACAATTTTTCCTCTGATTTTTTGTTGTTTCTCATTTTTCCATCATCATTGTGCCACCAAGGCATTTATCCCAGAGACTTCTTGGCATTCATCCTTAGTTTTGAGCAGGAAGAATTACTCTTCCACGTAGGATTCGAGTTAGTCCTCCACCGAGTCCGCACTCGAACTCCTCTTTTGTTTCATTGGGTTCACCTTCTAGTTCTACCCTTAGTTCTCCCCTTGTCCCCTTCACCATGTATGGTTCAGGACCTAACACTGGTGGTAGCCTTGACACTAATGCTGGGAATACTACTAATGGGACCGCAACAGGAACTACCCTAGCTGCTCCCTTGCTCCCCTATATGGCAGGCCTCAGTATTCCTCATTTTAACCAGTTGATCAATGAATCTATACACCATGCTATGCTGACCAAGCTCCCTTCTGACATCCCCAAGTTTGAAGGTATTGTTGGAGAATATCCTACAAATCATGTTCGATCTTTCAACATGTGGTGTTCGTCTAAGTCCATTACTGATGACTCTGTCCATCTTCTGTTATTCTAATGTACGCTTACTGGTGAAGCTTCTAAGTGGTATGTTGACCATGCCTCATCCTCTCATACCACCTTTACAACTTTTTCTTAGGTTTTTATGTCTTACTTCCAACTTCCCCTTCATTATGAAAATGGTACCAAACTTTTGACTTCTTTTCGTCAATCGTCTGGGACCCGCCTATCTGATCATGTCCAGGAATGGTGGAGAAGAAAGAGTATATATCGAGCCCATACCTTCGAAGACTGTGTCTACATGGACTAGTTCCTAAGAACCATTTTTCTTACTATAGGCAAAAATTTCACATCGCATTTCCCTCAAACCGAGGAAGGCACTCTCTTAAAATATGACATGATCTACTCTCATTTTGGTTATGTTTATACCATTCTACTTGATCTTCCTAGACCCAATGGTGCCAACGCACCAAGGGAATCTCATGCCGCTGATGGTATCGTTAGAGCTCCTTCTCATCCATATGCTCAGCCTCCCATGGGCTATGGTTTTCCTCAGGGAGTGGCCAACACCTCCAGCATTTTTCCCCCTCCCGGTAGCATGTATCCAAGATATGACATGCCTCCTCCTTTTGTCCAACTTCCTATTTACCACAATGTTACTCAACCTATTTATTATTCGTATCCACAGCCTAGTGCTCCAGCTCCTCCAGCATTAGCACCTCCTCCTCCCTTACGTTCTCAACCCCCGCAACAGTAGCCACTGCCCCCTCAGGGGGAAGTTGAATGCACAGCAAGGCACGAAAAATCCTCCTCCTTCCAAAAAGAAGAGGAAAGGCACTCAAAATCAATCTGCCCCCTGTAATCCTGGACCTAATCCACAAAATGGTGCTCCTAACACTGCTAAGCAGCAACAAGGCACTCATCCCAAGGAGGACAGGCCTGTTCTCACAAACAAGCCTTGTTCTTGTTGTGGTTTTTATGGTCATTACATGCATGATTGTCCTCTTTTACCAAAGATGAAGCAGATGTGGGAGTCAGAAGCAGCATTGCAAGGACAACAAGCCTCGCCTTCCGTCCCTCCCAATCTTGTGCTTAGTCAGCCGGTTGTGTTTACTAATCCTTTACCTCAGCAAGGATTTATGGCTACCCAACCACCTAAAGGTTAGGTGGCCACTCAACGTCCTCCATATGGTACCTCCAATTACCAGATTCTCATGATGAACTCTGACCAACCTATAAACATTGACCTCAACTTTCAGACTAAGTCCCATTAGTACAGAAAGCCTCTCGCTATGTCTGTCCTCAAGTCCCCTTCTTCATGTTCTAGAGAGCCTCTTTCAAATAATAATGGTCCTTTGAATATCCCTCAGCGTAAGGCAGAGGTTCATACTAAGATCCCTAAGGGACCACTACATGGAAATTTTGCTTCTGGAAAAGTCACCCATTTTTTATAGTGTAGTAGATGATTTGGTACAATCCCCTGCTGCCATCTCAACATTGGAACTCATCCAGTCATTCCCTTCACAATGAAAAGATCTACTATCTACCATGGGAATTGTATATCCTTAAAATGATCACTTGATCATATTTTATGTTGACTGGTTAGAACATCCTCCTCTTCCTTCCTTCGTCGCCTTCCAAATCCCAATCAAGATCCAGAATGCCAACATTTCCTGGTGCATCATTAATGAAGGGGCATCCACCTATGTGATGTCTACTTTTGTTTGGAAGCAACTCGAATCACCTGAGTTGGCTCCTTCCACAATAACTCTTCAAGCGTCGGATGGCCACACCTCCCATCCCATTTTCCTATTCCGCAATTTTCCTATTACTCCTGTGGGCAAGACTGTTTGCGTTGACGTAGAATTCATTGATGCCCCCTTAGATTACAAAATTTTATTGGGTCATAGCTACACCAATGAAATTTCCATTGTCTCATATGCGGTTCACCACAAGATGTCCTTACCTCATAATGGAAAGATAGTCACAATTGACCAGTTGACATATTACGAACCGAAGTCTCAGACCTCCCTTGAGTCAATCATATCTTCGGTGCCCAATAAGAAAACCGTCGATCCATTGACCAGTGTCTCACCCAGAGTCTAAAAATACTCCTCTTTTATTGGTAAATTCTCTGGTCTTCCTCCTCCTATCTTTAATCGCAACTCATCAAATTTTTTCATGATGCAATCATCTCGGGCTTCCCTCAAGTGGCCCACTTTGGCTAGTCAGCAGCCTCACCCTCCGTAGCCTACTCCTAGCCCTTCAATTCAACCTTCTGGACCCCCTCCTCTTGTCCCTTCACCTACAGATGGTACCCATGGGCCCCTCTACCCTCCTGGAATAGTTCCTCTAGGCCTTAGCCATTTTGGAGCCGTCCTGCCTGGCCATTACCCCTCCAGTCAGATATCATTCCTAGCTCCCCCTCCTACCGTGTACTCGGTATGTGTCATGGCTGCCCTATCTCTCTCTAACCTTACCCTAGGGATTCCCATATGGTACCTTAATCCCCTAGCGGTTACCCCGCTTATTCAACCCAAATATTATCTTACTTTGACCCCAGTTCAACCAGTCCCTATGACTACTCCCGCTGCTATAGTGCTTCAACCAGCTTAATAGGAACCCTCTCCTATTGCGACCAATTCAGGTAAGAATGGAAAAGCTTGTAAGAGGGTGTCAAAAGACAAGGCTTCCTTGAATGAACCTGCTCCTCCTCTGCCTCTAAAGCCTTCTTATTTGTGTGATGTCGTCAGTCATGCCACCCATACCTGTACTGAATTTCCCTGTATGAAGCCCATGGTTAATGTTGTGTTCCTCTATGGTCCCTGAAGCCTCTATTTCTTCCTCGAATGCAGCCAGGAACCCTAAGATTATTCACACCAACCAACCTTATGCTTTGTGTGATCTCCACGGCCACTATTCTCACCATTTTCCCCCCTTGATGCATTACCGTGCCTCTTTGGAGGTAGTTCGGGAGTACGAGCTTGAACAGAACCAATCCGCCTCTCCCATACTTGCGCGGTATGCTGCGAGCCAGTTTGAGGATTTATCCACTCCCATTGACATTCCCCTTCTTGATGTCGAGATGACGGAGCCTGCGGCCACCATCCTCTACCTTTCATCATCCATGAGACCCTTGATGGAAGCTCCCTCTGCATCTTCCCCTATTGTTTCGCTCGACCTCCCTTTATCGATCACCCTGGGCTCAACATCAGTGAATCCCTTATCTGCTTGTTCTTCCATCATCCCCTATTATGATGATCATATGAACCTTTCTTCTCATGACGATGATTCAAGTAGCTTCCCCGCATCATGTGGTCTCGCTTTCTCTAGTCAGTCCATCTTCTATTGTGATGATGACATCATGGAAGGCTTCTCCACCCCTAACTTCGTCTTTCCTTCCCATAAGTGGGATGGCACCATTCCTTTTTATGGTGACTTTTGTGGTGTGACCACAAGCTACACCTTCGGTAGCTCCCACACTCTGCCTAACCGTTGGTGTGTGAATAGTAGACATCCTACCCAGATCACTCCCTCTCGCAGTGTTTGTTCAGTTTCTACTTTGCGCTCAAGCTACCAGCATTGTTAATCATCCTCCCATTTATTTTCTTGTGGCACCTTTCAGATGGACCTCCCGTCCACACCTTATATCGGTTATGCCGATGGTGCAAGTCCCTACTCTCGGAATACAAACTTAGTAGGTTTCGCAATTTTCACCCCGTTACATTCGCTTGTTCTCTTGAATGGTGTATGCATTGGTATTGCCACCAATAATCAAGCTAAATATGATGCAGTGTGAGGTTTATTAGCCAATGGCCTTTCCCATCACATCCTCCACCTTCATGTTTGCTTATATTCCCTGCTTCTTGTCATGCAATTTAATGGTGTATATCATGTGCATAATCCTATCCTTTTTAGAATGTATCTACGAGTAAATATTTTGATGCGTGAATTTGAAATCATTACATTTAGTCATGTGCTTAGAGCACAAAATCACTATGTAGATAACATTGCAAAAAATATTCTAGATTGGAATTTAGCACATACACTTAACACAAGACAATAACATAAAACCATAAAAATGATGCATATCCATAATATGTGTCATATAAAATGTTTTAGAGTCCATTAACTCTAATACATATGACATGCCCATAGAATGTTACAAAAACTCAAAACTGGGGGCACCACCTGCCCCAACAGACTAATCACTATTTGGAGGATCCAGAGCCAATGGCTTTTCTCCCACAACTCGTAGATCGCACATCCCCTATCCAGCCATTGCCATGCACTGCATGACCCCTCACCACTATGAGGGTAGACAAATACATGGCTCTATGCAATATTCCTCTAAGTCTTTCCAGCCACGCTATGAAACATCGGTTAGAAGCCTCTCACATCTATGATGGATCCCCTCTAAGAGGGCTGCTGCATCCTCATTTTGTGACGCCCTCGATCCAAAAGGTCCTACAGCTCCTGATACTATAGGCCATCCCATATACTTTGCCAGTTTTACTAGTGTTGTATCTGCATACAAAAAGTGAAAGAATCAGTACCACATACAATATTATGAAACTTTAAAATGCACATAAAATATTATCAATTTTTCACTTACCATCGGGCCCCCATACTCGAATAGGCGGCAGTGGCAAGTCCGGGTCCCCATGATAACTCATCCCACTATAGGGATAGTCATCTATGTACAATGGCATTTGATCCCAATGAGCAAAGAACTTGGGTTGGAACACCCGTCCAACCACCCCACCTCCTCCTTTACATAGTAGTCGCCCCCACCATCTTCGGCTCCCTCAGACCCCATCTTAGAGTTGTATGCGAGGTTGAAGTGTCAGGATCTTCTCAAAGAAGAGAAAGAAAAACACTGTCCCATACGCATAGTCATGGTTCACTTGTCGCTTGCATAGCGACAACTGTCATTTCAACGAAGATAGCATCATTTGGGCCCACCCATAGTAGTTCCCACTCAACACACTCTCCACAAGCATGATTTTCCCTCTAGTGATGTGGTGGAGTGCCTGGTTGTCCATGATCCATAACACTGTTGTGGCCATAGCACGGCTCTAACCTCTTTATATCCCCGATGGGTATCCGTGTCTATTTGACATGGAGACCTGGTCGACAATGGTGCTCTACAAATTCCATGATGTTCCGCCCTCATGGTAAAACTGGCTGAGTATTCCCGACCATCCCAAGTGGTCGGAGACCAATCAGAAAATATATATCCTGGACTGTCAACTCGATCTGGTGCCCCTGCACTATAAAGACCTCGTGGTCTGGATCTAAATAACTAACAATCCAGGAAAATAAGGGCTGTCCAGCTCTCATCATAGGGTTCTACACAAACTTAAGAACCCCAAACCTGGGCAATGTACTACAGACACCTTGATCCTCTCGAATCTTCGACCATAGTGTGCCCAGGTCTCTCTCTCACTAGTTGATCCATAATTCTTCCATATCTATATAAAACCATCACATTTGTGAGTGTACAGATAGGAAAGAATATATTCAAACATAAAAATCCATTTTTGAACCAAAAAATAGCATAGAAAAACCCCTCTCTATCAGGTCGCACTTTTCGAGCCCAATCCTGGGACAGTTCACAATTTTCTACCCAAAAACTACTACCCAGGTCACATTTTTTTCCCCAAAAAGTGTGACCCAACCGTGAAGAGGAGTAGGGGTTTGTTCCTGAGCTCTGGGGACCTAAACTAAACTTCCAATCCACTGAAATGAAAGATTAGGGTTAGTACTCTTACCTGCAACTGACAGATCTCAATTCCAACAGTCGGTTTGTCCACTATGATCTCCACAAGATATAGGGCCTTCTCTACTCTCTACATTCACCACAGCTCCACATGCAAATGAGTGAATTTGGAGGGAAAATGTCTTATTAAAAGAGAAACCCTTGATTTTTCTTTCGCCAGCTGCGGCCAAACCATAGCTTAGTTTCACAAACATTGGGAAGCTCTCATCGAGCCCTCAAATGGGTATTTGTTAGTTTTTCATGATTTGATACTTCACCAGGACATATTTTGTCCAAGAAGTGTCACTTCACCACTCTTCAAAATCAAATTTCTTCACTTTCAATACTTTTACTTGGGGCACCACTTTGTCTCTATACTCATCCACGCTCATGTTGATTTTCGTCGTGAGTTATGATCTTGTACTCATGTCCTTTTGGTCCCCATTGGACCTTTACTATGTGGCTGCATCATCAAGTCACCCTTTTTTAGAGCATTTTAGTTGAGTCATCATCGCATTCATGGAGTCTATCCCGAGTCCCTTTGTATCTCGCTATAGTCTTCCATCATTCATTGCTTGGTTCCTCTCTCGTGTCGCACATTATGGCCTCCAGTTCTACTGCTCCATATCCCCCTTGATATTGTGTCAGTCGCTGCCAGGTCATCCATGCCATTTATGCTCTAACAAGGGAAGTCGTCCATCCACTACTCAGTAACCCCCATTTCATCATCAACCCTAGTGTCAGTTTGTCAATCACTCTACTATTTTCTCTCGTGCCTTAGTTGAGGACACTTTATTGCCTCACCCATGGCAGACCTCCTTCTATCGACATCAGATCATTCATTCCTGAAGACAAGTCTAGAGGGCAGTGTACATTGGTTCTAGCTTCCACTCTTATTTGGTGCCTTGAATTAGGCAAAGGGACTCCTTATTACCCTTTGACTTAATTGTTTCTCAGCTCCAGCTCCTTTCAACATGATCGATATTTGTATACTTGATGGTTCAGTGATACAACAATTTGGACCGATGATTCCTGGGTGTGTGTGAAATGTTTCAGCTCTCATGAGGGGGTGGCCATACAGGTAGCCTCGACATGCCCGAATGACCTCTTCTTTACAGCCTTTGATGAAGCTCCATAGATTTGTTGATTTCGGCCTCAACCACTTGCAAAGCCATTTTTTTTGCATGTATCAGTCAGATTTTCAGAGCCCTTTCCTATTTATAGGGGAATTTGGGTTGTATTTGTATCTCGTGTACTCAGATATTATTATATAGGTCTTGTATATTATCCCAAGCACAGTATGTATGTGGGATTCATTATCATGTTTTTTATCTGGCTCATGTTTATGCTAGCATGTACTATATAGTTCAGTCCCTTGTTTACTGGACACATTATTCTTTGTACTTTGTCTCGGTGGGCATAGGTATGCCTCTCCCACTTCCTATAACACAAGTACTCATTCATAACAAAGGCTTGTCACACCTATAAGTCTCGCCTCCTCAAGGTATAGTCCTTTAGCAATTCGGTCTACCTTACATTTCTCTCTCTCTCACTTCCCCTTCAGTGTCTAGTGACTGAGTTTTTAAAACATACTTCAGTCATACAATTAGCTCCTAACGCTCGCATGCTGGGGCACAATCTGTTACACCATTTTTTGGTCATCTAACCTGTTACTACTAGATGAACCTAAATACAACATGTAAGACCAATTTTACCCTAAGTGAAATTTCTTTCACTATGAAAAATAACTTAGTAAACCACCTTTATTAAGATGTTTATGGTCTAAAAAGGAAACTCCATGAGGAAATATTACATAAATCTACATTTTTTTTATTTTCCTAAAGGAATAATTAGTTAAACAATAGCTTAATTAATTTCCTGGTCATATTTAACCCAAAACAGGAAAAATAATTAGATAAATCACTATTTATCTTATTATTTTCTAGTAATAATTATTTAAACCTTATTTAAATAATATTCCTTGTTAAGTTTGACTAAATGATTCATAAATAATTAAATAAATCATTATTTATTTGATTATTACTCAACCACATCCTTAAAATAATAAATAAATAGTTTATTTATTTATTATTTACAAATAAATGGATTTGACCCAAGTCAAATTCTTTTTCCCTCCAACAAATATAATAAAATTTTCGAGAAAAGTTGGATCTTGATTTGGTTAATAATAATTTAATTATGCACCAATATCTAGACTAACTCAATATTTTGTTATAAATAGAAGGGTTTTTCCATTCATTCACTACCTTTTGTTGCCTAAAGATCACTCTAGATCTATACTTTTGGTCTGACTTTGATCCACCATCATTGTCATATTTTGCTACCTTTTTTGTTGTGAACTCCCTTTGAGTTCCATTTTTGTCTAGGTTTTCTACACCATCAACAGAGAGAGATTTTAGATCTGAAGTGTTGAGGACTTACAAGAACCCATCCCATTAAGGAGGACTGGTAACATCCTTCTATGTTCACCTCCCTAGTTCCATTAATACAAAATTATTTAAACATATTCTTATCTTGCCTATTGGATGCATGGAGCAACTCTTGTTTTTATTTACTATAAAATGTATTTTAATGCATAGATCTAGATTTTTGCAGCATTTATCTTGGTCACCTAATTGCATATCTAAAGATACTGGAAGAAATCTTTGCTATTAGGGTTGTTTTTTATGCACAGCTAAAGTGAGCCTTTTTCGTACACTTGCGATTAAGATTCATACTAACAATGGTGGTAGTTGATAGACTTACAAAGTATGCAAACATTTGTGCATTATATCATCCATTTAAAGCAAGTAATGTTGCTACTGCATTTATGGAAATGAATCAAAAGATACATGGAAACCCAAAGATTATTGTAAGTGATAGAGATCCCATTTTAATTGGAAATTTTTGGACGAAATTATTTTCTTGTGTTTGTATTCAACTAGCTCATAGCTCATGTTATCAATCTGATGGGCAAACTCAGATAGTCAACAAATGTTTGGAAGTATATCTTCTTCTTTTTTATTTGATAAACAAACATAATCGGTCTAGTGGTTACCTCTTGCTGAATGGTGGTATAGCACTTCCTTCCATACTGTAGAAAAAATGGCCCCATTTATGGCATTTTATGGATATCATCCACCATCCATCACATCATATTTAAGAGAAAATTTTAATGTTCAACTAGCGCAATATCACATTGAGAATCAACTACAAGTTCTCGAACTCTTAAAGGATAACCTAATTTGGCACAAAATCGACATCGGAGTGAGAGAAGTTTTGATGTAGTAGACTAGGTATTTTTATGGCTACATCAATTCAAAAAAATGTTCGTGAAGAAAAATAAGAAGGATAATGAAATATTGCCAAAGTACTATGGTCCTTAAAAGGTGTTGCAAAATATTGGTACTATGGCATACAAATTAGAGCTTCGTGCTTCATCTCAAGTGCATCCATTTTTCCATGTTTCATGCTTAAACAAGGTTATAGGTGACAAACTTCCAATTAAAACAATATTTCCAGAACTTGATGAGGAAGGAAAAATCATATTGGAACCTAAAGTATTAATGGAAATAAGAACTCGAAAGCTACGAAATCGAACAATTTCAGAGTATCTCATAAATTGGAAGAACTTAACCAGTGAATATTCCACATGGGAGGATGAGAATTTTATACATAAGCATCAAGATCTGCTCAAAAGTTGAGGACAACACTTGTTTGAAGGAGAGGGGAATGTTAGATTCCTATATTAATAGTGTAGTCCCTTATTGGCATTAGTGTAGCCTCTCGTATTGTTATTGTTGTACCCCTATAGCCCCCATATTGTTATTATTGTGCCCCATAAAAACACATTATTATTATTGTTGTGCCCTTACATTATTATTATTAGGTCGACTAGGATTATATTGTGACCCCATGGACTCCTATATATATAAAGTAGTTTTTTTCATTTCTATCATCCAATAATTTTTCATTTATGTAATGTAAAGGAGGTTCCCCCCTCAAAGTGGCTATTTTCTAGGGCATTGATCTCTCTTTTCTTCTATTTTTGGAGTTGGTTTCATAACACAACCCTTCAAATGTCAACGCCAATTGTTACACATGTTATCATTAAGACTACTACCCATAAAACTAGACCTACAATTCAGTCGATTCCTCAAGTATGTTTGGGAAAAACTAGTACAACATGTATGCAAACAAGTCAACCTTTTGTAGGTCAACCTATTCAATGGAAACCCTTTGTAGGCCAACCTATTGAGGAGAAACCTTGTATAGGTCAAGCTCTTCAAGGACAACCCTTTGTAGCTTAAACTCTTTAAGGTCAATTTTTTCAAGTTCAACCATTTCAAGGCTAATTGAAATATGGACAATTGGGACAAAATCCATCTTTCCAGAGGCAACCATACCCTGGTTATACATTTCAGATACTAGCCCAACCCAAATTCGGTATTTTCCTATCCCCCCTCCTCGTGACTGGATCTGGAGGTTAACTCCCTTATAAATCAGTCTTATTCATTGATGGATTGCAACAACTATTCATTACTAGTTCTTCGCTAGACTAGTTCATGTTGCAAACTCCTAATCATTCTCAAAATATGGAAGTTTGTATCTGGAGTAGTATCCCCCTCCCCAAATTCCACATAAAACTCTTCCTTGTATGACATGACAGTTGTTGTAATGCCTCTTTGTACCTAATATTTGATACACAATCAATCATTAGAATAATCATTCCACATAACACATTTGGCATAAAGACAATATAACAGTAAAATTTAATTTACAGACAACAGATATTTTCAACTGCTGAGGGTTCATAGTAGGCCCAATATTTAACTTGGGCTCTCATTCTACTTGTAACATACCCAAAATATATATATATATATATATATATATATATAAAATAATAAAATAAAATAAAATAAAAAATACTATTCTAGTTATGGTTTTTAAACTTCTGTGGTTGTCGATAATTGCAAAATCTAGATTATCCAAAGTATCGTAAAACATTGGTTAACATTTTGAATCCCAACGGGGATCCATCATCAAGACAAGAATGAAGAATGAAATAAGGTCGCAAAAGGTCAAGCTATAAATAGTGAAGGATTATGATGTTTGGGAGGAGCCGGCAATAGATTATCAATCATATTTAAATAAATTATATATAATTCTTTTATAAAATTTAAAAAAATACAATTTTTTTTAGATTAAATAATAAATGAAATTTTTATAATAAATATTTAAATTTTTAATAAACCCTAAGTGCTTAAATTATTTTTTTTATAATAAACCCTATGTACGTAAATTAATTTTACCAAATTAATTATTTTTTATCAATTTTTATTTAATTTCTAGAAAAAAAATTATTTAATGTCTAATTTTTTTTCTTAATTATTATTTAATGTCTAGATTATTTTAATTTTATGACTAAAAATATTTTTAAATAAACCTTGAGGTTTTGAATTTATAACCTAAATTTTAACCTAAACTAGTATCTTCAATTTATTAATGTAAGTGTAATTAAATAAGAAGAATACCTATGTTTATTAATTATAAATAATATATATATAGATATATATATATATATATATATATATATATATATATATATATATATATATATATATATATATATATATATATATATATATATATAATAAATATTATATTCCACGAATGAAAACTTATATTAAATTATTATAATTCATAAATTACTTTTATTTGAAATATTTGAAATTTTTCTTCCACTTACTGATAATAATTATTAATTAATTAATTTATATGAATAGAATAAAATTTAATAAAAAAAAAATTTATTACAAGTGGGTAAAATAAAAATGCTTTGTATTGACATGACCCTAAACTGATTAGTAATAAGGAGAAGAAGAAAACCTGGAAATTATACGTGGGAAGTAGATGAACCTAAGGAGAAAACTTGTCTAATAGATCGTATGGTTCTCTTCGAGGTTTTTTGTTCACCCTCATACCTTGAAGAGAACCATACGGCCTATTATACTATTTGTCGGTGCAGTAGTTATCATGTAACGCACCGGTGCTCCTTGTTGACATAGAGAATAGTACGGTCTATTATACTATTTGTGTGGTGCATTTATAAGACCCCGACACACCGACATTGGTGTGTACACCATGAATGGCACACCGGTTTCTTGAGATTTTTTTTTACCAGTAAAGTAGACAATTTATTTATAAATATATTAATGAATGATATGGTGCAAGTTTCAGATTGATAAATAAATGAATGATAAGATATCAAGTAACAAAAAAACTAATAACAGGAACTGAATGCTTTTGCTTGAAGCCAAAGCCCTAGGGTTCTCTTGCACCTCTCTGCAGGCACCGTAACCACTTCTGGCTTCTCCACATCACCGGCCTCATAGCCTTCACCGCCTGACTCAAGCATGATAGATTCCAAGGGGGGGGGGGGCTATAACCCCCCCCCCCCTCCAAATCTGGGGATATTCACGGATGTGACATCCCCAGCACTTCTCTCAACTCCGATATACCTTCTCACACGACACCAGCAGAAGATCCAGCAGCCGCTAAATCTATGCATCGTTCTAATGATGGGATCGGGACGAAGGATGCATAGCCAGCGAAATATTCGACCTGCATACCAATTTAGCCAAAAATACCATAGATCCACTTCCCTGCAGAATGCATCAATGGAAGCATCTAATATATGCACGATCATGCATTGATCGACAATTTTATTGGGTTATGGACAACTAAGAAGGCCCTCTATGGCAGGATCAAAGAAAAATGGAAGCCAAAATGGCTGGTGGATCTACTGTTGGGCCCCAAGGGCTTCTTCAACATTATTTTCACCTACATCGAAGACAAGAAACGAGTCATGGATGGAGGCCCTAACTTCTTCAACACAAAAGGGCTCTACCTAAGGGATTGGGTGGAACTTTTCAACCCAAATAAGGAGGAATTCAATTGGGCACCAGTCTATATTCGACTATACTCCTTGCTGCAGGAGTACTAGGAAGAGATCACCCTCAAAGAGATCAAAAACTACCTTGGAACATTCATCAAAACTGTTGAAGAAACCAAACACATCGATATACTGCATACACTCAGATCTGTGTCTATATGCATCTTCCAAAAGTGTTCCCTGACTCGGTAAGTCTCTGGCATGAAGACTTTGAGTGGATCCAATCCATCAACTATGAACACGTTCCTTTTCGTCACTGAAAATTTCATATGCATGGCCATTTGTTCAGGGATTGCCCTCAAAATAGACCCCCAGCCCCTTCAGGCCCTCCCAATGCCTTAGATCTAGATGGTTTTACCCGAGTATCTCATAGAAACAAACACTCTAAAAATAATCCCGCTCCTCTTGACCCTCCCCAACCCCCCCTTCCTCCCAAAACCCCTCTTCAACAATAGCTTTCAAAACTTATCCGTTCTTGATTTGGATCAAGTTCATGAGGAGACCCGCCCTGACCCTGCTATCTCCTCAATTCTCTCCTTTGGTTCCATTCCCCCCCTCAATGGCTTGGACACTGCGATGGCGAAAGCTGCGATGCCCAATGAAACCCTGAAAGCCTCAACAAGTTCTCCTGCTGAACCTGCTCAAAGCAGCATGCCAATGCCGAACTCTGAGATGGATCTTAACTTTCAATCCCCTCCAGCTCAACTCACGAATCCCAGGGAAAGCCCCAACTAAGAATCGGTGTCTTACATCATTGAAGAACCAGAATCCATTGAATTTTGGGATCTAGATGTTGGAAATATGATGCAGAGTGTTGTCCTTGATGGCAACCCACTGAATGGAGATGAAGACATGCGACTGTTGACATGTGTTGTCCTTGATGGAAATCCACCTGATGAAGTTATTCTTGACTTGATGGACTTGGTAATCTGATGTTTATTGACAATATGATGCTGAGTGTTGTCCTTGAAAAGCAACCCACTTGATGAAGATGATGACAACTTACTTGATGAAGTTGTGCTTGAGATAATGTTCCTGATGAAGAAAATATGATGTTTCTACAGTGTGTATAGAAGGCAATGAAGAAAGGAATTTATAATGTGCTCAAAATATGATGAAAAGAGTATGTCTCTTTGTATACGCGGATTGGCCTAGGGGAAGTCGCGTATGCACGCGGAAAATAACGTACCAAGTCGCGTATGGGAAAAAGCGTTCAAAAAGTGCAAAACCAAGGGTAACCACCATGGTATTGACCCATTGTATTGGGTAATGATCCGCCTAATTGACCCCGTCCAGGTAGTTTTGGGCTCATGGTATTGTTTTTGCCCATGGTATCGAAAAAGGGGCTCATGGTATTGAAAAAGGAAAACCTATATAAGGAGAAGAAATTCATTGTGCAAATCATGAGTGTGGGTGCAAGATGTCTGAGCTTGAATGAATACTTCTCTCTGAAGTATATCTGAATGGAAAGGGTTACACTTGAATGATAAATCTGAATGTATGATGCACCAATGATCTAGATCTGAATTGCCCTTGTATTTGCTAGATCTCATTATGGAAGGCTTAGATCGGTGATGAGGCGAGCATCCAGGTGAACATCTGTCTGAAGCAAAAGGGTAGATCTGAACTGAATATCTGATCTGATGAAGTATGCTGCTCTGTAATGATTGAAGATCTATACGCTACTTCGCCGCGGAGGAAGCGCGTATATACGCGGCTTCAGCGAAGAGAAAGCGCGTATGCGCAATAAAAAATACACTGAGGTATACGCTGGTTTGTGTGGACGGAAGCGCGTATATACGCGACATCAGTGAAGTGAAAGCGCGTATGCAAACTAGGGTTTGCTGAAGCAAAGGGTATGAAATATCTGATCTGTTCTGCTGTGTTTCTGCTATCTGATATGTGTTGTTAAGTATCTGTTGGTGATGTATGTTTGTGCTTAAAAGTTTGGAAAGGGTCCAGTCTGGAAATATGATGAAATGTGGCCTGCAAGTGGTGTTCTATTGAAGTTGTTGGATCCAGTGTGAAAATTGATGAAACGTGGTCCAAGGTAGTGCTGAGGGTTGTAGCCTTCAGTCAGGGGGTGGTAGCTCCCTTCCAGGAGAGGCTGGTAAACGAGATCGGGGGGTCGTGAGCTCCTTCCAGAGAGAGGTCGGGTAAACGAGCGCAGTGGGTGCCTGGCGTGCCGTCAGTCAAGGCTGGGCATATGTTGCAAGATGTTTTCTATAATAAAATATTGGTGGGTTTCGAGCAACTCACAGCCAGGTTTTCTCCCGACTTGGGTTTCCACCTAAAAATCCTGGTGTTCACGTGTGATGTTTTGTGTGATGGTTTATTCTGGTGTTACTGCACATGTTTACTGTTAACTCAACATCAGATGATTGAATAGTGCAAAGAAATAAGTTAATAAATATCTGCATTTTTAGATATCTGCTAATACGCAAGTTGCATGAAGGATATCCGCATATATACGCGAGTTTACTAAAGGAAAGTAGCATATGGGTTTTAAAGAGTGCAAAAGTAAAAAGTTTTGATTAAGTGCAAGAAATACCGATTCACCCCTCTCGCATTTTTCCCAACAATTGGTATCGTAGTGTCCTGTGCAGTGGTTGATCGCTAAAGGATCCACAGAATGGGAAGTCAAGGAAGGAGTAATGTCTATAAAGCCACCTCTATTCAATGGAAGCAATCTGATATTCTGGAAGGTACGAACAAAAGCATATCTGCAAAGTCTTGGTGCAGATGTATGGGCAATCGTGGAAGAAGGCTATCAATATCCGACAATACCCGGCAAGTATTCCTACTGATGCAGCAGAAAGGAAGAAGTATGAAACCAATGCCAAAGCAGTAAATGTCTTGCTAGGAAGCATGTCTGAATCAGAATTTGCTAAAGTGATGCAGCTACATTCAGCAAAATAAATATGGGACAAAATCATTCTAAGCTATGAAAAAGACACAAAGGTAAAAAGTGCAAAACTCCAAACTCTTAGAATTGAATATGAAAATTTGAAAATGCATAGTGATGAGAGTGTTGCCAGTTTCTTTCTTCGTCTGGATGATATTGTAAATTGAATGAGAAATTTGGGTGAAACCATAACTGATACTACTCTGGTGGAAAAGGTCTTAAGATCCTTGACTTCAAAATTTGACTCTAAAGTTTCAGCTATTGAAGAAATGCAAGATCTGCAAACGCTTACTATTGTTCAATTACATGGTACTCTGACTGCTTTTGAAATGAGACAAGGAGGTCCTTCTCAAATAAGAGAAGCTGCTTTTAAGGCATCTACAAAAGGAAAGGAAAAGGAGGTTGTCAAAGAATCCAACTATGTATCCGATGAAGAAGAAGCAAATTTCGTGAGAAAGCTCCAACTAGGTACTGGAAGATTCAAAGGTAAGCTTCCCTTCAAATGTTTTGAGTGTGGTAAAGTTGGTCATTATGCTGCAAAATGTCCTTATAAAAGAAAAGAATTAGTAAGAAGGAATAAGAACCGATCTAGCTCTAAGAAAAGTTACTATGCTAATGAAGATAGTGATGAGTCATCTAATAGTGAGGAAGAATGTGAAGAAGATCTTAGACTTCTCATGGCATTTGAACAAAAAGAAGAAAAGGATACTTTTATGGATTCTCTAGAGGAAAACGATTTTCTTGAAGAAAATAATCAACTCAAACTACGCTTAGAAGAACAAAAGATAATCAGAGAGACCATTGAAAAGCAGCTTGAAGAAGCAAAGAAACATATTGAAAAACTAGAATGTGAAGTGGTTAGTCAAAGAAAAGAAGTTGAGAAAGAAAAAACCTTGAATCTTAGATTTGCTAAAGGATCTGAAACATTAGATGAGATCATCAAGGTACAACGTTCTCCTCTTATAAAGACAGGCCTTGGATATACCGGAGAATCTTCTCAAACTTCAGCACCAAACTATCTAAAAGCAGTTACAGGTGGTTTACATCATTCAACCACTCAGCAAGGGAATAAAGGATCTCTACAGGGAAAGCAGGACCATCTCAATTCAAGGAACACTAACAGGGATAGCTTTCAAAGACACTACAACCAATAGGTAAATTCAAATAGAAGATTCCATGATCGCAAAAATTTCTACTTCAATGGGCAATGTTTCACTTGTCACAATTTTGGTCATAAAGCTATTCAATGTGTTGCATATAAAACCATCATGACAAGAGAAGCAAGAAAGAAAAGGTTGGATATTGAACCAAAGAAGAATACCTATAACAATTTCTCTCCTCTTCAAAGTGAAATTGAATGCACTTATTGTAATAACTTTGGCCATGAAGAATCTGAATGCAGGAACAAGATCCAGCCAAAAGAACATGCTCCCTCAAGCTCTAAAATATGGAAAAAGAAAGAACCACCGGTTGAAAATTGTGGGATAGCATTATTTGCCGAAGGTGAAGAAAATCAATGGTACATCGATAGTGGGTGCTCAAGACACATGACAGGTGACAAAAGCAAACTTCATACTTATAATGCTCTAGAAAAGGAAAAGAAAGTTACATTTGGAAATGATACTCCTGCTGTAATTAAAGGAAAAGGGTCAGTTTTTCTAAAAGAAAAGGTGAAGGCTAAAGATGTCATGTATGAGGATGGATTAAGACATAACCTGTTAAGTGTTAGTCAAATGTATGATCAAGGAGCAGAAGTGGTCTTCAGTTCCAAAGAATGTGTGGTTCGTGATCTTGATACAGGTAAAATCATTATAAAAGGAAAAAGAAATCCAAGCAACCTGTATGTACTGAACGGCATAGATCAATGCTACTTAAGCAAGTCTTCAGAAAATTGGCTATGGCATAGAAGGCTGGGGCATCTGAGTTTCTCTCAAATCAACAAAGCAAGCAGACTTCAAGCTGTTCGTGATCTTCCCAGGGTCAATCTTCCGGAAAGTACCATATGCAAATCTTGTCAATTTGGTAAGCAGACCAGAGTACGATTTAATGCCAAAGAAGGATCATCAAGTAAGCCTCTTGAACTCATTCATACTGATATCTGTGGACCTATGAGGAAAAAGTCATTATGTGGGGAAGAATACTATATCTTATTTATTGATGACTACTCTAGAATGTGTTGGATAGGGTTCATTAAACACAAAGATCAAGCACTTGAAAAATTCCAGAGCTTCAAAGCATTGGCAGAAATGAATTAGATCTAAAAATCAAGTGTCTTAGATCTGATCGAGGAGGAGAATATTCATCAAATGAATTCTTTGATTTTTGTGAACAACATGGCATTAAAAGACAGTTCTCTGTAGCAGGCACTCCACAACAAAATGGTGTAGCAGAAAGAATGAATAGAACAATTGTTCAAATGGCTAGAGCTATGCTTGCTAATTTTGATTTTCCTGACATGTTCTGAAGTGAAGCAGCACATACAGCAGTTAACATTCTCAATAAGGCTCATGTTCGGGTAAATAGTGACAAAACTCCATATGAACTCTGGTATGGCAATTCTCCCACTGTGAGGCATTTTAAGGTTTTTGGAAGTAAATGCTTTATCAAAAATAATGATGAAAATCTTGGCAAATTTGAACCTACATCAGATGAAGGGATATTTCTTGGTTACTCATCATCAAGCAAAGCTTTCACATGTTACAATAAAAGGCTTCGAAAAGTTGTTGAATGTATTGATGTTGTTATTGATGAGTCTCCTGCAGCTCCTAAAGAAGAAAAACAAACAACAAAAGAAGATGATAGCGACATATGGCCTTCTACATCAGATAGCAATGATATAGACAGTGGATCCAATGAAGAACCTGAAGATGATCTATCTGGAAAAGCTCCATCCATATATGTTCAAAAGAATCATCCTGAATCTCAAATTTTGGGTGACAAGGAATCTGGTGTACGAACAAGGAGAACTCTTGTAGGATCTTCTAATCATTTGGCACTCATATCCACAATTGAACCACACAATGTCAATGAAGCTAGCAAATATGAATGTTGGAGGCAAGCCATGGATGAAGGACTTGTTCAAATTGAAAAGAATGACACTTGGGATTTGGTTCCAAGACCTCATGATAAAAATGTCATTGGAACTAAATGGATTTTCAAGAACAAGTTAAATGAGAATGGGGATGTTGTAAGAAACAAAGCTAGACTGGTTTGCAAAGGGTATACTGAACAAGAAGGTATAGACTTTGAAGAAACTTTTGCTCCTGTAGCTAGACTTGAAGCCATCAGAATGTTTCTTGCTTTTTCAAGTTATCAACAAATCAAAGTTTATCAAATGGATCTTAAATCTGCTTTTCTTAATGGTGATCTAGAAGAAGAAGTATATATAGAACAACCGGAAGGATTCATTTTGGGAAATGATGCAAATCTTGTTTGTAGACTTAAAAAGGCTCTATATGGTCTCAAACAAGCTCCAAGGGCTTGGTATTATCGTCTTGACAAATATCTTCATCAACGAGGATTTTCAAAAGGGTCTGCTGATAGCAACTTATACACAAAAGTTGAAAATGACAAACTATTGATTGTGGTTGTATATGTTGATGATATCATTTTTGGGAGTAACGAAGAATCTATGAGTCAAAAATTTGCCTCTGTCATGCAGCAAGAATTTGAAATGTCTCTACTTGGGGAACTAACATTCTTTCTTGGCTTACAAGTGCATCAAGCTGCAGATGGTATATTTCTGTCACAAACAAAATATCTTAAGCAAATTCTGAAGAAGTATGGCATGGAAGAATGCAAACATGTAAGTACACCAATGATAACCGGATGCAGTCTCAGTTCTAATGATGATTCTCCCACAGTGAATCAACCAGAATACAGATCGATGATAGGAAGTCTGCTTTATCTCACTGGGACTAGACCAGACATCATGCATGTAGTTGGGATTGTAGGAAGATTCCAAGCTAATCCAAAAGAGTCTCATCTTCAGGCTGTCAAAAGAATTTTCAAATATCTACAAGGAACTCAAGATTTTGGTCTATGGTATCCGAAGAATGCTAATCTTACTCTTCATGCTTACACTGATGCAGATTGGGCTAGAAGTGTTGATGATCGGAAAAGCACTAGTGGTGGTGCATTCTATATGGGACCCCGGTTAGTATCTTGGTTCAGCAAGAAGCAAAATTCTATTGCCTTATCAACAGCTGAAGCAGAGTATGTAGCGGCCACATCTTGTTGCACTCAACTCCTATGGATGATGCAAACCTTGCAAGATTTTCAAATCAAATGTGCAACTCCTATCTCCATTATGTGTGATAATACAAGTGCCATCAGTATCTCAAAGAATCCTATTATGCATTCGAAGACCAAGCACATTCCCATCAAGTATCACTTCTTACGTGAACAAGTGCTTGAGAAAAAGGTGAAGTTGGAGTATGTTCCCTCCAAAGAACAAGTTGCTGATATCTTTACCAAACCTCTGCCCAGGGAAGCGTTCGAGTATCTAAGACAGAAGCTGGGAGTGTTATCTGCCAGTCAAAAGAACAAATCTGCATAATTTTAGAAGATGGCTTGGGATATGCGGGTTTCCTGAAACACAGTCGCGTATATACGCGAGTTCCTGCACAGAAAACCGCGTATGGTTGGTTGCTGACAATTTTTGGTTGGTTCAGCTCTCTTCAGCACAGCTGCAGTGCTGTTTGGTATCTCTGGTGGTGTTCCAGTTCTCATAAATTTGTTTCTAATGTTTTGATGAAGATGCCTTGATGATTTGTTGGTGAAAATGTTCAGGATGCACAAACTAAGGGGGAGCCTTAGTCATATGAAAAGGATGCATGGATGCACAGATTCAGGGGGAGAATTAGCGTTGCTGAGTATAATGCATTATTGGCATTATGATGGTTCTGTTATATGATCTCTCTTGAGGTCTTCTTGGTATTGGTCATGAAAAGTCATATTTGTATTTTTGATGAAAAGGTCATGATGAGACCCTTGATGTAAAATCTGTAATATTCAGTCATGTATGAACTTGTCAAATTTTGTAAACCCACTTGGTTGGGTAGCTGAATTGAAATGTGTAAACCCACTTGGTTGGGTACTTGAGTCTCATATGTAAACCCACTTGGTTGGATATTTGATGTAAGTATGAGTCTTTGGTGATAGGAAGAGTCATGTACCTTATTGAAAATTATGTTTGAAGTTTCAGCATGAACTCAGGGGGAGCTTGGCCACTTCAACACATATCAGATCTGCAGAATGTTTCTTCCACATGAGGAGGAGAGTGTTGGTTTTTGATCCGCCCTTTGCCCTTGATGTCAAAGGGGGAGAGTGACATGGTGTTTGAATGAAGAGAAGATAATGATGTCACATATTTGGGAGAGTGACATATTTGGGAGAGTGACATGGTACCTATCTGTTGTGGTAACCAAACACCATCGTGGTTTCCATCAAGTCCAAAGGGGGATATTGTTGGAAATATGATGCAGAGTGTTGTCCTTGATGGCAACCCACTGAATGGAGATGAAGACATGCGACTGTTGACATGTGTTGTCCTTGATGGCAATCCACCTGATGAAGTTATTCTTGACTTGATGGACTTGGTAATCTGATGTTTATTGACAATATGATGCTGAGTGTTGTCCTCGAAAAGCAACCCACTTGATGAAGATGATGACAACTTACTTGATGAAGTTGTGCTTGAGAGAATGTTCCTGATGAAGAAAATATGATGTTTCTACAGTGTGTACAGAAGGCAATGAAGAAAGGAATTTAGAATGTGCTCAAAATATAATGAAAAGAGTATGTCTCTTTGTATATGCAGATTGGCCTAGGGGAAGTCGCGTATGCACGCGGAAAATAACGTGCCAAGTCGCGTATGGGAAAAAGCGCTCAAAAAGTGCAAAACCAAGGGTAACCACCATGGTATTGACCCATTGTATTGGGTAATGATCCGCCTAATTGACCCCGTCTAGGAATACCATCGGAAGTAATGTGGTTTTGGCTCATGGTATTGAAAAAGGGTAAACCTATATAAGGAGAAGAAATTCATTGTGCAAATCATGAGTGTGGGTGCAAGATGTCTGAGCTTGAATGAATACTTCTCTCTGAAGTATATCTGAATGGAAAGGGTTACACTTGAATGATAAATCTGATTGTATGAAGCACCAATGATGAAGAAGGGGATCTAGATCTGAATTGCTCTTATATTTGCTAGATCTGATTATGGAAGGCTTAGATCTGTGATGAGGCGAGCATCTAGGCGAACATCTGTCTGAAGCAAAAGGGTAGATCTGAACTGAATATCTGATCTGATGAAGTATGCTGCTCTGTTATGATTGAAGATCTATACGCTACTTCGACGCGGAGGAAGCGCGTATATACGCAGCTTCAGCGAAGAGAAAGCGCGTATGCGCAATAAAATATACACTGAGGTATACGCCGGTTTGTGTGGACGGAAGCGCGTATATACGCGAAATCAGTGAAGTAAAAGAGCGTATGAAAACTAGGGTTTGCTGAAGCAAGGGGTATGAAATATCTGATCTATTCTGCTGTGTTTCTGCTATCTGATCTGTGTTGATATGTATCTGTTGGTGACGTATGTTTGTGCTTAAAAGTATGGAAAGGGTCCAGTATGAAAATATGATGAAATGTGGCCTGCAAGTGTTGTTCTATTGAAGTTGTTGGATCCAATGTGAAAATTGATGAAACGTGGTCCAAGGTGGTGCTGAGGGTTGTAGCCTTCAGTCAGGGGGTCGTAGCTCCCTTCCAGGAGAGGCTGGTAAACGAGTCAGGGGGTCGTAGCTCCCTTCCAGGAGAGGCTGGTAAACGAGCGCAGGTGGGTGCCTGCGTGCTGGTCAAGTCTGCGCCAGTACATATGTTGTAAGATGTTTTCTCTATAATAAAATATTGAAGGCTGAGCAACTGCAGCGGTGGTTTTCTCCCGATTTGGGTTTCCACCTAAAAATCCCGGTGTTCATGTGTGATGCTTTGTGTGATGGTTTATTCTGTTCTTACTGCACATGTTTACTGTTTATTGAACATCTGATGAATGAATGATGGAATAATATAAGTGAAGATTTAATGATAGATCTAAATCTCTGTGTATACGCTAGTTTCATAAAGGGGATCCGCGTATATACGCTAGTTTACTGAAGGAAAGTAGCGTATGGGTTTTAAGGAATGAAAAAGTAAAAAGATTTGATTATGCAGTAAATACTAATTCACCCCCCCTCTCAGTATTTTTCCCAACACTAGATCTAATTGGGCTAGAAAAATCCTATGATTCAAAAGCTTTTCATACCATTCCACCCAGATAGATTGAAAGCTCGGAGGAAGCGCTTCTGAAGGCGCAGCTGCTAAATGGAAGTGTCCATCTTAGAATTCTAGGGGATTTTATACCCAGGGAAACAATCAACATCATCAAAGAATTAAGGAATCATGGAATACCAACAGACTTACAAAGGTTAATCACGTTGGGGGATCAACTAGTGGAATCTGGTAGATACCCCAAGTTGACAAAATTCTTAAAAGCTCTAAAACCTCTGATTTTATGATGAAGGTCACATCTTGGAATATTCAAGGCATCAATAGTCCCTCAAAGTTTCGAATGATAAAAAATAGTCTCCACTGAAACAAACCTACCATATTATTCATGCAGGAAACCAAATGTACCAGCTCCACTTTTCATTCAATTCTATCCCGTCTTTGGCCGGGTTGTGAAACCACAACCGTTGATTCAGATGGAGCCCTAGGTGACATTTCCATTGCTTGGAATCCTGCCCTCCTCACCCTCTCTGACTTTCACGCCTCCCGTAATTCCATTCAAGCCTCCTTTCACCTCATTAGCACTAACCTCAAAGGCATCCTCACCAATGTATATTTCCCTCAGTTGACTGCCAGCAAAATTTGAATCCTAGATGTTCTCTAGGCCCTATACGCTCAGAAACCTCCAACCCCATTGGATCCTTGGCGGAGATTTTAACATGATTAGTAGTCTACGAGAAAAGCATGGAGGACACCTAATTCTTGAAGCTGATACTGTGCACTTCAATAAATTTATCAACCAAAACCATCTCATCAACATTCTAACTGTTAATGGCCTTCATACTTGGAATAATTGGAGAATTGGGACCAACTTCATTTCTTCTCGCCTAGATCTCTTTCTTGTCTCAGATCCCATCATTCAAGAAAGAGGAGACATATTCTCCTCCATTCTTCTAGTGGAAGGATCAGACCATTGGCCCATCCAATTACAGTGGGAGAGACCAAATATGGAAAGGCAAAAACCCTTTCGATTTGAGAAATTTTGGCTCCCTCATCTGGGATTCTGTGAAACGGTGATGCATTGGTGGCACACTATCCCCCCTCACAATGGATCCATCATGTAAAATATTCAATAGAAGCTAAAAATCATCAAAACTAGGCTAAAGCACTGGAATCAAAGCACCTTCGGTAATATCTTCTAAGGACATCGAGACCTCGTGGCTCAAATAGAAAAACTCCAGGAATATCTCATCAACTCTCGGTGAACTGAGGCACTAGAAATACAAGAGAAGGATCTCAAATCATGGATTGAGGAAAATGAACTTCAGGAAGAGATGCTCTGGAAACAGAAATCCAGAATCTGATGGCTTAAAGAAGGAGAGAAGAATACATCCTTCTTCCATCGATCTACCATACAAAGAAGAATGGCCAACTGCATCTCCATCCTTCGCAATGCCCAAGGAGTAAATTTGGAAATGCATGAAGAAATAGAACAGGAGCTTCTGAATCATTTCAAGGATATGCTTACGGAGCCACCCTTGGATCACCAGGAAGCCATTGAGCGCATCACTAGACACATCCCTGCCTTGATTATGTAAAATAATAACCAGATGCTGCTCAGACCTATCCAACTTCAGGAGGTGGATCAGACCATGGCACATCTTAAAGCAGGGAAAGCTCCTGGCCTAGATGGGTTCACGACTAACTTCTTTCACTTATTTTGGCAAGATCTATGGAAGGAGATATGGGAGATGGTTGAAGAATCTCGATCTATGCACTGGATGCTTCCTGCTCTAAATTCCACCTTTATTACCCTCATTCCCAAAGAGGATCAAGCCTCCTCCCCTAGAAAATTATGCCACATTTCCCTCTGCAACGTCCTCTATAAAATGGTATCCAAAGTCATTGCAAACCACCTCCAGACCCTTCTTCCTATCTGCATCTCCCTTGAAAAAATCGGTTATGTAGAAGGTAGACATATTCTTGATGACATAAATCTCCCATGAGGTGGCACACTCTTTATGAACATATAAGATTCTAGGAATGCTACTTAAGATAGAACTCTGAAAGGCCTTCGACAGGATCAGATGGAGCTATATCTAGAAAATTCTTACAGCCTTTGGTTTTAGTTAAACTTGGATCATATGGATTATTAGCCTCATCTCCTCCCCACTCTACTCCATTCTCCTTAATGGCGCTCCCTCTCCCCCTTTCTATCACTCCCGAGGCATACGACAAGGGGACCCTATCTCCCCTTTTCTCTTTGTGCTCATGGATAAAGGCTTAGGCAGGCTTCTCAAAGCCCACATTCAAGATCAATCTCTTCGAGGACTCAGTCTCTACCAGCACCCTCCCATCTCGCACCAATAGTTCTTTGATGACAACATGCCCTTTGGCCAACCCTCCGTTTAAGAAGCCTCCACCCCCAAATCCATCCTGGACTGCTTCTCCCTAGCTGCTGGCCCCTTGGTCAACAACTCTAAATCCCAGATACTCTTCTTCAACACTCCACTAATCACCCAACGCAATATTGCTCAAATACTAGGCTTTCCTATCGCCGTTCTTCCCTCCAAATATCTTGGTGCGCCTCTCACTGATTCCATCCTCAAGCACTCATCTTGGAAAGAATTTCTGGAAAAATTGGAATCTCAGCTCTCTCTTTGGACTCATCGAGCTCTGAATATTGCTATTCGACTCATCCTTGTCAAATATGTCCTTCAATCTATGCCCCTATATCTCTTATCCATGTTGGCTGCTACAAAATGGGTCCTCAAGGCAATCCAGAACCTTCAATGCAACTTTCTATGAGGATGAAGAAAATTGAGAAGGAAATGGGCCCTTGTAAATTGGCAAGAAGTATGCGTCCCTAAGAATGCAAGTGGACTGGGGCTTTGTGACCCTCACCGTAGTAACAAAGTCATGGGAGCAAAAATTTGGCGGCAGTGGGTTTGTAATCCTAATAGCGCATGGTCGCAGATGTGCGCAGCCAAATATGCCCGCAACTAGTCGCTGGGTAACCTCATTCACTTTGACAATGATCTCACAGGATCCCTCATAACCTCATTCTACTACCTTTCATTGCGCCATTCTCAATGCTCTCTGGACAATTCTACCAGGGCATATTCTCTGGACAATATGGAAGGAGTGCAACTATAGATCTTCAAATATCAATGCACCACCACTGAGACTCTATGGAATATGGTCTGTGGAAAGCTTCAGGAGACTCTTTCTCTACATTGATAGCAGGATACAGACCTCCCCACCCTCCAGGGGGGAAAAATCATCTGGGTCAGTTGGAACTTACAGTTGCACTCCTCTCCCATCGCCGAGCCCCCCTAAAACCAAATGTCACCCTCCCTTGGTCTTTGGTCCTCTCCGCCTCGATGCCTTTATAAGCTTAACTTCAATGGCACCTCTAAGGGGAACCCAGGGCAAGATGGATATGGAGGTATTTTCAGAACTTCCCTAGGCCATGTGCATCTAGTCTTCTTTGGATCCCTTGCATGGGACACTAACAACTCGGCAGAGCTATAAGGCATGCTTTAGGGGCTCATCCTTTCCAGGGATCATCACCTTTTTCCCCTAATCATTGAAGGGGATTCTCAAATTCTGATAGAAATGGAAAAGTGACTCCAGGTAGGTTCCTCAGCCACCAATCTCATCAAGAGCTGGCGCCTGGCCATTAGGATCAACATTCTCAAGCAACAAATTTGCATTGAAAAAGCTATAGATTTCCACCATGTTAGATTCTTTGCCAACAAAGTAGCAGATCTTCTGGCGAACAAAGGGGTCAACCACTCCTCTCCCATTTAGGTTGGCCCTCTTTCCTCAGTAAATGATGAAGCTCTCATTCAGGGTTGCACACAAGTGGTGCACAATGACAACCATCCCTCAGATGCGGGTGGTACCTAGCCTTGCAAGAATACACAGGGCGGCCATGTGGATCACCACATGATGCACCCATGTGCCCCAACCTTGGGATGCACAGTGCCTTCAATTATTGCATGGGCTGGGCTTTAAAGTCCCATGCGCCACCTTATTTTTGACCTACTCAATTCATTTGGTATTAACTCCTCCCAGCACCATGTTGTTCCCTTCTCCTGCTCCTTCTCTGGCTCTTCAGCCCGCTATGTTCGCTCTCCCTTTGTTCTTCTTGCTTCGACCCTCCCCTGCTCAGGTGAGAAGCTTCTAGGCTTGGGCCTCTGCAGCGACCCCTCCACAGTATCGCACCCTATCCAAGCCTGTCATGACCCCGCAACGACACCAGAAATGGTGCAGATGAGATGGGGGCAGGGGCCTTCCTTCACGTCCCACTCTGCCCCATTCCATCCCACAGGACTTAAATCTTCCGGTCACTTGGGACATGGCGGACTTGTCGCCCTCCACCTTCACTCCTACATAGCCATCCGACTCCTTCATTCCTCCCTCACAACTCCTATACCCCTTCGCTCCCCACTACTCCTCCCATGGTAAGAAGAGAGCCCGCAAGTCCACCATCCGTATGGAGCCTGCCTTCTTCCCCCATAAACTCAATGCCCTCCCTGTGCAGCCAACCTCCAGCTCCAATTTCGATGACAGTGACTCTGAGCCAGCCGAAGAGAAGCATCGTCTGCGTCTCTCAAGCTCCTCCAAGAGGAAAGAAGACCTCAATTTGACTGACGCCATGGATATTATAACATTTATGAAGGATAACGCCACTTAGGACACTCCGGAAGAGTGCCTCAGACTTCCTAAATCCCCATAGGAGTAGCATGAAGACTCTGACCCTGGGCTTGATTCACTGGACTACAGCTAGATCTACCACATCCTTGAAGAGGAGCCTTCCTCCAGCGACAAGCGTGAAGGTTCTCCATAGCACTCTCTCTTCGGGTCTCTTAGTTTGCTGGTTCTGGTTGTTTCTTATGCTAGCTCTTTTGGTATCTTTTTGCACTATTCTAAAGGCTGATTTCCCGCTATGGGAAGCTGATTCTATCTGGATAATTAAGGTTGGTTTCCCCTCTAGGCGCAGTTTAGTTTTGGACAATAGTATTTTGTCTATTCCCTCCATCATGGATCTTTCCATTTCCGAGGATGAGCAATGTAACCTCTAGTTGATGAGTTAATAGAATTAGTATTACTTAGAAAAAAGAAAAAGAAAATTACCAATAACACATTAAGAAAAGAAAAAAAAGGAAATTTCTTTGTAAATTATTTACAAAAAATATTATTTTTAAATTATATGTAAGTTTAACTAATATTTATTGTTTACAATGTATCATTCAGAGCCACAAAATGATAAAGCTCCATAAGGTTATTTATGAAATAAGACCTGAAGAGTGTAAAAGGTTGATGAAAAAATTGCCAAAGGAAGAATAAGTTGAATGAAAAAATATTATCGATCCAATATGAGTTTCTTTTCTTTAATTTTCATTAATAATATAATTAAAATTATTAGATAACATGTGTCAAACAATCTATTAATTCACATATGTTTAATGCTCTATAGGGACGAACAACTGAGAAAAGGAATGTTTTTCTAAGAAAAGAAAAAAATTAGAACGTGCAAATGAAAATGAATTTCTCCTTAGCTCATCTCGAGTGGTGTTGGAGGTTAATGAAAGGGGGGGAATTTTACAAAAGTTTGAGGGATGTATTTGAATGAATGTACATATTTTCTTTCCACTTACAATACAAAAATAAATCTAATGATTCCAGGAACCAAATTTTATCTAAACTATAGGAATATTTTCCAGAGAATTGGTCAATGAGACATGTCATAATTTTAATAGCAAAAACATACAACAACAAAAAAGAAGGAATGAAAAAGTAATATTCCTTTAAATGTTTGTCTAGAATTATTTATAAATATCACTTTTGGTATATTTACTTTTCGTATATCAATATAAAAATTAAATGGTTTATTGTCATGTTACATTTTTAGGAAGATTATGAAAATCTCAAAAGATGCAGGAGCTGATATCATAAATGTGACAGTAGGAATGTCCAAAAATGTGTACAAGGAGATGGTAAAATAAATGAACAAAATTGCATCGCAGGAGGAGCCATCTCAACAGCAACGTGCTTCAAATGTAATATATAATAATTGGATTTTTAGATCATTAGGTACAATAAATAAACAATTTCACATTAAATATTAATTTTCAAGTATTTTCTTGCAGAAAAGAAAATAAAATGGAACCCATTCAGTACATAAAATAGGATGACAAGGAAGAAAAGGGTTGATATCTAAGTTTGTGAGTAATTGTTACTTCCTTATAACAACTTAACTAGATTTCATTTTTGTATTTTTTAAGTTGTTTTACAAAAAACATCATGGAATGTCTTCAAACAGGTGCTAACATACAAAGAAGAATCATGAGATGAATTGATTGAAATTGGGTTAAATATGGGTTGTGAGTATATGTTGGCATATTAGAAATTAATTGTGGAATTTGTAAGCATCTATCAATCTTGTTTTACTTGGCTCTGTCTATAATTGATAGAACAAAAAATATTTTATATTAAATATATGATTTCTAATGGGGTATAAAAATTGCAGGAAACAAAGTATGGAACTACGCCAACAGATGAAATCTTGAAAGATGGCATGGTACATGGCTTTGAAAGAATGTGTAGAGTTTATGAGTCAATTGTTGCTATGGTACGTTATTTCTTTTCGATTTACATTGATTTATATTATTTAATATTGCAATTTTCATTATTCTCACCAATGTATATACACCCATTACAGTTTATTTTTATATTTGTAGATGGAAGGTGAAGAAGAAGAAAATAATCAACATCGTGAACAAAACATTTATGAAAATAACCCAATTCATGGAAGTAGCTCTGGCACTGAGAGTAGTTCAAACGAATATTGATGATCAGTATGTTTGGATATCAAAGCAAGACGTTGGATTTTTTGAAATATTTGTCTGTGAAATCAGACATTTCGTTTAATGTAATGGGCATAGTGTTCCAATTGAAAGCAAAGGGATACCAATAATTGTTCCATTTTGTATGAAAGAGTCTGTCTCATATATATATAATATATATATATATATATATATATATATATATATATATATATATATATATATATATATCTATATATATATATATATATATATATTTTAATTTATTCTATTGCGTTCTCCATTGTCGCTGTAAATTGTAACACCATTGATTAAATTTATGGATGATTCAATATTATAATGAAGAGATGTGAAATTTGATGATATGATATAACAAATTAATCCAAACATCACATTCAAATGCACTAATAAAAATTTAATTCATATGAATACTGTTATAAGATATATATGTGTCGACTTTGGATGAATAATGAATTTTAAAAAAATCACAATAATTATGATATGATATAAAAAACTAATCCAAACATCACATTCAAATGCATTAATAAAAAATTAATTAATATCAATACTATTATAAGATGTGTCGACTTTTATTTTATTTTATTTGTACTCAACTGCAGTAATAAAATTACGCTTTTTTCTCGAGGAAAAAAAAAGATGTCTCGACTTTTGATGAATGTGGAATTTTAAAAAATCACAATAATTGCATTGTCATGGGTCGATGTTTCTAAAAAATACAAAATGAACACTGATGCGTTTCATTTACTATACACTGGTGTGTTTGTATGCTGCAGCACACCAGTGTGTTTCTACGACCTATGGGCACTGCACAAATACCAAAACCAATTAAAAATATTGGTGTGATTGTGCGATACTGTGCACCAGTGCGTTTATGTGAGACTACACACTCGTGCATTTGTACAACCTATGGTCACTACACAAATACCAATACCAATTATAAATCTCGGTGCATTTGTCTGATATGGTACACCAGTTCGTTTCTATAAGTCTACATATTGGTGCGTTGAGACGACCTGTGCTCACTGCACAAATCCCAATGCCAATTAGAATGACCCCGTGCATTGTATCACCAATACTGCGTCTAGTGCGGCTTTATACCTTGATGGCCCAGTGCATGCACCTTCGACCGCCGCAGGCCACCTTCTAGATGACACACACTAGTGCGTTTAAACCTTAGTACCACACCAATGAAAAAACATCCGTAATAACCTCCAGTCACTCAGGTTTTTTAGCTGTGTTGAATTTCCATTAAAATCTCCACTAAAACCTCCAAACCATAAACAGATGTTGTAGAAAATGTTTTTTTAAATTTTTTTTCCAATTTTATAACACTAAAAACCTCCTTTATAACTTGTTCTAGAGGATATTTTCCTTGAAGTGTGGTTAATCATCAAAGATTTCTTAAATCTCTAATCAAATAAAGAATCTTAAGCCACTTGTACCTCAATTTTTAGCATTTTTGTTGATTTCCTCTGCATTTCCACATGATGTGAAGGATGGAATGGTTGGAGCTGATGCGACTACTAATAGAACCTGCTGAAGAAGATGACAGATAAAATAAAGATGTTAAAAGGCCTCAATATCCACATTATCCCAAAAATGTTGATGCAGGTGTATCGTGGCTTCCTGAGACAACACAAGCACCATCATCAATAGTTCTTGTTATTCAAAGGAAATAGGTTAAAGTAAAAGACATAATGAATTTCAAATAATGAATTTCAAGAAACAGTTCATGAAACTTTCACAGAAAATATTTTGAAATGAATTTCATATATAATTATTTTTTAAAGTCATTTCAAGAAACTTTCATAAACAATATTTTGAAATGAATTTCAAGAAAAAATTTAATGAATTTCATATATAATTATTTTTTAAATGAATTTCAATAAAAATTTCAATGAATCTCATATACAATTATTTTTTAAATGAATTTCAAGAAAAATTTCAAGAAACTTTAATAGACAATATTTTGAAATGAATTTCAAGGAAAACTTCAATGAATTTCATATATAATCATTTTTTGAAATGAATTTCAAGAAACTTTCATATATATTCTACCTAATGAATTTCAAATAGTGAATTTCAAGAAACTTTCATAAAAAATATTTTGAAATGAATATCAACAAAAATTTCAATGAATTTCATATATATTCTAAATAATGAATTTCAAGAAAAAATTCAATAAACAGTCATATATATTTTAAATAAACAATATTTTGAAATTGATTCTATATATATTCTAAATAATGACTTTCTAAAAAAATTTCAATAGACTTTAATATATATTCTAAATAAATAATGAATTTCAAGAAACTTTCATATATATTCTAAATGATCAATTTCAATATGAATTTTTTAAATGAATTTCAAGAAAAATATGAATTATTTTTTAAATGAATTTTAAGAAACTTTCAAAAACAAAAATTTCAATAAAATTTCATATATATTCTAAATAATCAATTTCAATATGAATTTGTTAAATCAATTTTAAGAAAATTTTCAAGAAACATATGAATTCTTTTTAATTAAAATCAATTCAAAAAAAAAATGAGCTATTTTTATAATGAATTTAAAGAAACTTTCAGAAACATTCATATATATTTTAAATAAACAATATTTTGAAATTAATTCTATATATATTCTCAATAATAAATTTCTTGAAAATTTTCAATAAACTTTGATATATATTCTAAATAATCAATTTCAATATTAATTTTTTAAAAGAATTTCAAGAAAAATATTAGTTATTTTTTAAATGAATTTTAAGAAACTTTCAAAAACAAAAAATTCAATAAACTTTCATATATATTCTAAATAATCAATTTCAGTATAAATTTGTTAAATAAATTTTAAGAAAAATTTCAAGAAACATATCAATTATTTTTAAATTAAATTTAAAAATTTTAAATAATGAATTTCAATATGAATTTTTTAAAATCAATTCATGAAAAATATGAGTTATTTTTTAAACGAATTTTGAAAAAACTTTCAGAAACAAAAATTTCAAGAAACTTTCACATATATTCTAAATAAGGATTTTCAATATGATTTTTTTAAATGAATTTAAAAAAAAATATGAATTATATTTTGAAGAATTTCAAGAAAATTTTCAATAAACTTTCATATATATTTTAAATAATGAATTGCAATATGAAAATTTTAAATGAATTTTTGAAAAAATATTTCTTATATATTTTTAAAAAATAATTTCAATACAAGTTTTTAAAATAAATTTCAAGAAAATTTTGAAGAAATATATGAATTATTTTTTAAATGAATTTCAAAAAATTTCAAGAAACTTTTAGAAACAAAAATTTCAAGAAACTTTCATATATTTTCTAAATAATGAATTTCAATATCATTTTTTAACTGAATTTGAAGAAAAAATATTTCATATATATTCTAAATAATTGATTTCGATATGAATTTTTTCATCGAAATTTAAGGAAAAATTCAATAAACATATGAATTATTTTTTTAATGAATTTCAAGAAAAACTTGAAGAAACTTTCAAAAACAATATTTTGAAATTCATTTCAAGAGAATTTCAATGAATTTTGAATATAAATTTTTTAAAGGAATTGCAACAAAAAATTTCAAGAAACATATAAATTATTTTTTAAATGAATTTCAAGAAACTTTCAAAAATAATTCAAATATAAGTATTTTTTAAATAAATTAAATAAACAATTAAGAAATTTTATTTTCAAATTATAAATTTGAAAAAACTTTCATATATATTCTAATTTCAAGAAAAATTTCAATTAATTTCATATATAATTATTTTTTAAATGAATTTCAATGAATTTCATATGTAATTATTTTTTAAATGAATTTCAAAAATAATTTCAAGAAACTTTCATATATGTTTTATAATGAATATCAAGAAAATTTCATATATATTTTAGATAATGAAAACAATATTTTGAAATGAATTTCAAGAAACTTTCATATATATTTTAAATAATTTTTTAAAGAAAAATTTTAAGAAACTTTAATCAAAAATATTTTGAAATGAATTTCAAGAAACTTTTATATATATTCTAAATAAGGAATTTCAAGAAAAAAATTTAAGAAACTTAATATAAATATTTTGAAATGAATTTCAAGGAAAATTTCAATGAATTTCATATATAATTATTTTTTAAATGAATTTCAAGAAACTTTTATATATATTCTACATAATGAATTTCATGAAACTTTCATACATATTCTACATAATGAACTTCAAATAACGAATTTCAAGTAAAATTTCAAGAAACTTTCATAAACAGTATTTTGAAATGAATTTCATATATAATTATTTTTAGATGAATTTCAGGAAACTTTCATAAAAATTATTTTGAAATGAATTTAAAGAAAAATTTCAATGAATTTCATATATATTTATTTTTTAAATGAATTTCAAGAAAAATTTCAATGAATTTCAAGAAAATTTCAGAAATAATATTTTGAAATGAATTTAGAGAAAATACTTTGAAAATTTTGAATTACAAGAAAAAAATTAAATTTCAGTGAATTTCATATATAATTATTTTTTTAAATGAATTCCAAGAAAATTTCATATATATTCTACATAATGAATTTGAAATACTGAGTTTCAAGTAAAATGCCAAGAAACTTTCATAAACAATATTTTGAAATGAATTTCAACAAAAAAATTCAATGAATTTCATATATAATTATTTTTTGAAATGAATTTTAATAAACTTTCATATGTATTCTACATAATGAATTTCAAGAAAAAAATCAAGAAAATTTCATAAACAATATTTTGAAATGAATTTCATATATAATTATTTTTTAAATGAATTTTAAGAAACTTTGATAAACAATATTTTGAAATGAATTTCAAGAAAAAAATTCAATGAATTCCATATGTAATTATTTTTTAAATGAATTTCAGTAATAATTTCAATGAATTTCACATATAATTATTTTTAAATGAATTTCAAAAAAAAATTCAAGAATCTTTCATATATATTCTAATTAAAAAAATTAAAGAAAATTTCATATATATTTTAAATAATGGAAACAATATCGAAATTATTTTCAAGAAACTTTCATATATATTCCAAGTAATGAATTTCAAGAAAACATTTCAAGAAACATTAATAAACAAAAAATTGAAATAATTTCAAGGAAAATTTCAATGAATTTCATATTTAATTATTTTTTGAAATGAATTTCAAGAAACTTTCCTATATATTCTATATAATGAATTTCAAGAAACTTTCATAAACAATATTTTGAAATGAATTTCAAGAGAAAATTCATTGAACTTCATATATAATTATTTTTTGAATGAATTTCAATAAAAAATTCAATGAATTTCATATATAATTATTTTTTTTATTGAATTTCAAGAAAACATTCAAGAAACATTCATATATATTCTAATTAATAAATTTCAAGAAAATTTCATATACAATTTAAATAATGAAAACAATATTTTGAAATGAATTTCAAAAAACTTTCATATATATTCTAAATAATGAATTTCAAGAAAATTTTAGAGATACTTTAATAATCAATATTTTGAAGTGGATTTCAAGGAAAATTTCAAATGAATTTTAGATATAATTATTTTTTGAAATGAATTTCAAGAAACTTCCATATATATTTTACATAATGAATTTAAAAAAAATTCAAGAAACTTTCATAAACAATAATTTGAACTAAATTTCGTATATGATTAATTTTTTAAATGAATTTCAAGAAAATTTCATAAGAAATATTTTAAAATGAATTTAAAAAAAAAAGCAATAAATTTCATATATAATTATTTTTTAATTAAATTTCAAGAAAAATTTCAAGAAACAATATTTTGAAATGAATTTCAACAAAAAAATTCAATGAATTTAACATATATTCTAAATAATGAATTTCAAGAAAAAATTCAATAAAAATTTATATATATTTTAAATAAAAAATATTTTTACTCTCCCTCGCCGGCATATTCCTCTTCTCGTCCTGCTCAGTTGGTTAACAATGGCTTTCATCTCGCGCAGTCTAGATTTTTCCTGCTCCGCTTGTGGTTCTCTGCCTCCCCTGTGGAGCGCTTGCCCTGCTGCTTGTGCCGAGCCAAGCGCTTGCACACAGATGGGGCAATGCTGCTCTCTTTTGAGTTTTTTAGAAACTACACCTGGTTATCATTTCTCCTAGAGCGCCTTTTGCTGCTCCAATTCCTGTCTACAATCTCATTTTGTCAATCACTGCGGGATCCCTCCGCCTCCTTCCTATTCTATTTGTCTCAGGAAGATTCAAACAATTGATTTCGCCATGCCAAGGCTCCGTCACTGAATGCAGTGTCGCCATGGTGCGATTCGAGGCCGGTCTGCATGCTCACGTCCCTCTACCATTTCAGATGCAGAGACCTCCTCTGAGGACATTGCGTGGGGGAATTATCCAGACACTCGTAGCCATAGAGGTCGCGCTTGCCATCCTGGCATGGCCCACGCAGTTCAACCCTCCCCGCCTCCTTTTGCTGATCCACCTAGACCTGTCCCCCCTGCCTCTTGTGCTTCTCACAGTCACGCTATGCACTGGACCTCTCAGAGGACAGAATTCCACTTTGAATGCTCCTTTAATCAGCCCATTATCACTGCCTTTGTTACTATCACCCTGAGAGAATAAATGCCCTATTTTCTTCCTCCTATGCCCGGTCCATCTCCCCCTCCCCTTGGTCCTAATCCCACCCTGGCTGTGAATTTTCCAGAGAGACCGGTCTTGCTCCCAGCACCATCCAACCTGGGTAAGAACCCATGCAGGTGGACGTGGGCATCACAAGCAAGGATGGAGAACAGAAAGAAGATGTCGAAGATCCGGAGGACGAGTACTGGTACATTCGCTCTATCGTTTTGGGAGATTCAATGATTTTCTTTGGTTTTCTATAGCAGCAACAGCTCCATGCTACTCTAGTCTTCTTTTTTTTTGTATGTTGTATGCAATGAATGAGCCGGTTTCCCTCTCAAGGGCAGCGAAACTCTCCTTAAAAGAATTGGTTTCCCACTTAGGTAAGTTCGTTATTTTGTTAAAGCATGGACATCAAGCAAGCCCAGTCTTCAGGGTCCCAAGGCAGTTTTGTAACAGTATCTTTTCATAAATAGAATTAGTATAATTTAGAATATATATATATATATATATATATATATATATATATATATATATATATATATATATTAACTCCATATCTATTCTAAATAATTAATTTCAATATAAATTTTTTATATCAATTTTAAGGAAAATTTCAACATATGAATTCATTTTCAATTGAATTTCAAAATTATAAATTATGAATTTCAATATTATTTTTTTAAAATTCATTATGAATTTTTTAAATGAATTTTAAGAAAAATTTCAAGAAACATATGAATTATTTTTTAAATGAATTTAAAAATTCTAAATATTGAATTTTGATATGATTTTTTTAAAGCAATTCAAGAACAATATGAGTTATTTTTTAAATAAATTTCCAGAAAATTTTCAAGAAAAATTTCCAAAAATATATGAATTATTTTTTAAATGAATTTCAATATTATAAATGAAGAATTTCAATGTCAATTTTTTAAATTAATTTCAAGAAAAATATGAAATATTTTTTAAATGAATTTGAGGAAACTTAAAAAAAAAATTCAGGAAACTTTCATATATATTCTAAATATTAAATTTCGATATAGATTTTTTAAATGCATTTCAAGAAAAAAATATTTCATATATATTCTACATAATAAATTTTAATATAATTTTTTTAACTTAATTTTAAGAAAAAATTCAAGAAACATATGAATTATTTTTTTAATGAATTTCAAGAAAAATTTCAGGAAACTTTCAAAAGCAATATTTTGAAACTCATTTCAAGAAAATTTCAATTATTTTCAAATACAAGTATTTTAAATGAATTTTAAGAAACATATGGATTAATTTTTAAATGAATTTCCAAAAAAAATTTAAGAAACTTTCAAAAACAATTTCAAGTATAAATATTTTTAAAACAAAATTCAAGAAAAAATACAGGAAACTTTCAAAAGCAATATTTTGAAATTCTAAATTTCAAGAAACTTTCATATATATTCAAGTTTGAATGAATTTCATATATAATTATTTTTTAAATGAATTTCAATAAAAAATTAAGAAACTTTCATATATATTCTAAATAATGAATATCAACAAAATTTCATATATGTTTTGCATGAAAACACTATTTCAAAATAAATTTCAAAAAACTTTAATAAAAAAAAAATTGTAATGAAATTTAAGGAAACTTTCAATGAATTTCATATATAATTATTTTTTGAAATGAATTTCAAGAAACTTTTATATATATTCTACATAATGAATTTCAAATACTGAATTGCAATAAACTTTCATAAACAATATTTTGAAATGAATTTGAAGGAAATTTTCAAGAAACTTTCATAAATAATATTTTGAAATGAATTTCGTATATAATTATTTTTTAAATGAATTTCAAGAAACTTTCATAAAAAATTATTTTGAAATGAATTTCAAGTAAAAATTTAATGAATTTCATATGTAATTATTTTTTAAATGAATTTAAGGAAAAAATCAAGGAATTTCAATGAATTTTTAGAAAATAATATTTTGAAATGAATTTCACAAACAATATTTTGAAAATTTTGAATTTCAAGAAAAAATTGAATTTCAATGAATTTCATATATAATTATTTTTTGAAATGAGCTTCAGGAAACTCTCATATATATTCTATATAATGAATTTCAAATACATAATTTCAAAAAACTTTCATAAACAATATTTTGAAATGAATTTCAAGAAAAAATTCAATGAATTTCATATATAGTTATTTTTTAAAATGAATTTCAAGAACTTTCATATATATTCTACATAATGAATTTCAAGAAAAAATTCAAAAAACTTTAATAATCAATATTTTGAAATGAATTTCATATATAATAATTTTTTCAATAAATTTCAAGAAACTTTCATAAACAATATTCTGAAATGAATTTTAATAAAAAATTCAATGAATTTCATATATAATTATTTTTCAAATGAATTGCATATATAATTATTTTTTAAATGAATTTCAGGAAAAATATCAAGAAACTTTCATATACAATTTCAAGAAAATTTCATATATATTTTAAATAATGAAAACAATATATTTTGAAATGAATTTCAAGAAACTTTCATATATATTCTAAATAACGAATTTCAAGAAATGTTTCAAAAACTTTAATAAACAATATTTTGAAATTAATTTTAAGGAAAATTGCAATGAATTTTATATATAATTATTTTTTGAAATGAATTTTAAGAAAATTTCATATATATTCTACATAATGAATTTCAAGAAGATTTCATAAACCATATTTTGAAATGAATTTCAAGAAAAAATTGGATGAATTTCATATATAATTATTTTTTAAATGAATTTCAATAAAAATTTCAATGAATTTCAAGAAATAATTCAAGAAACTTTGATATATATTCTAATTAATAAATTTAAATATAATTTAAATACTGAAAACAATATTTAGAATCAAAATTTCAAGAAACTTTCATATATATTCTAACTAATAAACTTGAAGAAAATTTCATATAAAATTTAAATAATGAAAACAATATTTTGAAATGAATTTCAAGAAACTTTCATATATATTCTAAATAATGAATTTCAAGAAAATTTAATAGACAATATTTTAAAATGAATTTCAAGGAAAATTTCAATGAATTTCATATATAAATATTTTTTGAAATGACTTTCAACAAACTTACATATATATTCTACATGATGAATTTCAAGAAAAAATTCAAGAGACTTTCATAAAGAATATTTTGAAATGAATTTCATATATATTCAAAATAATGAATTTCAATAAAAATTTCAATAAACATTCATATATATTTTAAATAAACAATATTTTGAAATTAATTCCATATATATTCTAAATAATGAATTTCTTGAAAAATTTCAATAAACTTTCATATATAATTGTAAAATCTCTTTGGGTAATAATCACATATAATCGAACATTGTCAACGCCTATCGGGACTAGCTGAACCACACTGGTTGGTTTGAAAAGCGTCGACAATGTTCCATTATATGTGATTATTACCCAAAGAGATTTTACAATTTTATATGGATCACAGAAGCATAGATTCTAAAAACTTTCATTTGTAAATAAATAATAAATTTCAATAAAAAATTAGAGAAATTTTCATATATATTCTAAATAATGAATTTCAAGAAACTTTCATATATATTCTAAATAATGATTTTCAATATGAAATTTTTAAATGAATTTCAAAGAAAATATGATTTTTTTAAAATGAATTTCACGAAACTTTAGAAAACATAAAATTTAAGAAACTTTCATATATATTCCAAATAATCAATTTCAATATAAATTTTCTAAATCAATTTCAAAAATAATTTGCAGAAACATATCAATTCTTTTGTAAATGAATTTCAAGAAACTTTTAAAAGCAAAAAATTCAAGAAACTTTCATATATATTCTAAATTATCAATTTCAATAAGAATTTTTAAAATGAATTTTAAGAAAAATTTCAAGAAACATATCAATTGTTTTTTAAATGAATTTAAAAATTCTAATTTTTTAAATGAATTTGAAAATTATAAATAATGAATTTCAATATGAAATTTTTAAAGCAATTCAAGAAAAATATGAGTTATTTTTTAATTAAATTTCAAGAAAATTTTCAAGAAAATTTCTTATATATTCTAAATAATGAATTTCAATTTAAATGACTTTCAAGAAAAATATGAATTATATTTGAAAGGAATTTTAAGAAAAATTTCAAGAAATTTTGAGAAACAAAAATTTCAAAATATTTTCATATATATTTTGAATAATGAATTTCAATATGAATTTTTTAAATAAATTTTAAGAAAAATTCTTTCATATATATTCTAAATCATGAATTTCAATTCGAGTTTTTTAAATAAATTTCAAGAAAAAATTCAAGAAGCATACGAATTAATGTTTCAATGAATTTCAAGATTATAAGTAAAGAATTTCAATTTGAATTTTTTAATTAAATTTCAAGAAAAATATGAATTATTTTTTAAATCAATTTCAAGAAACTTTCATATATATTCTTAATAATGAATTTCAATATAAAAATTTTCAATGAATTTCAAGAAAAAATATTTCATATATATTCTAAATAATTAATTTCAATACAAATTTTTTAACTGAATTTTAATAAAAAATTCAACATATGAATTATTTTTTTAATGAATTTCAAGAAACTTTCATATATATTCTAATTTCAAGAAAAAATTCAATGAATTTCATATATGTTTTAAATAATGAATATCAAGAAAATTTCATATATATTCTAAATAATGAAAAAAATATTTTGAAATTAATTTCAAGAAACTTTCATATATATTCTAAATAATGAATTTCAAGAAACTTTAATAAAATATTTTTTGAAATGAATTTGAGAGAAAATTTCAATGAATTTCTTATACAATTATTTTTTAAAATGAATTTCAAGAAATGTTTATATATATTATACATAATGAATGTCAAGAAACCTATATATTCTACATAATGAATTTCAAATAATGAATTTCAAGAAACTTTCAAAAATAATATTTTGAAATTAATTTCAGAAACAATATTTTGAAAATTTTGAATTTTAAGAAAAAATTGAGTTTCGATGAATTTCATATATAATTATTTTTTGAAATTAATTATAAGAAACTTTCATATGTATATATTCTACATCATAAATTTAAAATACTAAATTTGATGAAAAATTTCAAGAAACTTTCATAAACAATATTTTGAAATGAATTTCATATATAATTATTTTTTAAATGAATTTAAGAAACTTTCATATTAAAAATAATTAATTCTTGACCTTCCTATAATTTTAAGATGTCAAAATTATAGTGAGCTTAGGAGGCTTCTCTCCAAGCTTTTTGAGTATAGGAATAAAATCTTAAATCAAATTAAATAACTTTTTTCTTTAGGTCCGATAGACCAAAAATTGGTCTGAGTGGACGTTAACTATCTTCATCATCATCAATGAATTTCTAGAAAAATTTCAATAAACTTTCATATATATTCTAAATAAATAATGAATTTCAAGAAGAAAATTTCATATATATTCTAAATAACGAATTTCAAGAAAAATTTCAAGAAACTTTAATAAACAATATTTTGAAATGAATTTCAAGGGAAATTTCAATGAATTTCATGTATAATTATTTTTTGAAATGAATTTCAAGAAACCTTGATATATATTCTACATAATGAATTTCGAGAAACTTTCATAAAGAATATTTTGAAATGAATATCAACAAAAAATTCAATGAATTTCATATATATTCGAAATAATGAATTTCAATAAAATTTTCAATAAACCTTCATATATATTTTAAATAAACAATACTTTGAAATTAATTCCATACATATTCTAAATAATGAATTTCGAGAAAAAATTCAATAAACTTTCATATATATTCTAAATAATGAATTTCAAGAAACATTCATATATATTCTAAATATTCAATGAATTTATTAGATGAATTTAAAAAATAAATTAAATGAATTTGAAGAAAAATATGAATTATTTTTCAATTGAATTTCAAGAAAAATTGAAAAACACGAATTTTAGGAAACTTTCATATATATTCTAAATAATCAATTTCAATATGAATTTTTTAAATCAATTCAAAAACAAAAATTCAAGAAACATGTGAATTATTTTTTAAATGAATTTCAAAATTATAAATGGTGAATTTTAATATAAATTTTTTAAATGAATTTCAACAAACTTTCAAAAGCAAAAACTTCAAGAAACTTTCATATATATTCAAAATAATCAATGAGTTTATTAGATGAATTTTAACAAAAATTTCAAGAATCATATAAATTATTTTTTAAATGAATTTAAAAATTCTAAATAATGAATTTGGATATGAATTTTTTAAAGCAATTCATGAAAAATATGATTTATTTTTAAAATGAATTTCAATAAAAATATGAATTATATTTTAAGGGAATTTCAAGAAAAAATCCAAGAAAGTTTTTGAAAAACAAATGTCAAGAAACTTTCATATATATTTTAAATAACGGATTTCAATATGAATTTTTTTAATGAATTTCAAGAAAAATTCTTTCATATATATTCTAAATAATGAATTTCCATATGAGTTTTTAAAATAAATTTCAAGGAAAAATCAACAAACAGATGAATTATTTTTTAAATGAATTTTAAGGTTATAAATGAAGAATTTGAATTTGAATTTTCTAAATGAATTTAAAAAAAAATATGAATTATTTTTTAAATGAATTTCAAGAAATTTGAAAAACTTTTAGAAACAAAAAATTTGAAGAAACATATCAATTATTTTTTAACTGAATTTCAAGAACAAATTCAACAAATTTTCAAAAACAATTTCAATTATAAGTATTTCTTAAATTAATGTCAAGATAAAATTCAAGAAACTTTCAGAAACAATATTTTGAAATTATAAATTTGAAGAAACTTTCATATATATTCCAATTTCAAGAAAAATTTCAATGAATTTCATATATAATTAACTTTTAAATGAATTTTTAAAAAAATCAAGAAACTTTGATATATGATCTAAATAATGAATATCAAGAAAATTTCATATATATTTTAGATAATGAAAGAAATATTTTGAAATAAATTTCAATAAGTTTTCATATATATTCTAAATAATGAATTTCAAGAAACATTAATTAAAAAATATTTTGAAATGAATTTCAAGGAAAATTTCAATGAATTTCATATATAATTATTTTTTGAAATGAATTTCAAAAAAATTTCATATACATTCTATCGAATGAATTTCAAGAAACTTATAGATTCTGCATAATGAATTTGAAATAATGAATTCCAATAAAAAATTCAAGAAAATTTCAGAAACAATATTTTAACATGAATTTCATATATAATTATTTTTTAAATGAATTTCAAGAAACTTTCATAAACAATATTTTGAATTGAATTTCATATACAATTAGTTTTTGAATGAATTACAAGAAACTTTCATAAAAAATACTTTGGAATGAATTTCAAAAAACTTTAATATATATTTTACATAATGAAATTCAATAAAATTTCATAAACAATATTTTGAAATGAATTTCACATATAATTATTATTTAATTAAATTTCAAGAAACAATATTTTGAAATGAATATCAACAAAAAAAAATTCAATGAATGTCAAATATATTCAAAATAATGAATTTCAAAAAAAAAATCAATAAACATTCATATATATTTTAAATAAACAATATTTTGAAATTAATTCCATATATATTCTAAATAATCAATTTCAATATGAATTTTTTAAATCAATTTAAAAAAAATACCAAGAAAGATATGAATTCTTTTTTAAATGAATTTCAAAATTATAAATAGTGAAATTTTTTATTAAATGAATTTCAAAATTATAAATAGTGAATTTCAATATGAATTTTTAAAATGAATTTCAAGAAACTTTCAAAATTTCAAGAAACTTTCAAAAGAAAAAACTTCAAGAAATTTTCATATATATTCTAAATAATCAATGATTTTATTAGATTATATATTCTAAATAACCAATGAGTTTATTAGATGAATTTTAAGAAAAATTTCAAGAAACATATAGATTATTTTTTAAATGAATCTAAAAATTCCAAATGATGAATTTCAATATGAATTTTTTAAAGAAATTCATGAGAAATATGAGTTATTTTTAAAGTGAATTTCAATATGAATTTTTTAAGTGAATTTAAAAAAAAAAATCTTTCTTATATAATCTAAATAATCAATTTCAATATGAGTTTTTAAAATAAATTTCAAGAAAAAATCAAAAAACAGATGATTTTTTTTTAAATGAATTTCAAGGTTATAAATGAAGAATTTGAATTTGAATTTTTTAAATGAATTAAAAATATATATATAAATTATTTTTTAAATGAATTTCAAGAAATTTCAAGAAACTTTTAGAAAAAAAATAATTCAAGAAACATATGAATTTTTTTTTAAATGAATTTCAAGAACAAATTCAAGAAACGTTCAAAAACAATTTCAAATCTAATTATTTCCTAAATGCATTTCAAGATAAAATTCAAGAAACTTTTAGAAACAATATTTTGAAATTATAAATTTCAAGAAACTTTCATATATATTCCAATTTCAAGAAAAATTTCAATGAATATAATATATAATTAATTTTTAAATGAATTAAAAAAAAAAAAAAAAAACTTTCATATATGTTTTAAAAATGAACATCAAGAAAATTTCATATATATTTTAGATAATGAAAGCAATATTTTGAGAGAAATTTCAATAAACTTTGATATATATTCTAAATAATGAATTTCAAGAAAAAATTCAAGAAACATTAATAAAACATATTTTCAAATGAATTTCAAGAAAAATTTCAATGAATTTCATATGTAATTATTTCTTGAAATGAATTTCAAGAAATTTTCATGTATATTCTATGTAATGAATTTCAACAAACTTATATATTTTACATAATGAATTTGAAATAATGAATTCCAATAAAAAATTCAAGAATCTTTTATAAACAATATTTTGACATGAATTTCATATTATCGTAAACAATATTTTAAAAATGAATTTCAAGTAAAATTCAATGAATTTAATATATAACTATTTTTTAAATGCATTTCAGGAAAATTTTCAATGAATTTCAAGATAACTTTAGAAATAATATTTTTAAAATGAATTTCAAAAACAAAATTTTGAAAATTTTGAATTTGAATAAAAAGATTAATTTCAATGAATTTCTTATATAATTATTTTTTGAAATTAATTACACAAATCTTTCATATATATTCTACATAACGAATTTCAAATACATAATTTCAAGAAGCTTTCATAAACAATATTTTGAAATGAATTTCATATATAATTAATTTTTAAAACAATATTTTGAAATGAATTTCATATATAATTAATTTTTAAATGAATTTCCAAAAAAATTCATAAACAAATTTTTGAAATGAATTTCATATATAATTATTTTTTAAATGAATTTCAAAAAACATTCATAAACAATATTTTGAATTTAATTTCATATATAATTATTTTTTAAATAAATTATAAGAAAATTTCATAAACAATACTTTGAAATTTTGAAATGAATTTCAAGAAACTTTCATATATATTCTACATAATAAATTTCAAATAATGAATTTAAAGAAAAAATTCAAGAAACTTTCGGAAACAATAGTTTGACACGAATTTCATATATAATTATTTTTAGTTTGACACGAATTTCATATATAATTATTTTTTTAATGAATTTCAAGAAACTTTTATAAACAATATTTTGAAATAAATTTCAAGAAAAAATTCAATGAATTTCATATATAAATACTTTTGAAGTGAATTTCAATAAGAATTTAAATGAATTTGCTCCATAATTATTTTTTAAATGAATTCCAATAAGAATGTCAATGAATTTCAAAAAAAAGTTTCAAGAGATTTCATATATATTTTAATTAATAAATTTCAAGAAAATTTCATATATATTTTTAAAAATGGAAACAATATTTTGAAATGAATTTGAAGGAAAATTTCAATGAATTTCATATATAATTATTTTTTGAAATGAATTTCAAGAAACTTTCATAAACAATATTTTGAAATCAATCATACTTAATTATTTTTTAAAACAATTTCAAGAAACTTTCATAAACAATATTTTGAAATGAATTTGAAGAAAAAATTCAGTGAATTTGATATATAATTATTTTTTAAATGAATTTCAAGACAAAAATTCAAGAAACTTTCCAGAAAATTTTATATATAATTTAAATGATGAAAATAATATTTTGAAATTAATTTCAAGAAACTTTTATATATATTCTAAATAATGAATTTCAGAAAAAAATTCAAGAAATTTTAATAAACAATCTTTTGAAATGGATTTCAAGGAAAATTTCAATGAATTTCATATATAATTATTTTTTGAAATGAATTTCAAGAAAATTTCATATATATTCTACATAATGAGTTTCAAGAAACATTCATAAACAATATTTTGAAATGAATTTCATATATAATTATTTTTTAATTAAATTTCAAGAAACAATATTTTGAAATGAATATCAACAAAATAATTAATTTCAAGAAGAAACTTTCATATATATTCTAAATAATGAATTTGAAGAAGAAACTTTCATATATATTCTAAATAATGAATTTCAAGAAACTTTCATATATATTCTAAATAATCAATGAAATTATTAGATGAATTTTAAGAAATTTTAAGAAATTTTTAAATGATTTTCAAGAAAAATATAAATTATTTTTCAATTAAATTTCAAGAAACTTTGAAAAACACAAATTTTAGGAAATTTTTATATATATTCTAAATAATCAATTTCAATATGAACTTTTTAAATCAATTTAAAAAAAAAGTCATGAAAAATATGAATTCTTTTTTAAATGAGTTTCAAAATTATAAATAGTGAATTTCAATATGAAGTTTTTAAATGAATTTCAAGAAACATTCATATATATTCTAAATAATCAATGAGTTTATTAGATGAATTTTAAGAAAATTTTCAAGAAACATATAAATTATTTTTTAAATGAATTTAAAAATTATAAATAATGAATTTCAATATAAATTTTTTTAAAGAAATTCATTAAAAATATGAGTTATTTTTAAAATGAATTTCAAGAAAAATATGAATTATATTTTAAAGGAATTTCAAGAAAAATTCCAAGAAAGTTCTTGAAACAAAAATTTCAAGAAACTTTCATATATATTTTAAATAATGAATTTCAATATGAATTTTTAAATGAATTTCAAAAAAAAAAAAATCTTTCATATATATTCTAAATAATGAATTTGAAAAAAAATAAATCTTTCATATATATTCTAAATAATGCATTTAAATAGGATTTGTTTAAATAAATTTCAACAACAATTTCAAGAAATATATGAATTTAAAATATATATGAATGAATTTAAAAAAAAATTCAAATATAAGTATTTTTTAAATGTATTGCAGGAAAATTTTTTGAATGAATTTCAAGTAACTTTCAGAAACGATATTTTGAAATGAATTTAAACAATAATTTGAAAATTTTGAATTTCGAAGAAAAAATTGAATTTCAATGAATTTCATATATACTTATTGTTTGAAATGAATTTCAAGAAACTTTCATACATATTCTAGAAAATGAATTTCAAATATTGAATTTCTTGAAAAAGTTCAAGAAACTTTCATAAACAATATCTTGAAATGAATTTCATATATAATTATTTTTTAAATGAATTTGAAGAAACTTTCATAGAAAATATTTTGAAATAAATTTCAAGAAAATTTTCAATGAATTTCCTATATAATTATTTTTTAAAGGAATTTGAAGAAACTTTCATATATATTATACATAATAAATTTCAAATTATGAATTTCATGAAAAAATTCAAGAAACTTTCATCTAAAATATTTTGAAATGAATTTCATATATAATTATTTTTTAAATGAATTTCAAGAAACTTTCATATATATTCTACATAATGTATTTGAAGAAAAATGTCAAGAAACTTTCATAAATAATATTTTGAAATGAATTTCATATGTAATTACTTTTTAAGTTAATTTCAAGAAACTTTCATAAACAATATTTTGAAATGCATTTCAAGAAAAAATTCAATGAATTTCATATATATTTATTTTTTAAATACATTTCAATAAAAAATTAAATGAATTTCATATATAATTATTTTGTAAATGAATTTCAAGAAAATTCAAGAAAATTTCAAATGTATTCTAATTAATAAATTTCAAAAAAATTTCATATATAATTTAAATAATAAAAACAATATTTTGAAATTAATTTCAAGAAACTTTTATATATATTCTAAATAATGTTGCAAGAAAATTTTCATGAAACTTTAATAAATAATATTTTGAAATTAATATCATATCTAATTATTTTTTAAATGAATTTCAAGAAAATTTCATAAACAATATTTTCAAATCAATTTCAAGAAAAAAATCAACGAATTCCATATATAAATAATTTTGAATTAAATTTCAAGAAAATTTTCAAGAAACAATATTTTGAATTGAATTTGGAAAAAACATTCAATGAATCTCATATATATTTGAAATAATGAATTTCAAGAAAAATTTCAATAAAAATTCATATATATTTTAAATAAACAATATTTTGAAATTAATTCCATATGTACTCTAAGAAATGAATTTCTACAAAAAAAATTCAATAAACTTTCATATCTATTCTAGATAAATATTGAATTTCAAGAAAATATTCAAGAAACTTTCATATATATTCTAAATAATGAATTTCAATATGAATTTTTTTAATTAATTTCAAGAAACTTTCAAAAACAAAAATTTTAAGAAACTTTGATATATATTCTAAATAATCAATTTCAATATAAATTTTAAAATCAATTTTAAGAAACATTTCAAGAAACATATGAATTATTTTTTAAATGAATTTCAAAATTATAAATAATGAATTTCAATATGAATTTTTTAAATGAATTTCAAGAAAAATTCAAAAAACGTATGAGTTATTTTTTAAATGAATTTAAAAATTCTAAATAATAAATTTAAATATGAATTTTTTCAATCAATTCAAGAACAATATGAGTTATTTTTTAAATGAATTTCAAGAAATTTTTTAAGAAACTTTACAAAAATTCAAGAAACTTTCATATATATTCTAAACAATGAATTTCAATATGAATTTTTTAAATGAATTTTGAGAAAAATAAGATTATATTTTAAAAGAATTTCAAGAAATTTTGAGAAACAAAAATTTCAAAAAATTTTCACATATATTTAAATAATGAATTTGAATATAAAATTTTTAAATGAATTTCAAGAAAAATTCTTTCATATATATTCTAATTAATGAATTTCAATATGATTTTTGTAAATAAATTTCAAGAAAATTTTCAAGAAACATATGAATTATTTTCTAAATAATTAATTTCAATATGAAATTTTTAACTGAATTTAAAAAAAAAAAATTCAAGAAACGTATGAATTATTTCTTTAATGAATTCTAAGAAAAAATTCAAGAAACTATTTCGAAATTGATTTCAAGAAAATTCAATGAATTTCAAATATAAAATTTTTAAATGAATTTCAAGAAAAAATTTAAAGAAGCATATGAATTATTTTTTAAATAAATTTCTAGAAAAAAATAAAGAAACTTTCAAAAACAATTTCAAATATAAGTATTTTTTAAATGAATTTCAAGAAAAAATTCAAGAAACTTTCATATATATTCTAATTTCAAGAAAAAATTCAATGAATTTCATATATAATTATTTTTAAAATGAATTTCAAGAAAAAATTCAATGAATTTCATATATAATTATTTTTTGAAATTTATTTAAAGAAACTTACACATTCTACATAACCAATTTCAAATAATGATTTTTTTTTTCTAAGTAACAATAAATCTACTAATATATAACATAAAAGTACAAAACTGTCGTTGTCTCAGCTGAGGGAGCCTGAGCACAGGGCTTGACTGCCATGAAAAAAAAGAGTTTGGACTGCCCACAGAGGGGAAACCAGTCCCTGCAAATTAAGAGTAGCCGCCCTCATAGGGGAAGCCGGCCTTTCATCCAAATTGTTTAACAAAAATACAAAAAGTATAGCTAGCCACTCTGCAAGCAGAGGGTGAATAAACAAGAAAGCCAGAATTAACTTAAAGACATTGTGCATGGAGAAAAAAAGCCTCTAAGGTGTTTTCGAACTACTGTTCATTGGTTGGGGAAGGCGGTTCTTCAACAATTTTTCATCCATACTCGTCGCTGCTCCCGCCTTCATCAGTTGAGGGGAGCACTTTGCCTTTATCCTCGCCTTCCGTAGTCTAGACCTACATTGAAACGTCAGGTGCAATATTTAACTGGGCCAAGGCAACCTTGGCGTTTTCAGCAAAGGTGGGGCTAGGTGTAGTGGGGCCATGAAAAGCGACAGAGGGACCGGGAATTGCATACGGAGGAGGCGCCAGGCAGGAAGACTCTTCACAAACAGTGACTGTGACATATGCCTTGAGGACCGGCTTTTCAGACACACAATCGAATGTAAAATCCACACGCTAAGAAGTTTGGCGAAGGGCGAAAGAGGAAGGCGGGTGGGGAACGGAGGGAGCAACAGAGGGGCCGAATTGAGGCGCAGAGGAGAAGACAAAGGGAGGCAGAGGACGCACAAAAGGATGAGCGGAGTCAGGGAAATGAGGCCTACCCCTACAACTTCTGGTTTCCGGAATGTGGTCATAGTGGAGATCTTCAGAGGATGAGTTTGAAGTGGGAGAAGACTGAGAGAGATGGACACAACCACGACTGGAGCCATGGTGACATCGCATACGATGGCGCAGTCTAGGAATAGCGAGGGGGAGAGGTTGATGAAGCGGATAGAGGAGAAGAGACAGCGGAGGGCCAGAAGAAATGCATAGAGAATTCGAATAGCAGAACTGACTATGTGAATGGTGGAATTCCGGAACAGTCTCTAGACAAAAAAGAATCTCGCACCATCTGCATCTCTGCGTTTGAGCGCTAGGCTCAGCGTAGGCGAGCAGACAAGAACCTCGGTGAATCGCAATGGTGGTGCAGATAGGGCAAGCGCCATACAGTAGATCACCTTCCATACCAGGAGCCGAAGAATACCAGATGAAGTGCTTAGTGCATAAATGGTTCGAGAGAGTGTAATTAAGACAGCGTGGGGTGGAATATTGAATGCCACCATTAATGAGAATGTGGGAAGCCAGATGGCCAGACCAAAGTGACGGCCTCAGGAGGCGGCAAGGGACGAGCGTCCCATCACGAACTGGAGTCATCCGCATCCGGAACTGAGAAGTCCTGATGCACCAGAGTGTTGCATTCCTGAATTTTTGCATCTTCGTTGATGATGTTGAGCAGACCATGTAGGAAAGTAACATAGATTTCCACTCCCATATTAGCAAGGTATTCAGGAACCTTGTTGCCATCGTGCCTGATATGAGAGAAGGAAACAACATTATAATTCTTAAACCAAGTTTCCAAGAGTTCTAGTCTGGAAATTAATCTCCAGCAAGTGGATACCTTGACGACAGTGGTACCTGTGAGCAGATGTCGAGCCATATTGATGAGCACTTGGGAATCTCCTTCAATGACAAGTGGAAAGAAGTTGTTGAGTTGTTCTAAGCAGAGACCTTGCCAGAGACCCTCTAGCTTCACAGAGTTATTGGTGTCCCATCCAAGCTGGCCAAAGTAAATAGCAAGAGGAGTTCCTTTAGAATCTCTGAAGATTCCTCCATATTCGGCCCACCCCGGATTGCCTTTAGATGCCCCGTCAAAATTTAATTTGATCACCCCTGAGGGGGGGGAGACCAGCAGACAGGGATCTGCTGGTTACTTCTAGCTGGAGTAGATGAGGTTGGAGTGATTTTGAGTTGCCAATTCTCCTAGATGGCTATTTTCTTAGGCTTAGAGGGTTGGTCCTATTCTTTCCAAGAGATTAGAGAAAGAGACTCTTGAAGGTTGCTGCAGAAAGTATTCCAGATAACCTCTATAGGTGAGGATTGGCTTCTGAAAACTCTTTTGTTCCATTCCTTCCAAATCGAACAAAAAATGAGGCCTGGGATGAGAAGCCACAGAGAATTTAGAAGTGCACTGGAATAGGGTGTCATGGGCAAGTTATGAATGTAATGGATTAGATCTTTGGAGGGTTTGCATTTTTGACAGCGGAAGCTGACTTTATCCCAAAGAGTGTTTCCCATATTACAAGAGATCATGAGATGTTGAGAAATTTCAATGCTTTGGTTACAATTGGGGCATTTAGATGGCCCGATGAATCCTCTTCTGATCAAATTATCCCAAGTGAGAATCCTCTTATGACTGAGATGCTAGAGGAAAGTCAAGACTTTGGACCATATGCCAGCAGCCCAAACACGCTGCCAAATAGGATCACGGGGATTGGAGGAAGCAAGAATGAGAGTGTAGGCTTCCTTGGTGGAGAAAACACCCTTAGAGGAGTGTCCCCATCTAAGAACATCCAGTTCCTCAGACCATCTAATCCTCCTTTGTCTTAGTTTAGAGCTAATGGTAGCTTTGATGTCGACTTGAGCATGGGGAGTAATGAGTGTAGCTTGCTTCCATTTCCTGTATCCATTGACATTCTCCATGAGCCAGCGTTGATTGACTCTATCTTCCTGCTGATACCTGACGTTGTCCCTGTAAATATGATTGAGGATCTCCGACAGTTTTGGTTGCTGTTGCCAGGCATCCATCCAGAATTTGGTCGTGCCTCCGTTCTGAATTTACCAGAAGCTATGTTGTTGAATCAGATCACTGTGCGTCTTGGCGGAAGTCCATATAAGAGAGCTGGGAGCTTCAAGGAAGAGTCGGATCAGTTCTTCAGGAGGTCGATTATTAGCGTATTCTTCTATCCAAATTTTTTCCCATGGCGTGTTTGGATTTGAGGTCCATTTCCACCAGATTCTAGCACCCATAACTTTGTTGCTATGAGTAGGGTCCCTGAGACCAAGGCCACTAGCTTCTTTGGGGGTGCAGACAGTATTCCAATTAACAAGCACCCATTTCCACTTTTTTCCCAATGATCCCCATAGGAATTTATATTTCAAAGCTTTGATTTGCTTAAGGACCCATTTCGGAGCTGCCAGAACAGAGAAAAGATAAAGAGGCATAGACTGAAGAATATATTTAATGAGGACAAGCCGACTGGCCATGTTAAGGGCTCTGAATGTCCAGGAGGAAAGACGGGCTTCAAGCTTCTCAACAGGAATGTTCCAAGAGGAATGTTTAATGGAAGATTCAATGAGGGGGGCACCCAAATATTTAGCAGGAAGGGAGGCGATGGGAAAGCCTAGGATACAAGCTATGCTAGCTTGAGTGGAGGCAAGTGTTAGGTCCCTATATTACTAGTATAGTCCCTTATTTTTGTTAGTGTAACCCCTTTATTTTTATTATTGTATCCTTGTAACCCCCATTTTGTTATTATTGTGCCCTTAAATTATTATTTTTAGGTCGGCTAGGATTACATTATGGCCCCATGGACTCCTATATATAGAAAGGAGGTTTTGTAAATTGTATCATCCAAGAATTGTTCATTTATGTAATGTATTTGGAGGTTGCCCCTCGAAGTGGCTCATTTAGGTACATGTTTATATCTCTCTTTATTTTTGTAGTCAAGTTACAACATTTGCACGTAGCTTTGGATTCTAGGGTTTCGCTGCTCCAAACAGGTCATCCTGGAATTTTCGCTATAATTTTTTTTCTACGAAGTTTCAGAAGCTGAAATTTTTAGGGTGAAAAGCTGAAATCCTGAGGAATATTTTCTAAAAATTTCAGAGTCTGGTTCGCAATATTTTCGGAGATATCATCTGTGGAAGTTAGGTATTTTTTCAGGCTCCTAAACAGGTCATCCTGGAATTTTCACTATAAATGTTTTTCTACGAAGGTTCAGAATCTGCAAATTCATATGGTGCAAAGCTGGAATCCTGAGGAAATTCATTAAAAAAATTTAGAGCTTGTTTCACAATATTTTGGGAGATATGATCCGTGGAAGGTAGTGCTTTTTCAGGCTCCTGAATTTCATCTCAAAGAGGTGATCATGGGAAAAGTTCAATAACTCTCTCTATGGGCGTCGGATTGGAGTGTCATAAAAAATTTTCATAAGTACACAAACTGTAGATTTTTGGCTATCAATTTCAGAGACAAAGGATTATAAAGTGACATGTGGCAAGTCGTACAAGTTCGCTCTACTGAACCAGTCCAGAATTAGGTCATTGTGGGAGATTGGACACAACTTTGTCTTGGAGAATCCAAATTAGGTAAGACCTATGGCATTCGAAAGATAATTTAGAGGGCTACGTTGATACCGAAATTTAAATATTGAAGTGCTGCAATCATAGAGATAATCCAATTTCAATATCAAGTTCCTAAAAAACAAGAGAAAGGTGTGTATATTTTTTTCTTTCCAAATTGCATGAGTCTTCTTTGAAGAATCTATTTGAATTGATTCCAAGGGCATATTGTAGAATATATAGCAGTATTGGGTTCTAAAATATGCCCTGTAAAAATAATTCAACACCCATTAAGCCTTCAGAAGGCTCTACTATAACTCATGAAGATGAATAATTGCAACATGATCTATCAAAATTACAATAGCAAGTGCAACAAATTTCACTCTCGCAAAGAGCAACAAAAAATGAAATGGATGTTTTGAAGAAAGGCGTGGAAGTGAAGATGGACGGTTTGAAGAAAGGCCTGGAAGCTAAGATGGATGGTGTGGAAGCTAAGATGGATGGAATGGAAGCTAAGATGGATGGCATGGAAGTGGACATGAAAGACAACATGGAAAACATGAAGAATGATCTCAAAACAGACATCGAAGGTTTGACAAAGTTGATAGAAGAAATGTTTCCTAATGGTGAAAAGATAGTAGAAGAACCTCATGATGAGAACAAAATAAATGTTAATCATGATTTCATAAACTCTAATGTTGGCGGGAAGAACCACCATATTCCAAAAATGGATATGAGGAAGTTTGATGGAAAGGATCCTGTAACATGGATACTACAGATGGAGCAATATTTCGATCTCCATAACGTGCAAAACACACAAAAGGTACGCATTGCAACTTTACATTTAGAACAAAATACATTTGTATGGTATCGATGGCTTTGCTCCCGTAAAAAAATTGTCATTTGGTCAATTTTTACGGAGGAAATGATAGCACATTATGAGGATACAAAGAGCAACACCTTCTTTAGCCAATTGATAAATCTCAAACAAAAGGGTTTAGTGGGGCAGCACATTGAGGACTTCCAAAAATTGAATATAAGGGTAACCGATATTCCAGAGGAACACAGGATTGATCTCTTCATAGGCACTTTAAAGGATAACATTCAACATGAAGTTCACGTTCTGGAACCTGATTCATTGGAGAAGGCATTCAGGTTGGCAAGAAAAGTTGAATGTAAAATTATGGTGACAAGGAAGCCTACCACTCAATTCTATAAAGAAGGAAGTGTGGCTACGCCTAGATTTCCACAACCTACAAGGTTGACACCACAAAAATTGGAAGAAAAAAGAGCAAAAGGGCTTTGCTACATTTTTGATAGAAAATAAACTAAAGGTCATAAGTGTGCTAAGAAGAAATTATTTTACATTGACTATGAAGAGGAAGAAGAAAATGAACAAGAAGAGGATATACACCAGGAACCAGCTCTAGAAGAGGAAGAAATGAATCCAAGCATATCATGTAATGCACTGGCAGGAATTACCACTCCTCAAACTCTCAAGATAGCAAGACAAATAAAGAAGAAAAAGGTAATAGTGTTGATTGATTCAGGTAGCACCCATAATTTTATTCATTGTAAGGTAGCCAAGGAATTAAATTGTTTCCTATACTCAACACCAGAATGTCAAGTGATGGTTGCAAATGGAGGAACTATAAATTGCTCTGGAAAATGCCATAATATCAAGCTAACCATGGGGGAATATGTATTTACTAGTCCAATGCTTTCCATTCCTATGGGAGGTGCTGATGTTGTACTAGGAGTACAATGGTTACAATCTTTGGGGACAGTAGCTTTTAATTTTCAAGAACTTTTCTTGAATTTTTTTTCAGAAGGAAAGGAAGTCAAATTACGGGGTATTGAAGGGAATATGGGAAGGATAATAAGCTCTAATGTCATGACAAAGCTTCTAAAGAAAGAACAACGAGGGGTAATTTCACAATTATGCTCACTAGAAGTTCTAACATCAAAATCATATATTTTTGTAGATCTCCAACAAGTCTTGGACAATCATTCCAAGGTGTTTGAAACTCCCAAAGGACTCCCACCTATTCATGATCATGATCATGCTATTCATTTGATTCCAGGAAGTGTTCCTCCAAACATCAGGCCTTATAGATATCCTTACTTCCAAAAGAGCGAAATTGAACGTATGATTGCAGAAATGTTAGAGGCGGGTATAATTCAACATAGTCAAATTTCTTTCTCTACTCCTGTAGTATTGCTGCACAAGAAGGATGGATCATGGTGAATGTGTACGGATTATAGGGAGCTCAATAAGCTCACCATTAAAGATAAATTTCCCATTCCTGTGATTGATGAATTATTCGATGAATTACATGGAGCAATTTATTTTACCAAGTTGGATCTTCATTAAAGATATCATCAAATTAGAATGAAGACTGAAGATATTCCAAAAAAACATTTTGAACTCATGAGGGTCATTATGAATTTTTGGTCATGCCTTTTGGCATTACCAATGCACCTTCTACATTTCAAGGGTTGATTAATTCCATTTTCAAACCCTTCCTGAGAAAATTTGTGCTAGTATTTTTTGATGATATACTAATCTACAGCAGGTCTTGAAAGAATCATGTTGAACATGTTGACAGGGTGCTCAAACTATTGCAGGAGAAACAATTATATGAAAAAACATCCAAATGTTTCTTTGGAGTACAAGAGGTGGAATATCTGGGTCATATTATATCTCACGTGTTAAAGTAGACCCTAACAAAATTAAAGCCATTAAGGAATGGAAAGTCCCCACGACCATAAAGTAGTTGCGAGGATTTCTCGGGTTAACAGGGTATTATCGCATGTTTGTTAAGAATTATGGGAGAATAGTAGCACCTCTAACAACATTATTGAAGAAAGATGCATTTTCATGGACTCCTGCAGCAACTAAGGTCTTTGAACATCTTAAAGAGGCAATGTGCCTAGCACTGGTCTTAGCTATGCCAGACTTCACAAAAACCTTTATTGTCGAATGTGATGCCTCAGGAAATGGAATTGGTGTAGTTTTAATGTAGGAAGGAAGACCCATTTCTTTTGAAAGTTGTCCAATCAAAGGAAAGTATTTACAGAAACCTATTTATGAGAAGGAAATGTTAGCAATATTGCATGCACTAAAGAAATGGCGAACTTACCTAATGGGAAGACACTTCAAGGTAAAAAATCATCATGATAGTCTTAAACACTTTTTGGAACAAAGACTATCTTCAGAAGAGCAGCAAAAATGGGTCACAAAGATGTTGGGTTATGACTTTGAAATAATCTACAAAAAAGGAAAGCTTAATGTTGTTGCAGATGCACTCTCAAGAAATAATGAAGAGGTGGAAGAATTGCTTTGTGCCATTTCTATTATCCAACCAGATTGGATAACCGAAGCAAGAGATGAATGGAAGAAGGAAAAAGATGTATGGACACTCATTCAAAAGTTGCAGCAAGATCCTAGTACATCTGATACATTTAGTTGGAAAAATGATTCCTTATGGTACAAATATCGCTTATATCTTTGTAAGTATTCCCAACTAAAACAAAAGATTCTTGTGGACTTGCACACTTCTCCTTTAGGAGGACACTTAGGATTTTTAAAAAATTACCACAGGGTGAAGAAAGAATTTTTTTTGGATGGCCTTAAATCTGATATTCAAAAGTTTGTGGCAGAATGTTTGGTTTTCCAGCAGAATAAAGTGGAGACAATTAAGACCCCAGGACTTCTACAACCTTGATCCATTCCAAGTCAACGTTGGGAGGAGATGTCAATGGATTTTATCACAGGTTTACCTAATTCCAAAGGAAAGAATGTCATCATGGTGGTAGTTGATAGACTTACCAAGTATGCACACTTTTGTGCATTATCTCATCCATTTAAAGAAAGTACAATTGCTACTACACTTGTGGACAAAATTCAAAAGTTACATGGAAGCCCAAGGGTTATTGTGAGCGACAAAGATCCCATTTTTATGGGAAATTTTTGGACGGAGTTATTTTCTTGTTTGGGTACTCATTTAGCTCATAGCTCATCTTATCATCCTCAATCTGATGGTCAAACTGAGATAGTAAATAAATGTTTGGAAGGATATCTTCGTTGTTTTGTATCTGATAAACAAACACAATGGGTCAAGTGGTTACCTCTCGCTGAATGGTGGTATAACACTTCCTTCCATACTCCAGCAAAAATGACCCCATTTATGGCACTTTATGGATATCATCCACCATCCATCACATCATCTTTAAGAGAAAATTCGAAGGTTCAAGCAGTGGAAGATCACATCGAGCATCAACAAGAAGTTCTCCAACTCTTAAAGGATAACCTGAATTTGGCACAAAATCGAATGAAACAACAGGCAGATCAACATCGCAGCGAGAGAAGTTTTGATGTAGAAGATTGGGTATTTTTACGGCTACAACCATACAAACAAATGTCCCTCAAGCAAGCTAAGAAGGATAATAAATTATCACCAAAGTACTATGGTCTTTACAAGGTGTTGCAAAAGATTGGTACTATGGCATACAAATTGGAGCTTCCTGCTTCTTCGCGAGTACATCCAGTTTTCCATGTTTCGTGCTTAAAGAAGGTTATAGGTGAAAATCTTCCAGTTCAAACAATATTGCCAGAACTTGATGAGGAAGGAAAAATCATATTAGAACCGGAAGCGGTCACGGAAACAAGAACTCGACAACTACGGAATCGATCAATTTCAGAGTATCTCATCAAGTGGAAGAACTTACCCACTGAAGATTCTACATGGGAGAATGATAATTTTATACAGAAGCACCCAGAGCTACTCAAGCGTTGAGGACAACACTTTTTTGAAGGAGAGGGGCATGTTAGGTCCCTATATTACTAGTATAGTCCCTTATTGTTGTTAGTGTAACCCCCTTATTGTTATTATTGTACCCTTGTAACCCCATTTTGTTATTATTGTGCCCTTAAATTATTATTGTTAGGTCGGCTAGGATTACATTGTGGCCCACTAGGATTACATTATGGCCCCATGGACTCCTATATATAGAAAGGAGGTTTTGTAAATTGTATCATCCAAGAATTGTTCATTTATGTAATGTATTGGATGTTTCCCCGTCGAAGTGGCTCATTTCTAAGGCATTTATATCTCTTTTCTTCTCTTTTTGGAGCTGGTTACACAACAACAGGGGTATTGAAGAAAAATATTTGAGATTTGGCAGCATTAACAGAGGTGCCAGAGACTTTAGAAAAGATATTCAGGATGGATTTGAAAGCACTAGCTTCTTGCACTGAGGGATGGCCAAAGAACATATTGTCATCCACGAATTGTTGATGGGTGGTAGGCGGAAGGCCATGAAGAGAGATGCCTTTCAGATGTTGAGCATGAATAACATTTTGGATGAGACGTCCAAGGCCTTTAGCCATGAGCAAAAAGAGGAAGGGAGACAGAGGGTCTCCTTGTCTAATGCCTCTAGAGGGAGAAAAAGGATGAGAAGGAATCCCATTGATAAAAATAGAGTAAAAAGTGGATGAGATAAGGTTCATGACCCATCTTATCCACATATGATTAAAACCAAAAAATTCTAGGATCTTTTGAATATAGGTCCAACTCAATTTATCAAAAGCCTTATACAAATCGATTTTAAGGAGCATACCTACTTTTCTGCTGATTTTTAAGGAGTGGATGAATTCATGAGTTAAAATTATCCCATATAGGATTTTTCGACCTTCCACATAACCCGTTTGTTCTAGAGATATGAGCATGGGTAGGAGATGCTTGAGACAATTAGCAATAACTTTTGAGATTAGCTTATAGATCACATTGCATAAAGTGATGGGTCAGAACTTATCAGGTTTACTCGGTTGGTCTTCCTTTGGTACCAGATCAATGAAATTCACATTGAGAGAAGGTAATAACCAATGAATATTTCTAAACTCTTCTACTAGATGCAAGACTTCCATCTTAATGAGATCCCAAAAGTGATGAAAGAAATTAGAGGTGAAACCATCTCGACCTGGAGCCTTACCAATTTTAGTTTGTGCTAAGGCTGCTTTGACCTCCTGTAAGGAGATAGATCTTAGTAGCATCTGATTGTGTTACTCCGTGATAATCTTGGGAATAATATGGGTGATCTGGTCAATAGCCATTTGCCTGCAGAGCGGAGGTTCTTGGTGCACATTTCTGAAATGATCCAACAATTTGCGCTCCATGTCTTCATGATTTTCCAGCCTCTCCCCATGCTGATTTGTAATTTGGCCAATGCGATTATTCATTCTTCTTTGTATAGTGGAGCGATGAAAAATTTTCTATTACGCTCACCCTCCTTAAGCCAGTGAACTCTGGATTTTTTACCCCAAAAAATTTCTTCTTGCCTGTATCTTTCATTCAACTTCCACTGAAGTGTATGTTCCTGGCTATCAAGGAGCTCTGATCTCCCTTTATTGATGATTTCAAGTTGGATTTCTACCATTTTGAGTTCAATTTGTTTCTTTTCCTGAAAAATTTTCCCCAAAAATGAATGATTCCAGCTTTTTATTTGAGATTTGAGGAACTGGAGCTTTTGCTGGAATTGAAACATCTTGGAGCCTTTGGGAGGAATGAAGCTTTTCCAGATGTTATGAACGAAATCCTTGAAGGAAGGATGTTCAAGCCAGAAGGCCTCGAAGTGAAAAGTCCGCTTTAAGAGTTGATTAGGTCTCTACCATTGTAGAGGAATGGGCCAGTGGTCCGAACCTGAAATAGGAAAAATAGAAGCCATAATGTCCCCTCCCATGTGGATAGAATTATCAGAGATTAAGAATCGATCTAATTTAGATGCAATGTGATGAATGCCAGATCTTTTATTGTTCCAAGTGTGCATTCCATTAGAAAAGGGAAGATCAATCAGCCAGCTTCTGCTTATGAAATCTCTAAAATGAGAGCTATCCGGATCCAATCTCGCACGCCCCCCAGTTTTCTCTTCCAAATTTTCTATCATGTTGAAATATCCCCCCAAAATCCATAGAGGATGAGTTCTATTGGAATTTAGGACCTCCATCATATTCAAAAGCGCAGTATTGCTTGCCAAATCTTGTGGGAAATAAACATTTGATAGGTGTCCATGAATGTTGGTGCCTATGAGATGAAAAGAGGCTTGGATGAGGTTATGGGCTGCATGGAAGTCCCCAAGCTCAATGGCTTGCGTATCCCAAATTATGGCTAGACCTCCTAAAAATCTAGAGGCATCAATTGAAACAGAATGACAACTGGGCCAAGATTTGGAGAGGATCTTGCCAAGGGCCTCAGAATTGCATTTGGTTTCTTGAAGAAAGATAATCTGCAGTCTTTCTTGCTGTATCATGCTTTTGATCATTTTATATTTCCTGGGGCTATTTAGCCCTCTTACATTCCATGATATGAGCTTCATGAGGAAGCATTAGGAAGGGGTTTATAAAATCTCATGAGCTTGGGGTATCGACCTGACTCCACCAAAATTTCCCCTAACATGATGGTGCGCTGCCAATCTGGTTTCCGACCTCTCTTATTTGAATATTTTATAATATTTAGACCGTCCCAGTCACTTCCTGGTTGGATCCCTAATTTATTGTGTTGCTGACCTTTAGATAGCACAACCTCCAAGGTATCAATCTGGCTGGGCTTGATGTTGTCAAAATCCTGACGAATGCAAACATATTCTAAACTTGGTAGGTCAAGTTCTCCCAACTCAAAGCCTTTACAATCTTCATCAATGAGACTGAGCTGACTGCACTCAGGGTTTTCTTGAATGGTGAGGTTAGGATTAAGCAGAGCATTTTCAACCTCCATTACTTTTGACTTAGCGTCTGTAGGACCGGTATCAAGGGTTTTCTTGTAACTCAAGGACTCTCCATTTACTGAGATTGTGGGGTTAGGCATTGATAGGGTTGGATTTAGGGGAGCATCATGAAGGGTGGGATTGGGGGATAAGGCAGGGGAAGTAGGGGAGGGGGCTCCAGAAGGGTTCGATTGGGCAAGGACTTCAAAGCTATTGCTAGTAGTGGGTACATTAGCTTGCGAGATGGAATATTTTTTGCTAGAAGGGGGCTTGTTATGATGCTTCTTTCGGCCAGATACTTTAGTAAACCCATCTGCCTCCGACTTGTCGGCGACATCAGTGTTCTTGGTGGCAATGTTAAGTGGGCAGTCTCTGAACATATGGCCATGGGCATGACATATTCGGCATCTAAAAGGAACATGCTCATAATCAAGGGGTTGAATCCATTCAAAGTCATCGTGAAATAAACTTGCCGCATCTAGAAGCACTCTGTCTAGTTTCATATAGACACAAATCCACGCATAAGAGGTATATCTTCGAAGCTTGGTTTCCTCGGCAATTTTGATGAATTCTCCTAGCCCTTTTCCTATCGCTGTGAGAGATTCTTCATCCCAGTACTCTAGAGGAAGCGAGTATAACCTAATCCATACTGGCACCCAATTGAAATTTTCCTTGTTTGGGTTGAAACGTTCGACCCAATCTATAAGATAAAGTCCAACAGAGTTGAAGAAATAGGGACCCCCATCTAAAACCCTATTCTGATCTTCTATGTAGTTGAAAAATGCATTGAAGAAGCCTTTTGGCCCTAGCTGAAGAGTGATATGGCCCTTGGGCTTCCATTTTGTGGCTATCCATCCTTGCAGCGCTTTTTCAGTAGGCCAGATACCAATGAACTTCCCGATGAGTGCATGGTGTTTCATGTACTGGATTTGAGCATTTATGCGGTGACTCGGGAGGTCGATCTTTGGTCTTTCCGCTGCTACGGGCTTGCATGTGACTGAAGTAGCTACAGTAGGAATCCAAGTGGATTCTCATGCCTGCAGATGGGTCGGATCGTTGTTCTAGTGTGTTCCCTTCGTGACAGGGTTGTGCCCACCTTGTTCAGCATCTTCTTTGTTTTGATTCTCTTTTGTAGGGGGAAGCTAAGCGCCTCCCCCTGTCATGGAAGCCATGGCTCGTGCTCAGAAGAAACATACCAACCGTGCTTCCTCACTACTGAAACACCAGTGTGGAATTCTCTGTGGGTACAGTGCCATTGCAAAAAGAATGAAACCCTAGTCTCTCTCACCATCTCCCGAATTATGTAAAAAGAATTAAAAAACATTCTTGCAGTAATATTTCAAATAATGAATTTTAAGAAAAAAATGAAGATACTTTCATAAACAATATTTTGAAATGAATTTCATATATAATTATTTTTTAAATAAATTTCAAAAAACTTTCATAAACAATAATTTGAAATGAATTTCAATTAAAAATTCAATGAATTTCATATATAAATATCTTTTAAATGAATTTTAGGAAAAAATTTCAATGAATTTCAAACAACTTTCAGAAATAATATTTTGAAATGAATTTTGAAAATTTGAATTTCAAGAAAAAATTGAATTTCAATGAATTTCATATGTAATTATTTTTTGAAATGATTTCAAGAAAAAATCATATATATTCTACATAATGAATTTGAAATTCTGAATATCAAGAAAATTTTCAAGAAACTTTCGTAAACAATATTTTGAAATGAATTTCATATATAATTATTTTTTAAATGAATTTCAAGAAACTTTCATAAACAATATTTTGAAAGGAATTTCACATATACTTATTTTTAAATGAATTTCAAGAAAGTTTCATAAGCAACATTTGAAATGAATTTCAAGAAAAATTTCAATGAATTTCATATGTAATTATTTTTTAAATGAATTTCAATAAGAATTTCAATGAATTTCAAGAAAAAATTCAAGAAACATTAATATATATTATAATTAATGAATCTCAAAATAATTTCATATATATTTTAAACAATAAAAACAATATTTTGAAATGAATTTCAAGAAAAAAATCAATAAATTTCACGTATATTCGAAATAATGAATTTCAAGAAAAATTTCAATAAACATTCATATATATTTTGAATAAAAAATAATTTGAAATTAATTCCATATATATTCTAAATAATGAATTTCTAGAAAAATTCAATACACTTTCATATATATTCTAAATTGTAACAACACACTAATTTTTTTTTTTACTTTTCACTCTACAAATAATTATACTAACCAAATTGTATCACATTAAATTAAATTTCCAACACCTATGGTTAGTTTATCACATAATTACAATGACCGAAATAAGGTTTTTATGAAATTTCTAAACCTTAATCGTTATATGATTGTATTTAACTTACATAAGAAATTCGATTTGCCATGGAATACTTTATCATGTTATATATATTGTATTAAAGGATTTTATATAATTTTCATCGACGCTAACTTTACTATTATAATATAGTTTTTTAATGTTTTCCAACCCACCAAATGCATCATTTATATAAATGATACTATCAAGGTTATAGCTGGCACGTCTTGGATTTTAAAGACAATAAGTACTGACAATTAAAATTTTGGACAGTTGTAAGATTTGTCATTATTCTTTGTGGTTTTCAATGGTCCTTGCTTTAGATCTTCACCATTGATTTTTGGGAGATCGATGGTTAACATTTCCGACGGGAAATGACTTTATTAATCTCACCAACCCTAGTAGACACCATAATTTGTCATTGTGTTTCCGTCGAGAGCCTTCCTCTACTTTTAGGGTTTGTTCCGCAGCATCTTTGAACTTTGTTTCTTCTTCTCGGAGGGTTTTAAACCATGAAATCTTTGAACTTTGTTTCTTCTGCTCGGAGGGTTTGATACCACGATGAATTTCAGCTTTGGCTCCGACAACAATGAGTTTCAACCTGGTTTGTGAGGTTATTAGAGGTGTAATGCTCCGTAATCTTGCAGCATGGTGTAGGGAAGGTTTCATTGCGAACAACGATGAGTTGTTGGTGGAATTTTCCCTCCGCCTTAATGGAAATTACTTCAACTCCAGTTCCTATGCGTTTCACAATACAAATCTAGGTAAATCATTCCTTCCCCATTGCAATTGTGGTTTCCTCCATTTGTTTTACCGAATTTGGGATTATTATCTCCTAGAATATTTCAGTATTAAGTCCTAACACTTTTGTATTTACATGAATTCTAGTTCGATGATCAGAACAATCGAGGGAAAATTCTTTTACAGGTTACCTCCTCACTGATTTCACATTTTGAATATTATTCCTTTTGTCTTGTTCGTATATGTTGCACCTTAAAACCTATCTCATAGAACCCGTTCCGTGTTTCAGAAGTCTGTAGGTCAATTTCCTCCTACTCAATGGCATATTCCTATGCACCCTAAATTTCATGTCACTTACTGGACATCTCAGACTTCCTACTGATACATTCAGTTCTCCTTACCATGGTACTCCTAAGGATCTCGCTTCATAACATAATTCTTTCGACCGGTTTAGTTTAATCGTTAAACTGATAGGCCTTTTTTATTTATTTTGGGTTATATTATGTATTCAACATTCTGACTTGTCTTAAAGTTATTAACAGTTTTCCGCCAGATTCATAGGCCTCGGTTAACATTTTCTTTCACTCTTTGCACTGTGAGATTCTCTTATTAATATTTTTTGTATATGATCTTCTAAGGCTACATTTCTTCTATAATTAACTCTTGAACTTGTTTTCTCCATGAAGAAAATGACTACTGTTGTATTATTTATTTCAGGTCTTCCTGATATGGTCCATGTGTAATTACAAATTTAAACACATTAATTTTATTTAGACTACTTATTGTGAAATTTGAAGTCTGTAATATGTGAACGGTTCGCTTCAGTTATTAATTTTCATTTACATTTAAGCATGTGTCACTGTTCATTCAATTTTTTGTTTATATGCTCAGTCTTCGAGATTTAAACTCTGGTTTGTATAAACTATACCTGTCTTTAATATAATCTTAATCTTCAGTATTACTTCTTATTTTAAGGATACTATATTTTTCTACTAGTTATAATTTCTTACTGGCTTCTTGGTGACCGGACCACCTAAAATACTGTCTCTATATAGAAAATAGGGGTAGTGATGAGAATTGGGTTGGGATTTCACCCACATACCCAGTACCAATGGCTCACCCCTTATTATCTTAAATAGACAGTAAGCCTTCTAGTTCATTTTTAATTGCACAATAATTTATAAATTACAATATTTACTTATTTTCCATTTAAACTTCTTTGTCACAGTTCCTTCTAGATGCATCCTGATGGATTAAAGAACTCCTATAATAAATTACTTTGTACAATTAACCAACTTATGATTATCTAGGTTTACTTCTGACAAACATCTGTTGTATTTCCATATGTCCTTCATCTAATATGTAATTTTCGTAAGTTTAATCTATAAATCGTACAGTAACAATACACAGAGCCCTGCAAGTATTTTCCGAGTTATTTATTTATCATAACTTATCTTTTTTTAACAGAAGAAATGTTCCAAAGGAAAAATATCATTTCTCCTGAAATTAAATAACAGTTATCTGTGAATAAAAACTTGAAAACAATATTTCTATCTAAATAATATTAAAACAAACAATCACTTATCTAAAAATGTATTTGGCTGTTGGTGTCCACCCAACCTTCAAGAGAGGAAATTTCGTCCTCCTCTTGCCCCTGTGCTCCATTCTTGAAGAGGTACAGGTTGACATTATATTTTCTGTTGTGACCTCAGGACTCCAAGTCCAGTCAGTGCCAGAAAACTTCAGGACATTGCTGAGTGATTGCCACTAGTCTCTACCATCTCAGGAAAATAGCCACTCCTTCCTTAGCCCATGAACATAACCCCCATTCCTCACTAGGAGCAGTCTCTTATCCCCAAAGGAGCAGGTAACTGTTCAAACTGTCCAACCACCTTTCAGTTCTTAGAAAACATTTACCATCAGCCCTTTTACATTTTATGCAATTAATTTCCATAACTAATTTTATTATTCACAATTAACAATAAAGAAATAAATTTTCCAGCAAAACATTAATTGTCTTAGTATTTTCCTTAAACAAATAATAAAATGTCATTTAACTAGTTAACATTAAATCCAACTGTCACAACTTCCCCCCTAGAAGTAACACCATCCTTGGTCTTTCACTCGAGCTTATAAAATAGCTCTAGGTAAGCCTTGTGCACAAACCCATCGTCCTCCCAATTAGCCTCATCTAGGCCGAAGTGCTTCCACTACATTTTAACCTGGGTGATGACTCGCTTCTAGAGCATAATTTCTCTTCGATCAAGTATGTGTTTTAATTCGACCAAAAACTCATTGTCTAGCTCTACCTATAAAATTTATCAATGAATTACATACTTCAAATCATGCACATATCACTTTAACAAGGACACATGAAACACATTGTGTACTCGGATGTGACTGGGAAAAACTAGTGGATAAGCTACAGGTCATACCCTTTCCAAAATTTGGAAGGGTTCACATAACTTGGGAGCCAACTTGGCACAAGAGGCCCACGGCAAGGTACTCTTCTTGGGTTTGATTCTCACATACACATGATCACCCACCTCAAATTATCCATACAAACTCTTCTTATTTGCATTGATATTCTATTGATCTTGTGCAGCTTTCAAGTTTTGTCTGATTTTCTTTACTTTTGACTCCATTTCAACGAGCATTTTGGGTCCCAACATTAGTTTCCTTTTAGGGTTGCTCCAATTTATGGGTGTGTGACATTACCTCCCATATAGAGCTTCGAAAGGACTCATTTTAACCGACACTTGATAACCATTGTTATAAGAAAATTCAACTAGATGCAAGTAGTCTTCCCATTTGGTTGGTTATTGCATCACGTACATGCATAACATTTCCTCCAACACTTTTTATACTCGTTGTGTTTGAAGATCTGTCTAGGGATGATAAGTTGTACTAAAGCTTATTTGGGTCCCCAGACATGTAAAAGGAGTCTTCCAAAATTCTAAAGTAAACTTAACATCCATGTTTGAGATAACAGTTTTTGGAATGCCATGTAGCCTGAATATTTCTCCCATGAAAATATTTGCTATATGTACAGTCCTATAAGTAGACTGTATGGGTATAAATTGTGCAGATTTACTCAATCTGTCAATTACCACCATGATGGAGTCCTTCTGCCTCTTTAACATTGGTAAACCCATAATTAAGTCTAGGGATATGACCTCCCACTTCCATTTGGGTACATGTATAGGCTGCAACAATCCTGCGGGATGTCAATGTTCCACCTTTACTTGTTGACACTCCAAACATCTATTTAAATATTCAACAATATTTTTACACATACCAGACTAGAAATATACTTTTCTAATAACTGTTAACATTTTCTGGTATCCTGGGTGTCCCACATAATTACTCTGATGATATTCATTCATCATTAGCTCCTTTTATGTCCACACAGTTTGGTACATACAACTTTCATCTAAAGGTTAGAATTTGTTCTTGGTTAGCTCCATATTTAGAAGTATTTCCTTGCTTTATGGCCTCTTGCATTTGCTTCCTTAAAAATTTATATTCAGGATCCTTCTGTGCTTCCTCTATTACTTGATCCAAAAATTTTCATTCAAGCTTATTATAGTAAAGCTCATAAAAACAATGCAGCTTTCTACTTAAGGCATCAGCCACCCAGTTTTCCTTACCTTTCACGTGTCGGATGACCATATCAAACTCACTTAAGAAAGCATTCAATATTGCTTATGGGGAGTTTAAATCAGCTTGCTTAAAATAACTGGTTAGGCTATTATGATCTATCTTTCATACAAATTTATTACCCAACAAGTAATGTCTCCATACCCAGAGTGCATGTACTACTGCTATTAATTCTAGATCATAGGCTGAGTATATTTTTTCATGTTCCATCAACTTTCTTGACTCATAATCCACTACCTTCCCTTCCTGAGATAAAACTACCTCAACTCCCTCCTTACAAGCGTCTGTACAAAATTCAAATTCTTTATTTGGGTCAGCTACCCTAAATACTAGTACAGTGGTAAGTAGCTGCTTTAACCTCTCAAAAATGTTTTGGCACTCAACAGTCCAATTATAGACTTTTCCTTTTCTCTGCAAGGAGGTAATTGGAAAAGCAATTCTGGATAATACTTCAATAAATCTTCGATAGTACCCAGCCAATCCCATAAAGGATCGAATATCTACCACATTCTGGGGTACCCATCATTCCATGGTTGTCTTTATTTTCTCTCAATCAAAAACAATCCCTTCTGCCGAAATAACATGGCCTAAGTACTGGATTTATGTTTTGAAGAAATCACACTTCTTGAACTTAGCGTACAACTGGTGTTTTCTTAAACTTTATAGCACAATCCTTAAATGTTCCCTATGTACTTCCTGATTCTTAGAATAGATTAAAATATCATCTATGAATATAAGTACAAAGTTATCCACAAAGGGATGAAATATACCATGCATTAACCTCATAAAGGTTGTTGGTGCATTTGTTAACCCAAAGGGTAACACCACAAATTCATAATCCCCGTACCTAGTACGGAAAGCAATCTTGAAAATATCTTCATCCTTGATTCAGTTCTAGTGATATCTAGATCTTAAATCTATTTTTGAAAACACTATGTCCCCCTTCACCTGATTGAACAGATCATCAATCCTTGGTAAAGGATATTTATTCTTGATTGTTAACTTGTTGAGTTGTCTATAGTCCATGCACATTCACATGATTATGTCCTTCTTCTTAACAAACAACACTGGTGCTCCCCAAGTGGACACACTTGGATGAATATATCCTTTTTCCAATAGTTCTTGTAACTACATTTTTAATTCAGTTAATTTTGGAACACTCATTATGTAATGAGCCCTTGACACAGGTCATGCTCCCAGCATAATTTCAATGGTAAAATAAATATCTCTTCTTAGTGGTAATCCAGGGATATTTTTTGGAAATACATCCATAAAATCTTGTACCAATGGTATGTTTTCCATCATAGGTGATTTTTCCTTGGAATTGGCATATCCCACGTGGATGGCATAAATCTGACATCCCTTCCTCATAGGCTTATTCATCTGGGATATTTTAATAGGATGTAGCTGTAGGGGTTTCTTGGTTCCCTGAATTTCCTTGCGTGTTCCACCTTACATTATGTAATAAATGGTATTTTCCTTGCAGTCCACCAAGGTCCAATGTTTTTCTAACCAATCCATGCCAAAAAAAACATCATAGGAGCCTAATGGCACTATGTTCAGGTCTACGTTTAACTGCTGCTCTGAAATTTCCAAAGTATAGCCTGGAATTTTGGCAGTTACCTTTCTTCTTTCTCCTATGGATAGCTGTACCAACCAAGGATTTTTTAATTTAGGACCTTTTAACTTACAAATTTCCACTATTTTGGGATTGACATAACTTAGACTTGCACCTGGGTCTACGAAAATAGAAACAGATTAAGGCAGTAATTTACCTTCCAACTCTATCATTGTTGGCTAATAATATGTATGTCGATCTTCCAAAGCTGCATTGATACAAGGAATGTTTCAAGCCACATCGCCTACTATATAAGCCTCCTATAAATTTGCAATTGTCTCATTTCTTGCTCGTTGTGGGAAATTTTTGTAATAATGTGCTTCACCACACCCGCAACACTTATATGGGTGGTTTAGTTACTTGCCCTTGCTCACGCTTACTATATGCCTCTCTAGGCCTCTCTTTAGCTGGCCATCGGGTTCTTTGATGATTTCTTTTGAACTGTTTATTGACAGAACTTCATGCAAAATTCTTAAAGTTGTTATTTTTGGCACCTTGGAAGTTTGAGCTACTTTTCTGTCCTTTCCTTGGCTGCCAAATTTTTCCAACTTCCCCTTTTTCCTTGGAATTTTAATAGCACGTTCGCGCCTTAAAAATGGCTTCGTGCATGGTTCTGGGATTTATAGATTGAATTCACTCCTTCATATGAGTTGGAAAACTACTCAGAAATCTTTGAACCTTAGCCTTTTCATCTCTAAGGTATAGAACATACCTTAACAGAGAGGTTAACTTGGTAATATACTCACCCATGGTCATCTTTCCCAGCTTCAAGTCATGAAATTATTTAGATTTATTATCGTAAAAACGTTCTGTTACATACTTGTCTTTAAATTGTTGTTGGAACGATTCCTAGTTAACATCTCGGTTGTCAATGTTTCGTACATTATTTACTTCTTCCCACCACAGAGTGGCTTTCTCCCTTGACTGATATATGGTCGATATGGCCTTTAGGTTTCTACTGCACTTGTACACTTGGAATTTTTTTTCATGTTTATCAACTAAGCATATGCCACTTCCTCAGCTTCACCATCAAATGTTGGTGGTTTTATTTTTCGAAACTCACCTTGAAGTTCCACTTTTTTCTTTTTAACTTCTTGTTGATCCGAAAAATTGCCAGGCTTTGCTTCATTATAGTTTTTGTTCATGTTGCTTCGCTTTGAAGGGCTTCTTTCCACTCTGTCAGTGGTGTGATCCCTTGTTTTTCACTCATTACCTTCTTACATGTCTCTATCAGCATTGGGTTGTTCCATTCCATGATTTTTCTTATCTAACAGGCTCTTGAGTATATTTTCTTGCTCTTGTATCAAGCACTAGTTATCACTTCAAACCTTCACCATTTCTTCCTATAGATTCTATACTGTATTCAATAGTATGTTGGTTTCATGTTGTTGTTCCTCCAGTAGTCTACTTGTTTGTTGTTGCTAATCCACACTCAGCTGAACCCACATCTCAGGGCTCACTTCTGGTCATGCTTTGGATTCTCCAGTGTTCTGGGGTGGTTTTTTCATTGACCCCCTTCTCATGTTGTTTCATGTTATGCTTATTTTATGTGCACCAGTTTACAAACAACTTAAATCGTTATTTTACCCTTAGGGTCCTAGCGTATGAATGTTGCTCTGATACCACTTGTAACATACATACTAAAACAAAAAATGACTTTTCACCGTATAGATAATTATACTAACCAAATTGTATCACATCAAAATTAAATTTGCAACACCTATGGTTAGTTTATCACATAATTACAATGACCGAACTAAGGTTTTTATGAAATTTCTAAACCTTAATCATTATATTATTGTATTTAACTTACATAAACAATTCCATTTTCCATGGAATACTTTATCCTGTTATATATATTGTATTAAATGACTTTATATAATTTTTATCAGTGCTAACTTTACTTCGATAATATAGTTTTTTAATGTTTTCCAACCCACCAAATGCATCATCCGTATTAATGATACTACCAAGGTTATAGCTGGTGTTGAGCCCTGAAATTGTCTTCTCTTTTGCCAAAATTACTTCATTTCATCATTCGTTTATCCTTTCATAAACCTAAAATTCAGTAAGAATGACTAAGATTACTTAAAGGTTGCATACAATGATTAACTTATTGTACTTTTATGATTTTTTTGTCTTAATGGTTTTTGAACAGTTTTAGCTACATAATGTAGTCATTCTATAGCTAGTTCAGTGTTCCGTAGCTGTTTTGGTGTTTACATATGTTACAGGTGTCATATGGAGGAAAGGCACACATAGGAAGATTCCAAATCTTTCCTACATCATTTGTTCCCTTCCACAAAGACTAGATCGAAATCTGGATGTCACTATGTACGTGGTCAAAGAAAAATCAAGAGAGTTGTCTTCTACAAGAATCAGGAATATTTTGATTTTAACTTTAAAACTACACTTGGACCCACTTTTATTCAATAATTAGTTATGTAATTGCATATAAATTCAGCTTGGTAAAGTCGAGAATAACATGTTGGATACATATGTTATCATTCCTGTGATACTCTGTTTTCGAAGCATTTTGATAATAGGAGTAAACTTTGATGTTGTTCTAAATACAACCTTGAGGAGTTGAAGAATTAATGTTGAATTGATAGCAGAGGGCCCCTGCTATTCAAGGAAGCCTTACATGTTTTCTAGATAAGTAGTTTTCAATTCTATTTTGTTATATTTCTTTACTTAAACTGCTTTCTGGTTTTAGCATTATGTTTCATGCTATTTTCTTAGATGAAATATCCTCATGATATTACAATTATTCTTTTCTCAAGCTTTTCCAATATATCACTACTATATGAATGAGATTTTGTTGTACTATGTTGAGTAATTAGCATCCCCTGTTCTGCAATTAGATAGAAGATCCTCATACTATTATAGACAATCTTCTTCTCAAGCTGTTCCAATATATCTCTAAATAAAAAATAAGACTTAATTGTAATACTTTGGGTTACTGTTTGATTGTTGTTTAGAAGATCCTTATCACATTATGTCTAATATCCTTCAGTAAAATCTTCCAATAAATCTCAAATTGATGAACGAGATCTAGCTGTAATGTCATAAGTTGTTACAAACATTTCATAGGAGATCCTTATTATATTCTAGCAATCTCTTTCTCAAGATATTTCAAAACACCTCTATCATATGAATGAGATTTCACTATAATGTTCTAAGTTGTTGTTTGTTTTAGGAAGATCCTCATCACATTGGAGTTTAATCTCTTTCACAAACTGTTCCAACAAACCTCTAACTAAATGGATCAGGTTGAATTGTAGTGTTTTGAGTTACCTTTCATTTTCATAAATGTTTATTTGCAAGCTATAACATCGATGGATTAGGATACTCTGTTTTTCACCATTTTTCTAATTAGGGACAGAATTTGCAACTAAACTCTATTTTAATTCTAAGGTTTCCTTTTCTTTCCTTTTTACATAGATTTAAGCTCATCTCCTGAGCATAGAATAGCATACTAAAGATAAAACATAACAAAACCTAAAAACATCGATAAAATACTGAAAACAATGAAATAAGAAAAAATATATTTAGGCACATATGGTGCAAGTACACCTCAATTTATGAACACTAAATTGACTAATCATTTTGGCGTCGTTGCTGGGGAGGTGGAACTAGGTAGCCTTATTTCTTATTTCACAAAAACAATGATATGCATAAAGAGAGAGATTCTAGGGGTAGATTTATAAGAGGCAGAAGCTTAATTCCTACAACTCGACTTACTCCACCAAGACCAAGAAGCAGCACAGCCCCAACACAAACCCACATTCCATACTACACTATTCATAGGATTCTAGATGTCTCAAGATTAGATATCCCATCAGGAAAATCCCCCACTTCATCCACTGAAGCAATTCTACGGGAATAAGATCTAATGACTCCTACAGAAGGGATAACCTTTTTCACTTCCACAGGGGAATATATTCCAGTAGAATAATTACAAATCCCTAATGAAGAGGAATAAGAAGACTATTTCTTCAATATACCCTTGATTGAAGAAGCAATAGAACAACTAGCTGTTCCAACTGAACCTTATATCAGTTCAGAAGAATCTATCATGGCAGAAGAATAGGAAGGAGAAGCCTTTAATGGAGAACGTACACTATTTGGAGGAGGTAGAGAAAGAGGAGGAGATAGAGGAAGAGGTAGAGGTACAGAAGAAGGTAGAGGAAGAGAAAATGCAGAAGGAGGAAGAGGTAGAAAGGAAACTGGAAGTCCTTTTGGATTCCCTATAATAGATGAAGAGACTAATGCAACTATGAAAAATATCTCACCTTCTATTCTTCCAAACTTTCATGGAATAAAAAGTAAGGATCCTGAAACCTTCTTATTTGAATTTGAAGTTCCATGTAGAACCTATGATTATCTACAAAATTCTCAGAAAATTAAACTGTTCCCTTCAACATTGAAAGGAGAAGCATTAAAATGGTTTATGAGTTTAATCAGTAGGTCTATTAGGACATGGGATGAAATGAGGAAAGCATTTCTAGACAGATATTTGGATTACTGTATACCATTCAACCATAAGGAGGAAGTGTTCAAAATGATGAAAAAAGAGGATGAAAATCTGGAAGATTTGTTGGAAAGATTCAACTATAACATCAAGAGGGAAAAAATAGAAAACTTAGACCAAGATACTTTCAAAACTCTTTTGTTGAAGAAAATTAGGGATGAATGGATAGATATTATTAATATTGCTGATCAGCGGTTGTCATTGATGTCAACCCAAGCAGCACCAGGGGCTAACCCAATATTGCATGGGAATTTTGACCTACCAAATTGATATATTCTGGGTCAATAATGCTTTTTATGGTTTCTACTTGTCGATATGTTTCCGTTGATATATGGCACGCCATGTAATTCTTCACGGTTTGAGAGATATTCATGTTTGAAGTTTGTACCCCAGTTAGTGGGCTAAAACCCCATGGGGTTGGGGAATGGGTCATTGAAAATTCATAATTAATATTTGTTAAGCTCCTAAAATCCCTCCCACGTTCAGTTGTTGAAGCCCCTCTCAACTTAAGCATTCATATATATTGTGATCTTCATTTCCTCCTTAGGCAAGGGATTTGGCCATCTGAAACATGTCATTGTGGTATTTTCGCTATAAAAAAATTTCTACGAAGGCTCAGAAGCTGAAATATTTATGAGGAGAAGAAAAAATCTTGAGGAATCTACAGTAAAAATTTCATATCAAGTTACGTAAAATTTTTTGAGATATGATCTGTGGAAGTAAGGGTTTTTGCAGGCTCCTGAAATTAATCTCAAAGAAGTGACCTTGGGAAAATCGTCATAATTCTCTCTCTAAGTATCGGATTGGAATGTAGTAAAAATTGATGGATAGTGCACAGCCTATAATTTTCACTCTATCAATTTTAGAAACAAATGAAGAAACAATGACACGTGGAACGTTGTACAAGTGCACTCTTCTGAAACAGTCCATAATTAGGGCATTGTGAGAGATTGGGTATAACTCTCTCTTCAAGAATCCAAATTGGGTCATACCTATGGCATTGGAAAGACGACTCAGAGTAATACTATAGGAACGAAAATCAGATATTGAAGATCTGAAATGATAGATATACACCAGATTCAATATCGAGCTCCTAGAAGGCAATAAAAAGCTAGATCCTGTGCTGTCAAGGTTTGCAAAGGACCAGAATTTCTATGACAGAAAAGAAAAGTAAGGTGTAGTAGAGGGTATCATGACAAGAGCAGCAACTGAGGTGCATAACAGCAGCAATAATTTCATCATATGAAGTCTTCAAGTGAGCAGCACTGCATATAATCATTGTAAAGGTATCATTGTACTTAGTCATTGTAAATACATTATTGTACAAACTGTACTAGTATCTATCTGCCAAGGGCTAAAGAGGTAGTGTTGGGAGGTCTAGGATCATCATTAGGTGGTTGTGTCAAAGTTGGGGTTATGGTATAGTATATCTTCTTCTTCTACATCATTCTATATCATTGTAAAGTGGACCATTTTCTCTAGTACGGGAGTCCATTCATTTTTTATTCTTCTATAGGGTGGTAGGGTGCTTCTAGGGTGAGTTGTAGCTCATTGGGTGTTGGGGCATCCATTTAGTTGACTATTAAAGAATCTCGGGCATTGGAGCGTCCATCCAGTGGTAGCTGGAGAAGAATGCTTTTCTAGATTCTAGGAAGTTGGAGCTTTATTTTTAATTGGAGTTGAAAAGAATTATTAGAAAAGCATTAGGTGGTTTTTGTCCCGGAGTGGGGTTCCACCTTAAAAACTGTGTGAATTTGTGTTCCTCTTGTTTGTTGCTATCATTGTACAAACACTGATAATAATTGAAGATTAAATAATTCTCTAATTGAAATAAATAATGATTCACCCCACCCTCTCAGTATTTCCAACAATTAGTATCAGATCTTGGTTCCTTCAATAGCAGTATAATAGCTAGAAGGAGGTCATCGAGCATACCAAGAATGGTGTACCTCTATTCAATGAAAATAATTATGCACTTTGGAAAGGAAGAATGGAGGTCTATCTCTTGGCGCAAGGTTACGAAGTATGGGACACTGTTCAAAATGGATTTACATCAACCATGGATGAACAAGGTAAGAAGAATTTGGTAAATGATGCAAAAGAAAAGAATATTATTATCAGTGGACTTATTGAATCTACTTATCATAAGGTGTTGGGTTGTAAAACTACCAAAAATGTATGGGACAAGCTTGAGAATATATATGTAGGTGACTCAAATGTCAAAGAAGCAAAGCTTCAAATCTATAGAGAAAAATTTGAGCAACTCAGAATGAAAGAAGATTGCAACATTGCTGCATAATTTCAATATGTTGATGAAATAACAAATACCCTGGAAGGATTGGGAGAGCTAGTTGACGAGAAGACTATTATACGGAAGATTCTTAGAACATTACCACGGAGATTCAACCCAAAGGTATTGGTCTTAGAATATAGTGAAAATCTAGACAAACTCAACAAAGAGGAATTACATGGAGTTCTCATAGCATATGAAATGAGACTTGATGAAGAAGAGGGTACTTCGCATCTAGAAACTGCGTTCGTTGCATCTAAGAAAACCAATAAGGATAAACAACCTTCAATTGAAAATACATGCACCTGTAAGTGTGAAGAAAAGGGAGATAATGAAGAAGGTATTTCAGATGAAGAATATGCTTACTTCACGAGAAAACTACAAATTGGTAAGGGACAACTCAAAGGTAAAATTCCATTGATATGTTTCAGCTGTAATTAGGTTGGGAATTTTGCAGAAAAATGTCCAAACAAAAGTAGTGGCAACTCAAAAAGAAAGAAAGGCTTTAAGAAATTCAACAAGCAAGGATCCAAAAGGAACTTTCTCTCTAAAAAAGATAGCTCATCATCCGATGAAGACAATGATAGTGAAGAAGAAGCCAATGAGAGAGTATTGTTTATGGCCAAGCACAATAAACCCAAGCACAATAAGAAAGAGGTATCAAACAATGAAGAAGAAGGATGGACCATAGACGAATTTTATGAGGAAGCAATCAAGCTTATAAAAGATCTCAAGGCAGAGAAGATTTGTTCCAAAACTCTTGAACAACAAGTTCAAGGTCTCAAAATTGAAGTTGAAGAACACAAATGCATTGAAGAGTCACCTCAAAAGAAGTTGGAAGAAAGCAACCAAGAAAAGGAAGAATTATAAGCCAAAGTAGTCTCGCTACGTGAGGAAGTGAAGAAAGGAAAAAATATCCAAAACTATGCCAACAGCTCAAGGGCATTGGAAGAACTCATCAACAGTCAATAATATTACACTGACAAAACTGGCATCGATTACAAAGAAGAAGAAGCAGGACCTTCTACAACAAAATACAATAAACCTATGAGATCTAACATGCATGTAGACTTCATTGGACAAGATTCGCAAGAACAGCCTTGGAAGACAATTCCTCGACGAAAATTTCCATCCAACTACCAACATATTTTTTATAGATACTGTTATTCATGTGGAAAATTTGGCCATAAAGCTATAGAATGTCGCACGTACCCTAGGAACGAATACAATTCCAGGAGATCTGTCAAATATGAACCTCCCAGGGCTCAGCGAAACATCAATAGATTTGAACATTTAAGAAATAATATTGAATGTTACAAATGTCAAAACTTTGGACACATAGACAAAGACTACAGACTTGGAAATCCTCCAGAAGAATCTTCGAAGCCATAGAATGAATGAACATGGAAGAAGAAGAAGAATGATAACTGTGCTCTCGCTCTCAAGGCTCAAAAGAATAAAGATGTGTGGTATGTTGATAGCGGTTGCTCAACGCATATGATTGGAGATAGAAATAAATTTGTATCTCTGAAAGAGAAGAAGGATGGAACCGTGTCCTTTGGAAATGATGGATTTTCAAATGTTATAGGATCAAGTACTGTCACTCTAGGAAGAAAATATTCTCTAGCCAATAATGTTCTACTGCTTGAAAACATGAATCACAATCTGCTTAGTGTTGGACAAATGTGTGATCAAGGACACACAATACTATTCAACTCCATAAAATGTGAAATCAGGAAAGGCGTGTATGGTGAAATTGTGGCTACAGCAAGTCGAGCTCCAAACGACATATATGTTCTGGATGAAGCAACTAAATCATGTTTAATAGCTAAAGAGGATGATACAATAATTGGTAGCAATGATGATCGACTAAGTAAGAATTTTGCTACAAAGCTGCAAAGTGATTTCGAGATGTCTTTACTTGGTTACAAATTGAGCATAGAAGACTCATCTAAGGATGTGGATCAAAGGTTGTATAGATCTATGATTAGTAGTCTTCTATATGTAACAGTCTCCCGACCAGATGTTATACAAGCAGTTGGACAAGTAGCAAGATTCCAAGTAGCACCAAAAGAATCACATATTAAATATTCGCCATCATTGGAATATCTTCGCCAAAAGCTTGGGATTCTACCAAGTTCTCATTAGATTTTCCTTTTTCAAAATATAAAGGGGAACTGGAAGTGTGTACAGGTCTGCAGGATGGTTGTGTGTCAGTGCGACTGGAACTGTGTACAGGTCTGCAGGGTGGTTGTGTTTCAAGGGGATTTACACTCTTCCATTGATGTCAAAGGGCGAGAGAATGTTGTAGGAAGAGGTGTCATGATCGCAGGGGGAGTACTTGTGTTGCCATCAATGCCAAAGGGGGAGATTTTTTATCAGTGGTTGTCATTTATGTCAACCCAAGCAGCACCAGGGGATAACCAATTATTGCATAGGAATTTTTACCTACCAAATTAATATATTCTGGGTCAATAATTATTTTAATGTTTTCTACTTGTTGAGATGTTTCCGTTGATATATGACATGCCATGTAATTCTTCACGGTTTGAGAGATATTCATGTTTGAAGTTTGTACCCCAGTTAGTGGGCTAAAACCCCATGGGGTTGGGGCATGGGTCATTGAAAATTCATAATTAATATTTTTTAAGCTCCTAAACTCCCTCCCACGTTCACTTGTTGAAGCCCCTCTCAACTTAAGCATTCATATATATTTTGATCTTCATTTCCTCCTTAGGCAAGGGATTCGGCCATTTCAAACAGGTCATCGTGGTATTTTCACTCTAAATTATTTTATACGAAGGCTCAAAAGATGAAATTTTTATGAGGTGAAGCCAAAACCCTGAAGAATCTATAGTAGAAATTTAATATCAAGTTGTGCAACATTTTTTGAGATATGATCTGTGGAAGTAAGGGTTTTTGCAAGATCTTGAAATTCATCTCAATGAAGTCACCTTGGTAAAATTGTCATAACTCTCTCTCTGAGTATCGGATTGGAATGCCATAAAAAGTGATGGATAGTGCATAGCCTGTAATTTTTTCTCTATAAATTTCAAAAACAAATGAAGAAACAGTGACACGTGGCACGCCGTACAAGTGCGCTCTTCTGAAACAGTCCATAATTAGGGAATTGTGAGAGATTGGGTATAACTCTCTCTTCAAGAATCCAAATTGGATCAGACCTATGGCATTGGAAAGATGACTCAGAGGACTACTATAGGACCAAAAATAATATATTGAAGATCTGAAATGATAGAGATACACCAGATTCAATATCGAGCTCCTAGAAGGAAATAAAAAGCTAGATCATGTGTTGTCAAGGGTTGCAAAGGACCAGACTTTCTACGGTAGAAAAGAAAAGAAAGGTGCATCAGAGGGTAGCATGACAAGAGCAGCAACCAAGGTGCATAATAGAAGCAATAATTTCATCATATGAAGTCTTCAAGTGAGCAACACTGCATACAATCATTGTAAAGGTATCATTGTACTTAGTCATTGTCAATACATTATTATACAAATTGTACTAGTATCTATCTACCAAGGGCTGAAGAGGCAATGTTGGGAAGTCTAGGATTATCTCTAGGTGGTTGTGTCAAAGTTGGGGTTATGGTCTAGTATATCTTCTTCTTCTACATCATTCTATATCATTGTAAAGTGGACCATTTTCCCTGGTACGGGAGTCCATTCATTTTTTATTCTGCTATAGGGTGGTAGGTGGTGCTAGGGTGAGTTGTAGCTCATTGGGTGTTGGGGCATCCGTTCAGCTGACTACTAAAGAATCTCGGGCGTTGGAGTGTCCATCCAGTGGTAGCTGGAGAAGAATGATTTTCTAGATTCTAGGAAGTTGGAGCTTTATTTTCAATTGGAGTTGAAAAGAATTATTAGAAAAGCATTAGGTGGTTTTTGTCCCAGAGTGGGTTTCCACCTTAAAAACTATGTGCATTTTTGTTCCTCTTGTTTACTGCTATCATTGTACAAACACTGATAATAATTGAAGATTAATTAAATCTCTAATTGAAAGAAATACTGATTCACCCCCCCTCTCAGTATTTCCAACAAATATGATGGTGAAAGGAGACATATCTCAACTTTCATTACCTGATATAATAGAACTATGTATTATTCTTTCAAGAGGAAAATCTAAGATTCTAAAAGGACCAAGAGACTCTGCTCTTGCAAGGGCAAGTAAATCTACAGCTGGAATAGTAAGTAGGGCAGAAATAGGTAATATTCTTGATGAATTCAAAACTTACATTTTAGGGAGTCTTAGTGAGAAAATAAACACCCTTAAGTTACAAAACAAGCAGAAATCTGAAACTGATGCCTTAGCAATATTTTGTCTTGAATGTAGAAAGAAGCATCTCTTAATAGAATGTCCTTTGGATGCAAAAGTAATAGAGACTTGTGGAATTTGTTCTGAAAAACATGAGACCAAGAATTGTCCCTCAATCCCTTGCCTTAAAGTTGTCTTTCAAGAAGAAACAACCACAAATTCCACAGAATCGCTTAACTTTGTCTCTAGAAGACCTTGGTAGGGAACTCAAACATAAGGGTTTAGTAATCAAATATACAATCAACCCCCACCTAATTGGAACTCTTGGCAACAACCTTGGCCCCAATTTCCAAATCAATCTCAACCTTGGGCTCAAGGAGCACAAAATCCTTATGGAAGGTTCTCCCAGTATTATCAATATCCACCCTCTTATCCCTCATATCCAACATATTCAAACTTTCCTCCTCAACAAAATCCTCAGCAGAATCCACAACATCAAAACCAACATCAAAATCAAAATCAAAATACACCACTTCCATTACCATTTCCTCAAAAAGAAAATTAGTTGCCTGCCTAGCCAATACCAAACGCCAACAATAAGAACCCTTAGAATACATATATGATAGAAGGTCAACAATTTCCAAACTGTTTGATTACTCCTTTAGACCTTAATGATGTTCAACTTACGTCTGGAAGAATACATGAAAGAAAGAAACCTTCTGTAGTTATACAAGAAAAAAATGATTCTGAGGAAGATTTTCTACAGGTAAATAAAAGTTTTGAAGAAAACACATCTCTTCAAGACCAAAACATTGGAAAAGAAAAATAGAAAGAACCAATAGTTTCAACTCCTATGTTGGAACAACCATCAAAATCTACTACTACACCACCTTTTCCTGAAAGATTACAAATTGATAGGGGTGTAGAGAAACAAATTATTATGCCTAACTATGATTTCTTAGATGAGTTAAGAAATGTTTGTATCAATATTCCATTATTACAAGCCATTAAGGAAATCCCAATTCTAGCCAAAACAATAAAAGAGTTGAGTATGAAAAAAATAGGAAAAAAAATAAAAGAGCTAAAGAAAATACAACTGGTAGGAAAAATAGCAGACATAATGATGGGGAAGATTTCCATTCCAAAATATCTAGATCCTGGAAATCTAGTTGTTAAGATACATATCAATGGAATAGAAATTCAAAACACACTTATTGATCTACGAGCATAAATCAATATCATGAGTAGGAAAATCATGGAAAAACTAAAACTTACTAATCTTCTTTTTACACCCACATTATTACAATTAGCAGATATATTTTTAATCAAACCACATAGGGTATTAGAAGACATTCCAGTGTCCTTAGATTCTTGGGAGTATCCTGTCGATTTCATGATCCTAACTCCTAAAAATGATCTAGGAGGACATCCTATTATATTAGGAAGACCTTGGTTAGCTATAGCTGATTCTTTCATTAGCTGTAGATTTGGTGATATGTACATCTCTGATGGAAGTTCAACCAAGAAATTCATCTTGTATCCTCTAGCAAGAACAATCAGAGAATTAGATGATACTCAATGGATTGATGATGAAGAAGATATACAACCTCTCTTCACTATTTCAGAAATTAGTGAAGATAGTCAGATTCTGAATACTTTGGAAAATTATGAATATTCTTCAAAATTCAAACATGAACAATTTCAAGAAGAATCGAAAATTGAGTTCTTGTCATCAAGATAGATGGCTCTTTACTCCATGGAAGAATTTGGTAGCTGTACAATTGAAATATTCCAAGGAAAAACCTTAAACATAAACAAAAACCTAGAGAAATTTCAACAAGAAAAGCTAGTCAAAATATTACAGAGACACTCTTCTGCATATGCATGGGAGTACACTAACATGAAAGGGATCAACCCCAAGACTTTCACTCATCATATATATATAGAGAGGAAAATTGTAAACCAATCAGACAACCTCAAAGAAGAATGAATCCAAATCTTAGGGAAATTGTTAAAGAAGAGTTGTAGAAATTGTTAAATGTCAGCTTTAGTTATCCCATTTCAGATAGTCAGTGGCTTTCTCCTTTGGTGATTGTACCCAAGAAGAATGGTAAATGGAGAGTATGCATTGACTATCGAGAATTAAATAAATCTACTCTTAAAGATCATTTTCCCTTACCCTTCATAGATCAAGTGTTAGATACATTAGCAAGCAAAAAGTACTTTTCATTTTTGGATGGTTTCGGTGGTTACAACCAAATTCAAGTTGCGCTTGAGGATCAAGATAAAGAAACATTTACTTGTCCTTGGGGTACCTATTCCTACCAAGTATTACCTTTTGGATTATGCAGTGCACCTGCAACATTCCAAAGGGCAGTATTGGGAATCTTTTAAGATCTAATACATGACTGTGTAGAAGTATACATGGATGACTTCACAGTCTATGGAAATACATTTGAAGAAGCCTTAGAAAACTTGGAAAAAGTTCTAAAAATATGTAAAGAGGCAAACCTTCCATTAAGTCATGAAAAATGTTTCGTGATGTTCACTGAAGGTATTGTCTTAGGACATCATATGTCAGGAGATGAGATTAGAATTGATGAGTCAAAGGTTGAAGTCATCTCTAGACTATCAGTTCCAATTTTTCATAAGTATGTTAGAATTTTTCTATGATTTACAGGATATTATAGAGGATTTATAGAAAACTTCACCAAAATAGCATCTCCACTTTTCAAACTACTTACCAAAGACTATGAATTCAATTGGAATCCTAACTGCCAGTTAGCCTTCGAAACCCTGAAAACAAAAATCTCTGAAGCACCTATTTTAAGGGGACATAATTGGAAATTAACCTTTAACATCTCAACAGATGCCTCAGATACATCTTTGGGAGTTGTACTGGGACAAAAATACCTGATTCCTTATGCCATCTACTATACAAGAAAAAACTTGACTCCTTCACAGTTAAATTATACTGTAACTGAAAAAGAGTTCTTAGTTGTTGTTCATTCTATAAATAAATTTAGACACTATATAACAGGCTATGAAACCTTTGTTCACACAGATCACTCTAGAATTAGTTATCTAATGAACAAATCAATTAATAATGGCAGAGTCACAAGATGGTTATTTCTTTTACAATAATTCAACATCACCATTCTAGTTAGGCCTGGAAAACAAAATACAGTAGCTGATTTCCTATCTATACTTCAAAACATTAAGGACAACACTCCAGTTGAAGATAAATTCCCTAATGAATATCTCTTTGCAATTACTACTCAAACCCCCTGGTTTGCTGATATTTCCAATTATCTAGCTTCAGGGAAATTTCCTTCAATTATGAATGCAAGAGACAAAATAAAATTCATTTTTGATAATGCAAAATATTCATGAATTGCTAATGAGTTATACAAAACAAGTCCAGACTTTATTACCAGAAGATGTGTTCGAGAAGATGAAATACTTGAGATTCTCAAAGCATGTCATGATGAACCTTGTGGTGGAAAATTTGCTGATAATAAGACAGCCTATAAGATCCTTCACCTAGGATATTATTGGCCATCCCTTTTTAAAGATGCTAAAGAGTATGTCAAAAGGTGTGACAGTTTCCAAAGGGTAGGGAAACCTTCTACTTCAGGTGAGATGCCATTGCAACCTCAGGTACATATTGAACCTTTTGAGAAATGGGATTTAGATTTTGTAGGACCTATTAATCCTCCATCAAAGAAAAAGAAATATATATTAGTGTGCACTGCTTATGTTACCAAATGGGTAAAGGCCACACCATTATTTTCTGCTACTGAAGAATCTATAGTTAATTTTATTTTTGAGGATATTTTTACTCATTTTGGTGTCCCAAGAGAAATTGTTACAAATCAAGGAGCTCAATTCACATAAAAAATGGTGGAGAAAATGGTAGAAAAGTACAAAATTAGACACAGGAAATCTACTCCCTACCATCCACAAGCAAATGGCCAAGCAGAATCTACCAATAAAGTCATTGAAGGGATCCTGACAAAGATTGTTCATTTACATAGAAGAGATTGGGTAGAAAGGCTTCCTGAAGCCTTATGGGCCTACATAACTACATGGAGAAACACAATAGGGCACACCCCTTATGAACTTGTTTATGGAAAACAAGTCTTGTTTCCCATAGAGTTTCAGATCCAAACTTTCAAAATGGCAGTCCAGTTAGGACTTGATCTAACATAAGCACAAAAGCACAGATTGGAGTAGATTAAGGAATTGAATGAGAGCATACAAGATGTAGTCTAGAGAACAAACATAGTCCAACATCAAAGGACTAGATGGAAAGATAATTACATCAAAGAAAAGAAATTTAAAGAAGGTGAATGGGCCCTCTTATTTGGTTCAAAGTTCAAGGATTTTCAAGGTAAATTTCAAACTCATTGGCTTGGGCCATATGAGATTGTTAAAATCTTTGAAAATGGAGCAATAAAAATCAGGACAATAGATGAAGGAAAGGTAGCTTTTCTTGTAAATGGACATAGGCTGAAATTATATCATCAGCCACTTTCAAGAAAGGAATTTGTGAAGAAATTCCAAGATAACATTGATATGAAGTTAGTGAAGAATAATTCTTCTTCTTCACTAACTTAATTGTATTTTTCTTCAATCATTTGAATAAAAAAAAATTAATATAATATATATATATATCTAAGTGTAAATATGAAAAACAATAATTAATTGGCATATTTATACAGAAAGTATAAGGTGAAAATCAGAATTCTTCTGACACTTTATATTTTCAAAAATTGATTCCCTTTCTGTAATGAAGTATCATAAAATTATAAGTTGTAGATTCAATTTTCATTCCAATCCATTTTATTTCACTTCATCCATATTTCATTTCATTCCATATTTCACTTCATCCACATTTCATTCCATTCCATATTTCACCTCATCCATATTTCATTTCATTCCATATTTCACTTCACCCATATTTCATTCCACTCCATATTCCACCTCATCCATATTTCATTCCATTCCATATTTCACATCATCCATATTTCATTCCATTTCATTCTATATTTCAGAGTTTTAACGGGTACATTCTGCAGCTACCTATTCTGTAGCCAATCTTGTTTTTGCAGCTAATTTGACCCTGCAATCTTGCTTCAATAAACAAAGAAAGAGTCAAGGAAGATTATGGAGCTTGAAGACCAATATTTTTCAGATGAAGAAAAAATAAAACAAAGCAACAAAATAAAAAAGGCTAAGGTAAACTGTATGAAATTATTTTTATAGAAAAACATGAAAGATATAGTATAGTTAAATTATATGTTTCCTAAATTTATCTTATCATTCGAATTAATCCTTGCCTATCATTAAAACCTCTTGACCAAATCCCTTACATTTTTCTCCATAGAAATTCATCATTTAAAAGATTGACAGATAAAAATTTGATGTGACCTATTAGGTCATGTCTTTAGATCATATAATTTATTGATGAATTTTGAAAATCATTACAAGATATCTTCGGGGTATTTTATCCCACATCAAACTCTTAAACCTGATCATCCTCATGATTTACCACTACCTTATTCATTTATTCACATCCACTCACTACCATTATATTTCGTATCCAGTTTTCATCTGTAGAGAAGTCATTTTAAGGGCTAAAACAACCTTCCACGGTTACTCTTTCTTCAGACAGGAAAGTAGAAATAGAGCAGTGGACATAAGTAAAGAAAGGAATCAATTTCAAGGAGTTAAATGGGGCTTATTGTGAGATCAGAGCCAATTGGGACTAAATATTTAGAAGGATACCCTTAGGTTAAGGGATTGTTACAACATGTAGGCTGGTTAAGCTTTATAAAGAAGTTCAATGGATTCCAAAAAGAAGTCACGAAGTCATTTGCAAGTTCATTCGATGGATCAAAGGTATAAATTGGGGATATTAAGTTCACCATCATAGAGTCATTCATAGTTGAGGCCATAGAATTATCATGACAGGGTGAACGTTGGTTCAAAAACAAAGAGTTCCATAATGAAACTTGGAAACAAATTCTAAAAAAACCAGGTATGGATATTTCAGTGTTTAGAAAAGGTATTCCTAGTATAGCTTTGAAAAATAAATAGAGGAATGTGTTGTTGATTTTACAAAAAATTATAACTTGTGATGGTAGATTTGGAACTTTGTATGTCTATCATATTAGACTGATGATGAATTTCTTAGAGGATGAAATAAATTTACCCTTCTTCCTGCTTAATAGTTTGAAAAGGATGGCTTCTAATCTGAATGATTCCACATAGTCATAAATTTGTTGTTGAGATGGATCTATATCTAGGGTTTTTATATTAGGGTTTTCTTCATACTGGTGTAGAGGAGATCTATCAACTGGGGATTGAATTGGAATTTCTTCTTATTCAACATTTATGACTCCTATTTCCTTAATGCATGTATTTTTGACTATGCTTTTAACCCTGGAGCTCCTTCTCAATTTAGGTGGATTTTCATGTTTTTCTTTAGCAAATTCATTTGTTAATTTCTCCTTTATTTTATTCCTGAGTTTTTTCCTGATCTTTACCAATTTTTCAGAAATTATTTCTTCACTATCTTCCTGTGTTGTTGTGTCAGGTTTGACCTGAATAGATTTAATAATCCCCCCCCCTACTTTTCCTTATAGGTTCTTCTTTCGGTAATGTTTCTTCTGGTTCTTCAAAATGGTTTCTTAGGAGGAATTCATCCCAGCTATCTCCTACTTTCTTCAAGTAAAAATCAATTAACATTTTAATTAAGCCATGATGATGTAAAATAGTTTCTAAGAACTGAAGTATTTTCTACTTAACATCCCTTTTTGAGATAACAGTCTTATAAGTAGAATGGCCGGGTATAAAATGTGCAGATTTACTCAATCTGTCAATTACCAACATGATGGAGTCATTCTGCCTCTTTGAACTTGGTAAGCCCGTAATGAAGTCTAGGGATATGACCTCCCACTTCCATTCCAGTACTAGTATAGGCTGCAACAATTCCGCAGGATGTTGATGTTCCACCTTTACTTGTTGACACTTCAAACATCTATCTAAATATTCAGCAATATTTTTATGCATATCAGGCCATAAATATACCTTTCTAATAACAGTTAACCTTTTATGGTATCTTGGGTGTCCCACATAATTACTCTGATGATATTCATTCATGATTAGCCCCTTTAGGTCCACATGTTTTGGTACATAAAAATTTCTTGTAAAGGTTAGAATTTGTTCATGGTTAACTCCATATTCAGAAGTATTTCCTTTCTTTCTGGTCTCTTCCATTTGTTGCCTTAAAAATTGATATTCAGGATCCTTTTGTGCTTCTTCTTTTACATGATCCAAAAATTTACATTCAAGCTGATTATAGTAAACCTCATAAACACAATGCAGCTTTCTACTTAAAGCATCAGCCACCCAGTTTTCCTTACCCTTCTTGTGTTGGGTGTCCATATCAAACTCACTTAAGAAAGCATTCCATATTTTCTATCGGGATTTCAAATCAGCTTGCTTGAAATAACCGGTTAGGCTGCTATGACCTGTCCTTAGTACAAATTTCTTACCCAGCAAGTAATGTCTCCATACCTAGAGTGCATGTACTACTATTATTAATTCTAGATCATAGGCTGAATATATTTGTTCATGTTCCATCATCTTTCTTGACTCATAAGCCACTACCTTCCCTTCCTGAGATAAAACTACTCTAACTCCCTCCTCACAAGCATTTGTAAAAAATTCAAATTCTTTATTGGGGTCAGCTACCCTCAACACTGGTGTAGTGGTCAGTATCTTCTTTAACCTATCAGAACTGTTTTGGCACTAAGTATTCCACTTAAATAATTTTCCTTTTCTCTCCAAGGAGGTAATTGGAAAAGCAATTCTAGAGAATCCTTCAATAAATCTTTGATAGTATCGAGCCAATCCCATAAAGGATCAAATATCCACTACATTCTGGGGTACTCGACATTCCATGATTGTATTTAATTTCTCTGGATAAATAGAAATCCCTTTTGTTGAAATAACATAGCCTAAGTACTGGATTTATATTTTGAAGAAATCACACTTGCTGAAGTTAGCGTACAACTGGTGTTTTCTTAACATTTCCACCACAATCCTTAAATGTTCCCTATGTTCTTCCTTATTTTTAGAATAGATTAAAATTTCATCTATGAATATAAGTACAAATTTATCGAGGAAATGATGAAACATACCATGCATTAACCTCATAAAGGTTCCTGGTGCATTTGTTAACCTGAAGGGTAACACCACAAAAACATAATGCTTGTACCTGGTACAAAAAGTAGTATTGCAAATATCTTCATCCTTGATTCGAATTTGGTGATATCTAGATCTTAAATCTATTTTTGAAAACATTGTGGCCCCCTTCACCTAATTGAAAAGATCATCAATCCTTGGTAAAGGATATTTATTATTGAATGTTAACTTGTTGAGCTATATATAGTCCACGCACATTCGCATGGTTTCATCCTTATTCTTAACAAACAACACTGGTGCTCCCCAAGGGGACACAGTTGGGTGAATATATCCTTTGTCCAATAGTCCTTGTAACTGCATTTTTAATTCAGCTAATTCTGGAACACTCATTCTGTAAAGAGCCCTTGACACAGGTGATGCTCCTCACATTATTTCAATGGTAAAATCAATATCTCTTCTTGGTGGTACTATAGGGATATTTTCTGGAAATACATCCATAAATTCTTGTACCACTGGTATGTTTTCCATCATAGGTGATCTTTCCTTGGAATTGGCATATCCCACCTGGATGGTATAAATCTGTCATCCCTTCCTCATGCAATTACTCATCAGGGATGCTATAATAGGACGTAGATGTAGTGCTTTCTTGATTCCCTGAATTTCCTTGCATTTTCCATATTGCATTCTGTAATAAATGATATTTTCCTTGCATTCCACTAAGGTCCAATGTTTTTCTAACCAATACATACCCAGAAAAACATTATAGGAGCCTAATGGCAGTATGCTCAGGTCTATGTTTAATTGTTGTTCTAAACTTTTCAAAGTACAATTTGGAATTTTGGCAGATACCTTTCTTTTTGCTCCCATGGCTAGTTGTACCAGCCAAAGAATTTTGCATTTCTAACCTTTTAACTTACAAATTTCCACTATTTTGGGATTAACATAACTTAGACTTGCACTTAGGTCTACCAAAATAGAAACAGATTGAGATAGTAATTTACCTTCTAACTCTATCATTGTTGGATGATAATTTGCTTGTCGATCCTCTAATGATGCGTTGATATGAGGTATGTTTCGAGCCACATCTCCTACTGTAGAATCCTCCTATAAATTTGCAACTGTCTCATTTCTCGCTCGCTGTGGGAATTTTTTTTAATAATGTGCTTCACCACACCCCCAACACTATAGGGGTGGTTTAGTTACTTTCCCTTGCTCAGGCTTGCTAGATTCCTTTGTAGGCCTCTCTTCAGCTGGCCATCAGGTTCTTTGACAATTTTTGCTAAACTATTTACTGACAAAACTTCGTGAAGAATTTTGAAAGTTATTATTTTTGGAACCTTTGAAGTTTGAGCTTCTTTTCAGTCCTTTCCTTGGCTCCATACTTTTGCCAACTTCCCCTTTTGCATTGGAATGATGATAGCAAATTCACGCCTTACGAATGGCTTCATCCATGGTTTGGGGACTTACAAATTCAATTTTCTCATTCATATGAGTTGGAAAAATACTCAGAAATATTTGAACCTTAGCATTTTCATCTCTAAGGTATGGAACATACCTTAACAAAGAGGTTAACTTGGTAATATACTCGTCCATGGTCATCTTCCCAGCTTCAAGTCATGAAATTCTTTAAATTTCTCATCCTAAAAATGTTCTGTTAAATACTTGTCTTTAAAATATTACTGGAATGATTCTTAGGTAACATATTCGTCGTCAATGCTGCGTACATTCTTTACTTATTCAAACCACAGGGTGGATTTCTCCCTTAACTGATATATGGCCAATATTGCCTTTAGGTTCCTATTGTACTCATACACTTGAAAATACTTTTTCATGTTTATCAACCAAGCCTCTACCACTTCCTCAGCTTCACCATCGAATGTTGGTGGTTTTATTTTTCAAAACTCACCCTGAAGTTCCACCTTTTGCTTTTTAACTTCTTGCTGATCTGAAAAATTTCCAAACTCTCCTTCATTATAGTTTTTGTTTGTGTTTCTTTGCTGTGAAGGGCTTATTTCCAGTCTGTCAGTGATGTGATCCCTTGTTTTTCGCTCATTACCTTCTTGCATGTCTCTATCAACAATGGGTTGTTCCATTCTCTGATTTTTCTTATCTTGCAGACTCATGAGTATATTTTATTGCCCTTGCATCAAGCACTTGTTATCACATCGAAATTGCACCATTTCTTCCTACAGCTTTTGTAATGTATTCAATAGTATGCTGGTTTGGTGTTGTTTTTCCTCCAAGAGTCTACTAGTTTGCTGGTGCTGATCCAAACTCAGCTAAACCCACATCTTAGGGCTCACTTCTGGTCATGTTTGGGGTTCCCCAGTGTTTTGGAGTGGTTGTTGCGTTGACCCCCTTCTCATGTTGTTTCCTATTATGCTTCTTTTCTATGCATGATTTTACACACAACTTAAATCGTTAGTTGATCCTTAGGGTCCCAATGTATGAATGCTTCTCTGATACCACTTGTAAAATACATACTAAAAAAAAAAATTACTTTTCACCCTACGGATAATTATACTAACCAAATTGTATCACATTAAAATTAATTTGCAACACCTATGGCTAGTCTATCACATAATTACAATGACTAAAATAAGTTTGTTATGAAAGTTCTAAACCTTAATCGTTATGTGATTTTATTTAACTTACGTAAACAATTCCATTTGCTATGGAATACTTTATCGTGTTATATGTATTGTATTAAAGGAATTTATATAATTTTCACTGGTGCTAACTTTAATGTTATAATATAGTTTTTTAATTTTTTCCAACCCACAAAATTCATCATCCGTATTAATGATACTACCGAAGTTATAGTTGGCACGCCTTTGATATTAAAGGATGTATGTACTTTCAATTAAAATTTTGGATAGTTGTAATATTTTCCATTATTCTTTGTGGTTTTCAATAGTCCTTGATTTAAATATTCACCGTTGATTTTTGGGAGATCGATGGTTAACATTTCCAACAGAAAATGACTTTGTTAACCTCACTAACCCTAGCTGACACCATCATTTGTCACTATGTCTTCATCAAGAGGCCTCCTCTTCTTCGAGGGCTTGTTTTGTATCATCTTCGAACTTTGTTTCTTCTGCTTAGAGGGTTTGAAACTACAGCATCTTCGACCTTTGTTTCTTCTACTTGGAGGGTTTGATACCATGGATACTTTGTGCTTTGGCTCCAAAAAAATGAGTTTCAACCTGTTTTGTGAGGTTATTAGAGGTGTAATGCTCCATAATATTGTAGCATGGTGGAGGGAAGGTTTCGTTGTGAACAGTGGTGAGTTGGTTGAATTCGCCCTCTGCCGCCATGGAAATTCCTTGGTCAGAAACAAATGTATTTTAAATGGGTTGAATGGTAGCTCAAAAATGGTGGAGAAAAGAGCATTGTCTATGAGATCTTAGAGTGGGTACAAATGTTAATGAAGACCAGGGCAGACAAATGTTTGTATTAAATTAGTGTGTTTTCCATTTCTGTAATGTAGGCATTAAGGGGGGGTGTTTGAGATAATGCCTCATTTATGATGCATACTGAAGATTAGGGACTAGTTTGGTTTGTTGGAGGATGTTGAGAGATTCTCTCAACTTCTCCCTCCAAGAGTAGAATTATTTGGATCTCAGCAGCACTATAAAAATTGTAATATATTCATTTGATTATGATATAGAAAATAATTATTGTGTGTTATTCCTGTGGAATGGCTGCTCTCTCCAATTTCTAATATACTTGAAATTCATTTCAAAATATTCTTTATGAAAGTTTCTTGAAATTCATTTAAAAGATAATTATATATGAAATTCATTTCAAAATATTGTTCTTGAAAGTTTCTTTAAATTTTTCTTAAAATTCATTATGTACAACATATATGAAAGTTTCTTGAAATTCATTTCAAAAAATAATTATATATGAAATTCATTGAAAATGTTCTTCAAATTCATTTCAAAATATTTTTTATTAATATTTCTTCAAATTTTTCTTAAAATTCATTATTTAAAGTATATATGAAAGTTTCTTGAAATTCATTTCAAAATATTGTTTTCATTATCTAAAATATATATGAAATTTTCTTGATATCCATTACTTAGAACATATGTGAAAGTTTCTTGATTTTTTTTTGAAATTTATTTAAAAGGTAATTATATATGAAATTCATTGAAATTTTTATTGAAATTCAGCTAAAAATAATTATATATGAAATTCAATGAATTTTTTTTTTGAAATTAGAATATATATAAAAATTTCTTGAAAATTACAATTTCAAAATATTATTTCTGAAAGTTTCTTGAATTTTTTTCTGGAAATTCATTTAAAAATTACTTATATTTGAAATTGTTTTTGAAAGTTTTTTTTTAATTTTTTCTTGAAGTTCATTTAAAAAATAATCCATCAATTTCTTGAAATTCATTTAAAAAATTCATATTTGAAATTCATTGAATTTTTTTTGAAATGAATTTGAAAATATTGCTTTTGAAAGTTTCTTGAAATTTTTCTTAAAATTCATTAAAAAATGATTCATATGTTTCTTGAATTTTTTGGTAAAATTCAATTAAAAAATTCATATTGAAATTAATTATTTATAATACATCACCCCGATCGAGGAAGGGAATTGAACCTGTGATGAGTGTTATAACAGCCTGCCTCATCACAGTTTAAAAAAATCTTATTGAAATTCATTATTTAGAATATATATGAGAGTTTCTTGCAATTTTTGTTTCTAAAAGTTTCTTGAAACTTTTTGAAATTCATTTAAAAAATAATTCATATTTCTCTTGAAATTCATTCAAAATATTCAAATTGAAATTCGTCATTTATAATCTTCAAATTCAAATAAAAAATAATTCATATGTTTATTGAAATTTATTTAAAAACTCTTATTGAAATTCATTATTTAGAATATATATGAAAGAATTTTTCTTGCAATTCATTTAAAAAATTCATATTGAAATTCATTATTTAAAATATATATGAAAGTTTCTTGAAATTTTTGTTTCTCCAAGTTTCTTGAAATTCCTTTAAAATATATTTCATATTTGTCTTCAAATTCATTTAAAAAAATCATATTCAAATTCATTATTTAGAATATATATGAAAGTTTCTTGAAATTTTTCTTGAAATTCATGTAAAAAATAACTCATATTTTTCTTAAAATTCATTTCAAAATATTGTTTTATTATCTAAAGTATATATTAAGTTTTCTTTAGATTCATTATTTATAACATATACGAATTTTTTTTGAATTTGTTTTTTGAAATTCATTCAAAAAATAATTATATATGAAATTCATTGAAATTTTTCTTAAAATTAGAATATATATGAAAGTTTCTTGAAATTTAGAATCTCAAAATATTTTTGCTGAAAGTTTCTTGAATTTTTTCTTGAAATTCATTTAAAAAATAATTCATATGTTCCTTGAACGTTTTTCTTGAAATCCATTTAGACAATTTATCTTTGAAATTAATTGAAATTTTCTTGAAATCAATTTCAAAATAGTTTCTTCAATTTCTTCCTGAAATTCATTAAAAAACTAATGCATATGTTTCTTAATTTTTTTAAATTCAATTAAAAATTTCATATTTAAATTAATTATTTAGAATACATATGAAATTTTTTTTCTTGAAATTCATTTAAAAAATTCATATTGAAATTCATTATTTACAATATATCTAAATATTTCTTAAAAATTTTGTTTCTAAAAGTTTCTTGAAATTTTTTGAGATTCATTTAAAAAATAATTCACATTTTTCTTGAAATTCATTTAAAAAATTCAAATTGAAATTCTTCATTTATAAACTTGAAATTCATTTAAAAATTAATTCATATGTTTCTTGAAATTTTTCTTGAAATTTATTTAAAAAACTCGTATTGAAATTCATTAATTAGAATATATATGAAATATTTTTTCTTGAAATTCATTTTAAAAATTCATATTGAAATTCATTATTTAGAATATATATATATATAATTTGAAATTTTTCTTGAAATTCATTTAAAAAATTCATATTGAAATTTATTATTTGTAATTTTGAAATTCATTTAAAAAATAATTCATAGGTTTCTTCAAATTGATTTTAAAAATTCATATTTAAATTGATTATTTAGAATATGGAAATTGATGATTTAGAATATATATGAAAGTTTCTTAAATTTTTTGTTTTTGAAAGTTTCTTGAAATTCATTTAATGAAGATGGTGCAATGCTGAATTTGTAGGATCAAATATTCTTGACACCCCCGAAGAAGATTCTCGACACTGAACTATCCTATGGAAATATTTCCATCTGTGAAATAACTCCGAAGAATAAATTTCAACAGTCTATAGGAGAATATTCTAGGTAAAGAATATGATCAGCGATCAATCCTACAAAGTGACCTTTACACACAAGGATCTCATTGTATAACCTGTAACTGATGCTCTTGAAGCCCGAAGCACAACAAGATCCATCAACATATAACAAATTCACACAATCAAATTAGCCAATTGTTCTCTCGGCACCGAAGAACGTCGAGAACGACTAATTTAAATAATGCTAATTTGTTCAATAATTGGTTCTGCACTACACAAATATCACACCAAAAAAATCATAATTCTACATATTAACAAGCTACGTCACTTTATAAACCATTATATTTTTTCTGCTAATTTAATTCTGGTACTTAGCTGTCAAATTGTTTGCTCTCATCTTTCATTACATATATAATTTAGGTGTGCAAGCACCTAGAGGAAGAGCAAACCGCACGACAGAGATGGCTAATGGTTTCATTAACGCCACGTGTACTATCCTGGTCATCTCGACTCTTATAAATCCACTCGCACACATCCATTGGAACCCACATCTCATTACGTGCACAAAGAGCCTTCTGCAAATTCATTAGTGTGTTAAGGTCATTCAATCATAATGAGCAGTTGCAACTCCATGTCTTTCGAAATTGAATGCGACACAACAAAAGTAATATTTTCAGATGGTACTCTCATAGAATTCGGGGAGCAGATAAAAACAGAAGAGATTCTTCTACAAAATCAAGACCACTTCCTCTGTGATTCAGATTATATGTACATTAATCGCTACATGATGGCTTTCAATCCAAAGGATAAATTAGAGATGAGGCAGCTCTATTTTCTACTTCCACTGCGTAAAATGCAATACGTGCTATCGGTCTCAGACATGGATACGATTATGCACAGAGCTAATTCGACCACTAATATTAGAAATCAGCGTCATCCATGCAAGGCAAGTCATCAAGAATCAATATTTTTTTTCTTTTTAATCCAACCAACGAATCTAGTCATAAACTCTGGTCGAAGGCACAAATTGGGTAAACTGAACTCATAACATAGACTCTGATTATCTTCTTTGGGCAGATCGTGGAACATTCCACAGTTTTCGAGAGCCGAATCAACATTCCACATACTCCAATTCAGATCGAGGGCTGAATCAACATTTCACCCTCGTTGTTTAGGAATTCAACACCGTAAGTTTATTGTCGGCGGCCTGACACAAATTAATAATTAAGACTTAGCATCATAATAATGAAACGCTCGATTCAAAACCCAATGATTAACCCAACAGAGCAGCGCTCAAGTTGCTGGTGTACTAACCATTGACACACAAACAATAAAATAAAAAACACACAAAAAACTGAACCATATACTCTCCTACAGCAGCGGTTTGACAATCATTTCTCTCACATCTTTTTGGCTATCTCCTGAGGGATTTAAGCGAGTAGAGGCTCCGATACCATATTAGAAATTGGTGAGAGCAGCCATTCCATAGGAATAACACACAATAATTATTTTCTATATCATAATCAAATGAATATATTACAATTTTTATAGTGCTGCTGAGATCCAACTAATTCCACTCTTGGAAGGAGAAGTTGAGAGAATCTCTCAACATACTCCAACAAACCAAACCAATCGCTAATCTTCACTATGCATCATAAATGAGGCATTATCTCAAACAAAGTAAAAATTCAATGACTTTCATATATAATTATTTTTTAAATGAATTTCAAGAAAAATTTCAATGAATTTCAAGAAACTCTTAGAAATAATATTTCGAAATAGATTTCTGAAACAATATTTTGAAATTTTTGAATTTCAAGAAAAAAATGAATTTCATTGAATTTCATATATAATTATTTTTTGAAATTAATTTCAAGAAACTTTCATATATATTCTACCTAATGAATTTCAAATAATGAATTTCAAGAAAAATTTCAAGAAACATTCATAAACAATATTTTAAAATGAATTTCATATATAATTATTTTTTGAAATCAATTTCAAGAAGCTTTAATATATATTCTACATAATGAATTTCAAATAATGAATTTTAAGAAAAAATTCAAAAAACTTTCATAAACAATATTTTGAAATGAATTTCAAGAAAAATTTCAATGAATTTCATTTATAATTATTTTTTAAGTGAATTTCAATAAAAATTTCAATGAATTTCATATATAATGATTTTTTAAATGAATTTCAAGAAAAAAATCAAGAAACTTTCATATATATTCTAATTAATGAATTTCAAGAAAATTTTATATATTTTTTAAATAATGAAAACAATATTTTGAAATGAATTTCAAGAAACTTTCATATATATTCTAAATAATGAATTTCAAGAAACTTTAATAAACAATATTTTGAAATGTTTTTCAAGGAAAATTTCAAGGAATTTCATATATAATTATTTTTTGAAATGAATTTCAAGAAAATTTCATATATATTCTATATAATGAATTTAAAGAAAAATTTCAAGAAACTTTCATAAACAATATTTTGAAATGAATTTTATATATAATTATTTTTTAAATGAATTTGAAGAAACTTTTATAAACAATATTTTGAAATGAATTTTATCTATAACTATTTTTTATATGAATTTCAAGAAACTTTCATAAAAAATATTTTGAAATGAATTTCAAAAGAAAATTCAATGAATTTCATATATAAATAATTTTTAATTAAATTTCAAGAAAAAATTCAAGAAACAATATTTTGAAATGAATTTCAACAAAAATTTCAATGAATTTCAAGAACAATTTCAATAAACATTTATATATATTTTAAATAATAAATATTTTGAGATCAATTCCATATATATTCTAAATAATGAATTTCTAGAAAAAATTCAATACACTTTCATATATATTCTAAATTGTAACATAAATACTAAAAACAAGTTTTACTTTTCACCCCACGGATAATTATACTAACCAAATTGTATCACATTAAATTAAATTTCCAACACTTATGGTTAGTCTATCACATAATTACAATGACCAAACTAAGGTTTTTATGAAAGTTATAAACATTAATCATTATATGATTGTATTTAACTTACATAAGAAATTCCATCTGCCATGGAATACTTTATCACGTTATATATATTGTATTAAAATACCATATATAATTTTCATCGGTGCTAACTTTACTATTATAATATAGATTTTTAACTTTTTCCAACCGACCAAATGCATCATCTGTATTAGTGATACTACCGAGGTTATAGCTGGCACGTCTTGGATATTAAAGACAATAAGTACTGGAAATTAAAATTTTGGACAGTTGTAAGATTTGTCATTATTCTTTGTAGTTTTCAATGGTCCTTGCTTTAGATCTTCACCATTGATTTTTGGGAGATCGATGGTTAACATTTCTGGCGGGAAATGACTTTGTTAACCTCACCAACCCTAGTTGACACCATCATTTGTCACTGTGTCTTTGTCGAGAGCCTTCCTCTGCTTTGAGGGTTTGTTCCACAGCATCTTCGAACTTTGTTTCTTCTGCTTGAAGGGTTTGAAACCACGACATCTTTGAACTTTTTTTCTTCTACTCGGAGTGTTTGATACCATGGCTAATTTGACCTTTTGCTCCGACAGCAATGAGTTTCAACCTGGTTTGTGAGGTTATTATAGGTGTAATGCTCCATAATATTGCAGCATGGTATAGGGAAAGTTCCGTTGCTAACAGTGATGAGTTTCTAGTGGAATTTTCCCTCTCCCTCCATGGCAATTCCTTCAACTTCGGTTCGTATGCATTCACTATACATAGCTACGTAAATCATTCTGTCACCATTGCAATTGTGGTTTCCTCCATTTTTTTTACCGAATTTGGGATTATTGTCTCCTAGAAGATTTTACTATTAAGTTATAACTCTTTTATATTTACATGAATTCCAGTTTGATGATCAGAACAATCGAGGGAAAATTCTTTTACAAGTTATCTCCTCACTGATTTCGCATTTTGAATATTTTTCCTTTTGTCTTTTTTGTATATGCTACACCTTAAAAACTATCTCACAGAATCCATTCCGTGTTTCTGCTGTTTGTAGGTCAATTTCCTCCTACTCAATGGGAGAGTCCTATGCACCCAAAATTTCATGTCACTTACTGGACATTTCAGACTTCCTGCTGATACATTTAGTTCTCCTTACCGTGGTACTCCTAAGAATCTCACTTCATAACATAAGTCTTTTGACCATTTCATTTTAAGGGTTAAACTAATAGGCCTTGTTTATTTATTCTGGGTTATGTTATGTATTCAACATTCTGACTTGTCTGTAAGGATATTAAAAGTTTTCTACCAAATTCATAGGCCTCGGTTAAGATTTACTCCAACTCTTTGCGTTATGAGCTTTCCGTATTAAATTTTTTGTATATGATCTTCTAAGCCTACATTTCTTCTATAATTAACTCTTGAACTCGTTTTCTCCATGAAGGAAATGACTACTATTGTATTATTTATTTCGGGTCTTCCTCATATGTTCCATGTGTAATTATAAATTTAATTACAGTAGTTTTATTCACACCACTTATTGCGAAATTTGAAGTCTGTAATATGTGAACTGTTCGCTTCAGTTATTAATTTTCATTTGCATTTAAGCATGTGTCATTGTTCATTCAATTTCATGTTTATATGCTCAGTATTTGAGATTTAAACTCTGGTTTGGATAAAATATACATGTCTTTAATATAATCTTAATCTTTAGTATTACTTCTTTTTTTAAAAATACTAGATTTGTCTACTAGTTATAATTTCTTACTGGATTCTTAGTGACCGGACCACCTAAAATCCAGTCTATGTATAGAAAATAAGGGTAGTGATGGGTATTGGGTTGGGGATTCATCCCCATACCCAGTACCAACGGCTCACCCCGCATTAGCTTAAATAGACAATAAGCCTTCTAGTTCGTTTTTATTTGCACAGTAATTTATAAATTACAGTATTTACTTATTTTCCATTTAAACTTATTTGTCACAGTTCCTTCTAGATGCATCCTAGTGGATTAAAGGACTCCTGTAATAAATTAATTTTTACAATTAACCAACTTATGATTATCCAGGTTTACTTCCGACAAACATCTGTTGTATTTCCATATGTCCTTTAGCTAATATGTAATTTTTGTAAGGTTAATCTATAAATTGTATAGTAACAATACACAGAGCCCTGCAAGAATTTTCTGAGTTATTTATTTATCATAACTTATCTTTTTCTTAACAGAAGAAAGTTTCCAAAGGAAAAATAATGTTTCTCCTGAAATTAAATAATAGTTATCTATGAATAACAACTTGAAAATGATATTTCTATCTAAATACTATTAAAACAAATAGTCACTTATCTGAAAATGTATTTGGTTGTTCGTGTCCACCCAACCGTCAAGAGAGGAAATTACGTCCTCCTCTTGCCCCCGTGCTCCACTCCTGAAGAGGTATAGGTTGACAGTAGATTTTCTACTCTGACCTCGGGACTCCAAGTATAGTTAGTGCCAGAAAACTTCAGGACATTGCTCAGTGATTTCCACTGGTCTCTACTAGCTCAGGAAAATCTCCACTCCTTTCTTATCCTATGAAAGAAACCCCTATTCCTCACTACCATCAGTCTCTTATCCCCAGAGGAGCAAGTAACTATTCAAGCTATCCAATGACCTTCCAATTCTTGGAAAACATTTACCATTAGCCTTTTTACATTTTATGGAATCAATGTCCATAAATAATTTTATTATTCACAATTAACCATAAATAAATAACTTTTCCAGTAAAACATTAATTGTCTCAGACTTTTCCTTAAACAAATAATAGAATTTCATTTAACTAGTTAACATTAAATGCAACTGCCACAACTTCCCCCCCTGGAAGTAACACCATCCTCGCTGTTTCACTCGAGCTCAAAAAATAGCTCTAGGTAAGCCTTGCACACAAACTCATCGTCCTCCCAAGTAGCCTCATTTTTTCTGAAGTGCATCCACTACACTTTAACCTAGGCAATGACTCGCTTCTGGAGCATAATTTCTCTCTGGTCAAGTATATGTTGTAGCTCGACCAGAAACTCACCATTCGTCTCTACCTATATATTATATCAATGAATTACGTACTTCAAATCATGCACATATCGCTTTAACACGGACACATGAAACACATTGTGTACTCGGATGTGATTGGGGAAAGCCAGTCGATAAGCTACAAGTCCTACCGTTTCCAAAATTTGGAAGGTTCCACAAAACCTGGGAGCCAACACTGCACAAGAGGCCCACCGCAAGGTACTCTTCTTGGGTTTGATTCTCACATAAACATGATCACCCACCTCAAATTCTTGATACAACCTCTTCTTACCTGCATAGATCTTCTGTCGATCTTGTGCAGCTTTCAATTTTTGTCTGATCTTCTATACTTTTGACTCCATTTCAGCCAACATTTCGAGTCCCAACATTAGTTTCCTTTCGGGGCTGCTCCAATTTATGGGTGTGCGACATTACCTCCCATATAGGGCTTCAAAAGGACTCATTTTAAGCGACACCTGATAAACATTTTTATAAGAAGATTCAACCAGATACAAGTAGTCTTCCCAAGTGGTTGGCTGCTGCATCATGTACATGTGAAAAATGTCCTCCAACACTTGCTTTACTCGTTTTGTTTGACCATCTGTCTCGGGATGATAAGCTATGCTAAAGCTTATTTGGGTCCCCACACCTATAACGAGAGTTTTCCAAAATTCTGAAGTAAAATGAATATCCCTGCCTGAGATAACAGTTTTTGGAATGTCGTGTATCTTGAATATTTCTCCCATGAAAATATCTACTATCTGTACAATCTTATAAGTAGATTGTATGGGTATAAAATGTGTAGATTTACTCAATCTGTCAATTACCACCATGAAGGGGTCATTGTTCCTCTTTGACCTTGGTAAACCCATAATGAAGTCTAGGGATATGACCTCCCACTTCCATTCAGGTACTGGTATAGGTTGCAACAATCTTGCGAGATGTTGATGTTCCACCTTTACCTGTTGACACTCCAAACATCTATTTAAATATTCAACAGGGTGAAAATGCGAACATGGGTAACACTTTTGTGACAATTCGGGGCAGAATTTTTTTTCCTCCATAGTTCGGCCGAACAATTCAGGAGTTCGGCTAAACTATTGAAATTAGTTCGGCCGAACTTTATTTTCCGTTTATAGTGATGGCGTACTGACGGCAGTGGCGAATAGATTTTTCCCTTGAGTTTGGAGAACCAACAATAAAAGTTCAGTCAAACTAGAAGTTCGGCCCAAGTTTTAGTTCGACCGAACTATTATTTTTATAATTATATCGCCCACAACCATTTACGAGTTTCTGTTCACATTTGCTCGCTCTTCTCTGTCGGTCATTTTGTCGCGCGTTCTTATCTGTTGGTCTCTCGTGCGCTCTTATCTGTTGCTCTCTTGTGCCCTCTTATCTATACTCAGGTTCATCGCTTAGGTTCATCGCATTCCTGCACATGCTCTTATCCATCGTAGTCCACCTCAAGGGGGTAATATTTTTAATTTCTGCAAGTCTTTTGGTATTTGTTGTTTTTTATTTTGTTTTATTTTGTGTTGATTTTATAGTTTGGTTTTAATTTTTGTTTGATTTTTTAAATTCTATTGATTTTTTTGTTCCAATGGTCTTTTGCAACGTCTTCAATGTCCTATGCAGTGAGTTCAATGTCCTCTGCAACAAATTCAGCATCTTCATCGTCTTCAGCGTCCAGGTACGTTTCAGCATCTTCAGCGTCTCTGTTTTTTTTACTGTATCTATTTTTTTGGAAGGTGTCTTTGGCCTTGGGGTTGTGCTTGACATTTCATGTTCACAATCTGATCTTGTCTCTTCTTGATTTGAATCCCTCATCTTTGAACTTGCTTCATCCTTGAAGTTTATCTTTGTTCTAGAGGATTCATGTTCTACACCGATCTCATCCACCATTACATCAGTGTAATCCTGAATCTTCATTTTCCTCTTGTTATAGCACTTAAATCCTTTTCTCCAAATATATTACCCAATTAATATTCCGTCATCAAAACGACAATCAAATTTCCAAGATTCTTATCATTTCTTTTGGTGAATTACTTGCTTCAAAAAACCTTTACATGTTTGACTAATGCAAATCTTCCCTTCCATAACTCATAGGGAGTTTTATTCTATTAGTCTTGAGTTGAGTTATATTGGATAGATATATTATTTCCTGTAGTAATTCACCCCACAAGGTGTGTGACACTCCTTCTTCATCCAACATTGTTCTCGACATCAATGTCTTGTTCTTCCTTTCCACCACCTCATTTTGTTGTGGAAATCTAGCCAGAGAGTATTTCCTTCTAATTCCATGCTCTTCACAAAATTCCTTATATTATAAGGACATGTACTATGATCCTATGTCTAATATTAAGCATTTTATCTTTAAGTATTCCTTTTTTTTCTGCTTCAGTCTTAAACTTCTTGAATTTCTTGAATGCTTCTTATTTATTTTAGAACCAAAATCCAAGTGGATTTGTTAAATTCATAAATAAGTAGCATAAAATACCTTTCTCCTTTAAATTTATTTTTCATAGTTGGGCCACATATGTCTATGTGAATGAGCTCCAGAGGTGTGGATGAGCTGAACTCTTTAGTCTTGAAATGGGTCCTAGTATGTTTTCCAAACAGACATGAATTAAAAATGGAGTTATTGGGATTCAAAAGTCTTGGTAGTCCTTTTAGAGCTCCTAGCTTGTTGAGTTTTACCAAACTATAAAAATTAATAAGCCCTAACCTCGTGTGCCACAATCATGCTTCATTTTTTTTTCTTAAATAGTAGTTGACTCTGGATTCATAAAACACATATGCATTGTTATGGGTTCTGACTTCCCTTCCCGCTATTTTTCTATATTTCATTTTGTAGATATCACAGTCTTTTGATGTAAAGGTCACATCGTAGCCATTATCTCACATATGGCTAACACTCAATAGATTTTTGTTCATACCTTTTACATACAACACATTTTGTGATTTTTTCTTTCAATCAAGGCTGACTACACATTTACCCTTAATTCTTGTTGGAGCGTTGTTTCCAAAGGTGACATTACTTCATGTGTCCTTTTATTTTAGTGACATAAATTTTCTTTTCTCTCCAGTCATATTTTTATAACAACCACTATCCACATACAATTTATTTTCTTGATTATGGGATGATAAGGAAAGTACACATTGCATGCTCTTTTCTCTTTTCTGCTTCTAGTTTCCCTTATCTTTTTGGATGGAAGATTGTCTAACATTTTGAGACTTAGATGGATATTCAAATATAAATCTCCACTCATTGTATTTCTTCCCACAATTATTACATTTTGAACATTCCATTTCACTTAGAAATGGAGAGAATAAATTCTAATTTCTAAGAGAAGTGATCGGAGATTTAAAATTATGATATCTCTTATATCTAGAATTTTCATCTCTTCAAATTTTGATTATTCTACATTCAAAAAATTTTCTTCCAAATATATGAAACTTATAACAATAACCATAAAATAAGTACACATTTCTGTTGTTAAAATATTTATGTGTTTGTGCATAAGGGTACTGTGGACTTCTTGTTGATTTATTTAAATTCCATTGATTATCCCCTTTTTGTCGTTATGCCTTCTTATTTTTGTTGAATTTCTCTTGTTGCATATTTTCATTTCCCTGTGAAGGTTCAAATCCTGCGGACCTAAAGTTCATTTTCCTTATGGAATAATCTTCTTCTTCGGAATAAACTAGACTTGTTATGATTCCAGATGACATTTTACTATTTAGAATCTGGTCTAGTTTTCTCATTCCTTAAATGAACATCTCCTTTAGGCCTTTCTCGATATTCCTTTCCTATAAATCCGTTCTTAGAGAAATAATTTCTTCCTCAAGACTTTTGAAGTTCTCCTCCCATTAATGAATTAGATATTACGTTGCTTCTTCCTTTATCTTTTCTTCTTCTAGTTCAACTTTCAATGACACGATCTCACTTCTGCATGTTATAAATATTGTTTATTCTTTTTCTTTGAGGATTTATTCTCTTAGTTGCTGGTTCTCTTCTTCCAATTGATCACATGCTCATTTTTATTTGCGACTAAGAACCATGTTATTCTTAAATTTTATATCTTCTTCAATTTTTTCCTTTTGATATACAAGTTCCTCATTTTCTGAGTTATATATCCCTTCTTCACCATGGTGGAACTGTTCCATTAAAAACTTATTATTTTTTATTTCTTTCTTTAGCTCATCAAGAGCACTTGAACAATAATTTGAGCTAAGGTTAGTATTTTTATGTCACCAAGTATTTAGTAACAAAACCATGAATAAAAAATTTTAAGTTGTTAGCCTTACTAGGATTCTATGGATCTTTGTATTGCATAATAGGTCTACCTTCTACATGTTATATTAGCCCCAATTTATAATCTTTGATTGTAGAATCAATGGTTTCTTAAGTATCTTACAACCTATTTATGCATTAAAAAAAAAGGTCATTACTTTCTTATAGATTGGTGAATATTGCAAAATTTTATTAAATATAATTCTATTGTATGATTATTGAAACCCTAACTCATAATTTTATTCCAAAAGAAATTCCAGTAAAGGGAGATTGCATTCTCAATGTGTCCATTATTTTCTGTCAATTACTCATGTTTAAATGGCTATAATATATATACTTTTCATTCATTTTCCAACACAAGTATCATTTCGTCTAAACAAATTAAGTGATAAAATAGTTGTTCTTATGAAAATAATGATAAATTGTAAGTAAAGTTAATTTCAATTTTTCATTTTGTCTCTGCTCAATAACATGTGCATTATGATGTTTAATGTTTTCTATATTATAGTTTTTGATTGTTTATAAGGTCGATACATTCTAATCCAAGGTATATACATTCTAATTGTCAAATCATTACCAAATGATTGGAAAAGAAATGGTATAATTTATTCTATTAAACACATGTTTGAAAAAAGGAAAAACTTGTTGATGGATTTTTTTTAAGTAAATAAATTATAAAAAAGGGAAACTTCCATGATTTTTTCTTTCTGACATTGTATTAGCCATAAAAGTTTCCCATTGAAACCATAAGTGATTTGATACAAAACATAGGTTTTAACATAGGTTTTAACCTAAGAGTCAATGTATGTAAAACACAAATTAGCCATAGCTCCAGAGAATATATCTAAATAGAAGTTTTTCATTTTTATATCTATGGTCTCAAACAATGAGAGAGAAAAAAACATTTTATATTATACAGGGTTAATTCCAATGCCAATGCAAGATTCATCTCTCATTTTCATAACCATAAGTGATTTTATACAAAACATAGGTTTTAACCTAAGAGTCAATGTATGTAAAACACAAATTAGCCATAGCTCTAGAGAATAGATCTAAATAGAAGTTTGTAATTTTCATATCCATGGTATCAAACAATGAGAGAGAAAAAAACCTTTTATATTTAACATGTAAAACACTTGAATTAGCCATAAAAGTTTCCCATTGAAACCATAAGTGAGTTGATACAAAACATACGTTTTAACCTAAGAGTAAATGCCCCTACAAGTCAATCAATCTTTCGAACAGTTTTAAATATCTGGAAGTTTTTCATTTTCATATCCATGGTCTCAAACAATGAAAGAGAAAAAAACCTTTTATATTCAACATTTAAAAAAAAAATAGCCATAAAAATTTTCCCATTGAAACCAAAAGTGATTTGATACAAAACATATAGGTTTTAAAACCTAATCTAGTAAATGCCCCTATATTCAATCTTTAAAATAGATCTAATTAGAAGTTTTTCATCTTCATATCCATGCTAGTTCTATAGGCATAGTTTGTAAAGGGCCAGGTAGCCTCTGGATCTCTTCTTTTATGAAAGGTGACATATCTAGTAAATGCCCCTACATTCAATCTTTGGAATAGATCTAAATGCCCCTACAGTCAACATGTATATAGTATTTATAAACAAAAGTAATTTGATACAAAACATAATTTTTAAACAAGTATATAGTTTTTCATTTTCATATCCATGGTCTCAAACAATGAAAGAGAAAAAACCTTTTATATTCAACATGTAAAACACAAATTAGCCATAAAATTTTTCCATTGAAACCAAAAGTGATTTGATACAAAACATATAGGTTTTAACCTAATCTAGTAAATGCCCCTAGATTCAATCTTTAGAATAGATATAGAATTAGAAGTTTTTCATTTTCATATCCATGGCAGTTCTATAGGAAGAGTCTGTAAAGGGCCAGGTAGGCTCTGGATCTCATATTTTATGAAAGGTGACATATCTAGTAAATTTCCCTACAGTCAATCTCTGGAATAGATATAGATGCACCTATAGTAAATGCCCCTAAATTCAACGTGTATATAGTATTTAGAAACAAAAATTAATTTGATACAAAACATAGGTTTTAACCAAGTATATAGTTTTTCATTTTCATATCCATGGTCTCAAACAATGATAGAGAAGAAACCTTTTATATTCAACATGTAAAACAAAAATTAGCCATAAAATTTTCCCATTGAAACCAAAAGTGATTTGATACGAAACATATAGGTCTCAAAAATCTAATCTAGTAAATGCCCCTACATTCAATCTTTAGAATATCTAGAATCTCTAATTATAAGTTTTTCATTTTCATATCCATGGTAAATTTTTCTATAGAGAGAAAAAACCTTTTATATTCAACATGTAAAACACAAATTATCCATAAAATTATTCCATTGAAACCAAAAGTGATTTGATATGAAACATATAGGTTTTAAAAAGCTAATCTAGTAAATTCCCCTACATTCAATCTTTAGAATATCTAGAATGTCTAATTATAAGTTTTTCATTTTCATATCCATGGTAGTTCTATAGGGAAAGTCTGTAAAGGGCCAAGTAGCCTCTGGATCTCATCTTTTATGAAAGGTGACATATCTGGTAAATTCCCCTACATTCAATCTCTGGAATAGATCTAAATGCACCTACAGTAAATGCCCCTACAGTCAAAATGTATATAGTATTTAGAAACAAAAATTAATTTGATACAAAACATAGGTTTTAACCAAGTATATAGCTTTTCATTTTCATATCCATGGTGTCAAACAATGAGAGAGAAAAAACCTTTTATATTCAACATGTAAAACACAAATTAAACATAAAAGTTTCCCATTGAAAGAAAAAGTCATTTGATACGAAACATATAGGTTTCAAAAGGCTAATCTAGTAAATTCCCTACATTCAATATTTATAATACCTAGAATCTCTAATTATAAGTTTTTCATTTTCATATCCATGGTAGTTCTATAGGTAGAGTCTATAAAGGGCCAGGTAGCCTCTGGATCTCATCTTTTATGAAAGGTGCCATATCTAGTGAATGCCCCTACAGTCAATCTCTGGAATAGATCCAAATGCACCTACAGTAGATGCCCCTATAGTCAACATGTATATAGTATTTAGAAACAAAAATTAATTTTATACAACACATAGGTTTTAACCAAGTATATACTTTTTCATTTTCATATCCATGGTCTCAAAAAATGAGAGAGAAAAAACCTTTTATATTCAACATGCAAAACACAAATTAGCCATAAAATTTTCCCATTGAAACCAAAAGTGATTTAATATGAAACATATAGGTTTCAAAAATCTAATCTAGTAAATGCCCCTACATTCAATCTTTAGAATATCTAGAATCTTTAATTATATTTTTTTCATTTTCATATCCATGGTAGTTCTATAGGCAGATTTTGTAAAGGGCCAGGTAGCCTCTGGATCTCATCTTTTATGAAAGGTGACATATCTAGTAAATTCCCCTACATTCAACATGTATATAGTATTTAGAAATAAAAATTAATTTGACACAAAAATAGATTTTAACCAAGTATATAGTTTTTCATTTTCATATCCATGGTCTCAAACAATGAGAGAGAGAAAACTCTTTATATTCAACATGTAAAACACAAATTAGCCATAAAAGTTTCCTATTGAAACCAAAAGTGATTTGATACGAAACATATAGGTTTCAAAAAAATAATCTAGTAAATTCCCCTACATTCAATCTTTAGAATATCTAGAATCTCTAATTATAAGTTTTTCATTTTCATATCCATGGTAGTTCTATAGGAAGAGTTTGTAAAGGGCTAGGTAGCCTCTAGATCTCATATTTTATGAAAGGTGACATATCTAGTAAATTCCCCTACAGTCAATCTCTGGAATAGATCTAAATGCACCTACAGTAAACGCCCCTACAGTCAACATGTATATAGTATTTAGAAAAAAAAATTAATTTGATACAAAACATAGGTTTTAACCAAGTATATAGTTTTTTGTTTTCATATCCATGGTCCCAAATGTTGTCCATGATAGCTCTTCATTTAAATTTTTGGTCTTCAACTCCCCCTAAAACTTTCAGGTTCCCTATCATGGCTTACGAAATTCATTTTGTCAACCGTTGCCTATCCCACCCGAGTCCACCTCCACGTCACTCTTTCTGCCTGGTCTTTCGTACATCCCTGTCATCACCCCATGTTTCTTTTGCATTTCCCCTCCACCTTTTATATATTTCATCCATATGTCGTACTTTAGTGTTTTACATGGAAAAACTTCTATCTCGTCCGTTTACCCCTGCTCCACTGTGATTTCGTTGCCATCCGGCATGACTCCACCAGCTCACAACGTCATGCCACTTCACAACTTCCCTCGTTGCATCTACCCCCTGTGCATTTGTTTTCCTAACATGTTTGTGATTTTTGTAGGTCTACAGCAATGAAGAAATGGCTATTACTCAAGGCCACCACTATAAAAGCCGAGTTTGCTCCAAAGGACAATTTTTTCAGAAGTAAAATTATGGGGAAAGATCTAGAAAGCCGTCACAACACAACTCTCATTAAAATAGTTGGGTTCAAAATCTATCAAACCCTCAGAGCCTTTTAAAATAAAGATTTTGCAGATAGGGATATTAATGGAGAAACACAAAAATATCAGGGAATGATCGAGAAATTCAGCCTCCAGCATTTAAGATCTTAGATGTGAATTCAAAATATGAAAGGCAAGAAGTACAAGTGCTTAAAAATCATATCCTCCAGGTTTTACTTCAACATATTTTACCCTTAGGAAAGTACAGAATGTTACATATTTTATTTCGCATATCTTATCTCTGGAGAAATCTTCACCTACAACATTTACTCCATAGAGCAACAGCAGAGTACCTACGTCAGTTTAGCACCGTCAAACAGTGTGAGCGGGCACTCTCTCACCATTCCTATTTTAATGAGCTAATTAAATGTTCACCCACTTATTTTGGGGTTTTTCTCTTCTTTCTCTATAAAAACCCAGAAAAATACATTGTAAAGGTTCCAGACTGGTATCATAAAATTGTTTAGTGAAAGGCACATTTGTATACATTTTGTAAAGCTTTTGTATGAAGGCTCAGAGCCCGTAGGGTCTCAGTGAGGAGGAGTTCTATCTGTAATGAGGATTCTGGTCTTTGGTATTTCACAGTATGTAACCTTCTCTTATGTGATTAATACAACATTTCATTTCATATATTTTCTTGTATCATGTACTGGAATGCGAGTGGTTCACTAATTTTAGGTAAGGATTCATCCTAGTTGATGCCCATTCTTGGATAATTCAAGCACTTTAAATATGGCTCAAGCATGATATACTGTTTCATGTTCATTTCATCCATATTTCTGCTATATTAGCTGCTTTGGGAGGGTGCTTTTAAAATGCCATTGTCATGTATGGATTCTTAGATTGATAAGCCCATACATGGTTCTGTTGTGTATCTGGGTATCATACCAAAGTTAACTAATATCTTCTTATATTTCTTTCACCACACCCACCTTCTGATAACTTGATTTCTCTGGCATATTATTTGAATCGTCCCTCTTTATAGTAAATTGTCTCTTAACTATTTGAGGCTTTTGTGTTGGAGTTTTGCATCTTGTCTCTACAACATTACTTTCCCTGTGGCAGTTTCTATAAGTCTTGGTCCCATTTAAATCAATTTCCTTGTTTACAAGAGATAGCAGGAGAGTTTTGGATTGACCCCCCAGCTTTATTATATTCTCCTTGCTATGCTAAGATGTCTTAGGCACTGGTCTATGGAAACTCTAGGCTATCTCTAGGGGAGACAATAATTGTCGACAACATCTTTCTGGCACCGTTTCTGGGGACGAATTTAAGAATATCAGTTTCCCTGGGCCTCGACAAATCATATTCACTCTCTAATCAGGTGAGCACAGAGAGTTGAAGAGTTGCATATCTCTCACCTTGGCGACTCCATTGTTGTTTATTTGATAAATCTATTAGTAGTCCTGGCTCCTCGTAAGCCACATTTGAGGTCAGATACATCACAGTCAAAAACACCTTCCATGTCTGACCCAGAAAATATTATTCATAGAAGAGTTTGGAAAGAAAAGAAATCATCCCGTGCTGAAATCCCTGAATATTCCGTGGAAGATTATCTATCCTCTTCTTCTCAAGAAATTCCAGTAGAAAATCCCGACTCCACTGAGCAAAATCTTGAATATTACTCAAATAGCCCACCCAGAGGAAGTGCTAGAACTAAAGATCACCCTCATCCTACTCCTGAGGTTGAAGAAGTTAAAGAGGTCACCGAAGTAGCTGTTGTCAACCGTGAACTGTTCCCATCTACACCTCAGGCTACTGTACATTATATACCTATTGTTATTCATACTCCACCTCCTCCTCTCCCTCCATTTGTACATCAGATTGTTGCAAAAACCCCACCTCCTCCAATGGCTAATGTTCTAGCTTTTTTGTTAAACAAATATGCTCCCCTGGCATTACCACAAGTGTTAAATGATATGCCCCAGGATTATTTAAATATATTGCCCAGATTCACTGGGGAAAATGAAATTGATGCTCAAAAACATCTTGAGACTTTCTACTCTTTTGCAGAGAACTTTAATGTTGAACATCTAGATGTGGTCTTAATATTTTTTTTTCAATCTCTGGATGATGAGGCTAGAAAATGGTTCAAGACATTGGGAAACTGTTCCATTACCACTTTGGATGATATGGAAAATACTTTTCTCAGAAAATGGGGAGAAAAGAAAGATCATGGACAATGTCTTACTGAGTTCAATACACTCAAGAAGAAACATAATGAAGGGGTGTCAGAGTTTATCAAGAGATTTAATAAGTTATATCTAAACCTCCCTGCAGATATGAAGCCTCATCAGAATGCTGCCAAAGTTGTTTTCATAGCAGCCTTTGACTCAGACTTTGGTTTTTCTCTCAGGGAAATAAAGCCTGCCACTATAGATGATGCTCAGTCAGACGCTTTTGAATTGGAATCAAAATTTGCTTCCATTGGGAAATTAAAAGGGAAAGCTGAACAAGATACCAGAAGAAGAGGTAAATAAGAAGTACCTACTTCTAATCAAGATAAAGATTCAGATAAAATTGAAGAAATGAGCAAAATGATTAGGAATCTTTCTAATAAACTGGTCAAGCTTGAATTGGAGACCAAGAACTCAGCTCCCAGGAACTTTTAGAACGCTCCAAATAGGGGTTACAATCCTCAGTATAGAAAGCCACCCCTGCAAATATTTCCAAGGGGAGAAAAGGAGCAACAAGATCAAGTTCCACACCCATTATACCTGGAACGCCCAATATATGACTCCACTAAAGATGCTACCTATGAACTGCAAGATGCAAATCTTGCCTTTTCAAACAATGATGAAATAGAGTGCCCATTGCAGGAAGAAGAAGGAGAGATCAAAGACACAGAAGATGCATAAATTGATCACTACTACAAGCAGTTTAATGATTTCATGCAAGCACATTTCAATAGGAGATATGATCTCAGATCCTCCAGAAAGAGAACTCGAACTCAAGAACATGAGGAAGAGCCTCCCCAGAAGGAAGCACCTACTCAAAAGGAGTCAACAATGGAACAAGTCACAGACAAAGGTAAGAGTCCTCTAAACAAACCTCTGCAGTCTAATGATCAAATTCCTTCTTCCTCAAAAATAGTCAGTCCTCCTAATGTTGAATCTGTATCAAAGGAAGTTAAACCTTCAGCTGAAAATAAGGAGTCAAAAGAAGTTGTAATGGAAAAGTCCCCACTTGCTTTTAATTTGCAAAAAGAACTTGAGAATGTCAAGATCCCAGTCCCCCTGACTGAACTGTTAAAACAACCTGTTTATCAATCTCAAGTCACTTCTTTATTGTTCCCTCCTGAAACACCAACAATTCCAGATAGTATTAATCTTCAAGAAGAAAGACCCATGGTTGTGTTTGGCCCTCATGTCGAGGAGATAGATCCTTCTACTCCTCCCTTCTATGTGTCTCTGGTGATTCATGACCTCCTGTTGCACAATTGTATGTTAGATTCTGGGGCTTCTCATAATCTTATGCCTCTGTCAGTCATGGAACAACTAGGACTACAAATCACACGCCCATATAAATACCTTTATTCATTTGATTCCAAAAGAGTTAAATTCTTGGGAATGATCAAATATTTAGTGGTCAATCTAGCCCAAATTCCAGCAAAAATTGTAGTAATGGAAATTGTGGTGGCTAATATCCCAGCTCGCTTTGGCATGTTGTTGTCAAGGTCCCGGGGAACAAAAATTGGTGGGTCACTCAAGATGGATTTAACCTATGCCACGATCCCTGTTTTCGGTGGCCAAGAGAGGAGGTTGTACAGAGAAACCATATTTGTCAAGATGGTGGCTAAAGCTGACAACTCAGAGAATTCACCAGTTTATAGCAAGGAGGGAGATTTTTCATGTTTGATGTTAGAAGAAGATCAAAATTTCGCTCATGAACCCTCCTTCTATCAAATCAAGATTGAGCATCCCTTAGAAGACCATGATTCAAGAGTATGGACTCTACATTTTGATGGAGCAAATTCAAGAGAAGGTAATGGGGCTATAGTATTATTAATTTCTCCTACAAGAAAATGGGTGCCACTGTCTTTTAAATTGGAATATGAAGCTACTAATAATGTAGCTGAATATGAAGCACTTCTATTGGGATTAAAAACAGCCAGGAGCATGGGCATACAGTGGTTAAAGGTCCTGGGAGATTCGGAGCTGGTGGTCAGAGAGATCAGAAATCAGTGTCAAACTAAGCATCCACGGCTGAGAGCTTATAGAAATGAAGTATGGGACATGGTGGAGAATTTCTTCTCAGCATTCAATATCCAGTTCATGCCCCAGGAGCAGAATAGAATGGCAAACTCTCTTGCTGTAGCTGCCAGTACGTTTCGTCCTCCTGAAAACCCTCTCTTGAGGTATGAAATTGAAGTACGTTATAGGCCATCTATCCTAGATAATGTTAAGCACTGGAAGGTATTTGAAGATGAGGAACAAATGAAGATATTCCTGGAAACAGTGGGGGAATTCTCCAATATGGAAATTGATGATGGTGAAGAAGATGAGGCTGAAGATATTTCAGAAAATAAGTGGGAAGAGAAAATGGTAGGAAGTAAAGTGTTGCAGCTGAAAGGGAATGTCATACCTAGAGGGGTTGTGTCTCTAGAAAGATTATTTGACAAAAATGATGTTCCATTGCAGCATAATAAGGTAGTAGAAGAAAATAAAGTAGAAGATCTAAATCTGGGTACTGAGGCTGAACCTAAAATTGTAAAGTTATCTAAGAAGGTCCCAGAGGAATATAAGGAAAAATACTTGAAATTATTTCAGTCATTCAAAGATGTATTTGCATGGTCCTATCAAGACCTTAAAACTTTTGATATTAGTATAATGCAGCATAAAATTCCTCTGAGGGAAGATGAAAAGCCTTATAAGCAGAAGCTCAGATAGATAAATCCTCTGCTACTTCCCTCCATTGAAAAAGAAATCAAGAAGCTGCTACAGGCCAAAATAATTGTGCCATTAAGGTACTCAGAATGGGTTGCAAACTTGGTCCCTGTCAGAAAGAAAAATGGAGAAATAACGCTATGTGTGGATTTTAGGAATTTAAACAGAGCATCTTTAAAAGATAATTATCCACTGCCCAAGATGGACCACATCCTATAGAAAGTGGTGGGAGCCTCTAGAATGTCAATGATGGATGGTTTCTCTGGTTATAATCAGGTAGCTATACTTCCAGAGGATCAGAAGAAGACTTCTTTCACTACACCATGGGGCACATTTATGTATGACAGGATGCCTTTTGGGTTGATTAATGCAGGGGCTACCTTTCAGAGGGCGATGGATATTTATTTTGTCGGTGAGCAGGATAAATTTCTGGTGGTTTACCTTGATGATATAAAAAAATTTTCAAAAAATGATGCTGAGCATATTGAGCATTTACAAAGAACTTTTGAAAAATGCAGAAGGTATGGTCTTTCTCTTAATCCAAAAAATTCTTTATTTGCATTAGAGGAAGGCAAACTTCTGGGGAATATTGTAACTAAGGATGGGGTAAGGATAGATCCCAAAAGAGTAGAAGTTATAAATAACATCCCTCTCCCCAGAAATAAGAAGGAAGTGCAGATATTTTTAGGCCGGATATATTTCCTGAGAAGATTTATTCCTAACTATGCTGAGATAGTTAGGCATATAACTGATATGCTAAAAAAGAATAATGAAGTAAAATGGTCTTAGGAATCTAGAGATGCATTCACCAGGATAAAACAGGCATTTTCTGAAGCTCCTGTACTAACTGGGCCAAATTATACAAAACCTTTTATGATCTTTTCGTTTGCATCACCACATACAGTAGCAGGAGTTTTGTTGCAGAAAAACGAATATGGATATGAGCAGCCTATTTCCTTTTTCAGCCAAGTGCTTCATGATGCAGAATTGAAATATAACATATTAGAGAAGCAGGCATATGCCCTAGTAAAATCACTCAAAGCCTTCCGCATGTATATTTTGCAGTCCCACATTACTGCATTTGTCCCCACTGCAGCTGTTAAAGACATTTTGATTCAGGGAGACAATGAAGGAAAAAGAGGGAGATGGATTGCTAAAATACAGGAGTATGATCTAGATATCCATCCTACCAAGTTGATCAAAGGACAGGGGCTCGCAAAAATCCTATCTGAATCAAATTATCAAGATCTGGGCATAAATTTGTCTATGATTTCTAATGAAGAGTTTGAGAATGAAAAAGAGCAGCAAATACTGGAGGTAGCTACTCAAAAAGCACATATAAAATACCTCACCAGTCCATGGTATAAGGAGATAGTAGAATACCTCCTAACACTCAGTTGTCCTGCAAGTTGTGATAAAACAAAATACAGAGCATTAAGATTAAGATCAAAAAAGTATATAGTAGCTAATGGGCAGCTGTATTGGAGGGACACTTCAGGCATTTTACTCTTGTGCCTTATAGAAGACAAAGTAGAGAGTATAATGATAGAATTTCATGAAGGAATCTATGGAGGACACTATAGCTAGAGGGCCAGAGCTCATAAAATCTTAAAGGCTAGTTTCTACTAGCCAAACTTATTTGGAGATGTTTTTGCTTGGGGTAGAGAATGTGATAAGTGTCAGAAATTTGCTGAGAAACAAAATTTAGCAGCTCTGCCCCTGATTCCAGTTCATGTGAATGAGCCATTTCAACAATGGGGAATAGATTTTATTGGAGAAATACATCCCCCATCAAGTGGACAACATAAATGGATACTAACAGCCACAGATTATTTTACAAAATGGGTGGAATCCATACCTGCCAGGAATGCTACTGACACTGTCTTCATGGAGGAAAGTATCATATCTAGGTTTGGCTATCTGGCTAGAATAGTGACTGATAATGCACAGGCCTTCAAATCTGCAAATTTTGTAAATTTCTACCAGCAGTATAATATCATATTGAATCACTCCATAGCCTACTACCCACAGGGGAATGACTTGGCAGAATCTTCCAATAAAACTCTAGTAAGGACCTTGAAAAAGACTATAAATGAAAATCAGAAGAATTGGGATTCCCAATTGAAGTTTGCTCTATGGGCCAATAGAATCACCAGTAAGAGAGCAACTGGGAAATCTCCATATGAGTTGGTATATGGACGAGCAGCAATGTTTCCTATCCAGCTGGCCTTACCAGTGGCATGTTTCATGCAAGAAAATTAGGAAGAGCCTAATGATATGGTCAGGAGAATCAATCAATTGGTAGAGTTAGAGGAGACACGAGACCAAGTGAACCAGAGGTTAGCTGAATATCAGGAGAAAATGAAACATAAATTTGACCAGCATGAAAAAGATAGAAAGCTACAGGTTGGTGATCTGGTGCTCAGATGGGATGTCCGGAGGGCAGAAAAAGGAAAGCATGGAAAATTCAACCCCCTCTAGTTTGGTCCCTTTAAAATTGTGGAGCAGAGAGGCAATAATACGTTTATATTAGAGAATTTATAGGGTGAAGTGCTGGATGCCCCTGTAAACGGACAATTTTTAAAGCCCTATTTCCAATTTTGATTCAGGCAGGGCAAGCCTGATGTACCATATTGTATATAATTTTTGTTTCAATTTTGGTTTGATCCAGGAGGACATGTTGATGAACTATGAAGTAAAGTGCAGAGGGACTGAGGAACAGAGTTTACATAAAGGATAATCAGGTGGTCTGCAGGTTCTCAACACGTCCAGGGATGGACGTGCCATCCCTAGTTGGAGCTGATGTTGTCCATGACAGCTCTTCATTTAAATTTTTGGTCTTCAACTCCCCCTAAAAATTTCAGGTTCCCTATCATGGCTTACGAAATTCATTTTGTCAACCGTTTCCTATCCCACCCGAGTCCACCTGCACGTCACTCTTTCCGCTTGGTCTTTCATACATCCCTGTCATCACCCCACGTGTCTTTTTCATTCCCCTCCACCTTTTATATATTTCATCCATATGTCGTACTTTAGTGTTTTACATGGAAACGCTTCTATCTCGTTCGTTTACCCCTGCTCCACTATGATTTCATTGCCATCTGGCATGACTCCGCTAGCTCACAATGCCATGCCACTTCAAAATTGCCCCCGTTGCATCTACCCCCTATGAATTTGTTTTCCTAACATGTTTTTTGGTTTTACAGGTCTGTAGCGATGAAGAAATGGCTATTACTCAAGGCCACCACTATAAAAGCCGAGTTTTCTCCGAAGGACAATTTTTTTAGAAGTAAATTTATGAGGAAAGATCTGGAAAGCCGTCACGACACAGCTGTCATTAAAACAGGTGGTTTCGAAATCTATCAAACCCTCCAGAGCCTTTTAAAATAAATATTTTGCAGATAGGGATATTAATGGAGCAACATCAAAATATCAGGGAATGATCGAGAAATTCAGCCTCCGGCATTTAAGATCTTAGATGTGAATTCAAAATATGGAAGGCAAGAAGTACAAGTGCTTAAAAATCACATCCTTCAGGTTTTGCTTCAACAGATTTTACCCTCAGGAAAGTACAGAATGTTACATATTTTATTTCGCATATCTTATCTCTGGAGAAATCTGCACCTACATCATTTACTCCATAGAGCAGCAGCAGAGTACCTACGTTAGTTTAGCACCGTCAAACAGTGTGAGCAGGCACTCTCTCACCATTCCTATTTTAATGAGCCAATTAAATGTTCACCCACTTCTTTTGGGGTTTTTCTCTTCTTTCTCTATAAAAACCCAGAAAAAGACATTGTAAAGGTTCCAGACTGGTATCAGAAAATTGTGTAGTGAAAGGCACGTTTGTATACATTTTGTAAAGCTTCTATATGAAGGCTCAGAGCTCGTAGGGCCTCAGTGAGGAGGAGTTCTATCTGTAATGAGGATTCTGGTATTTGGTATTTCACAGTATGTAACCTTCTCTTATGTAATTAATACAACATTTCATTTCATATATCTTCTTGTATCATGTACTGGAATGTGAGTGGCTCACTGATTTTAGGTAAGGATTCATCCTAGTTCATGCCCATACTTGGATCAGTCAAGCACTTTAAATATGCCTCAGGCATGATATACTGTTTCATGTTCATTTCATCCATATTTTTGCTATATTAGTTGCTTTGGGAGGGTGCTTTTAAAACACCATTGTCATGTATGTATTCTTAGATTGATAAGCCCATACATGGTTTTGTTGTGTATCTGGGTATCAGACCAAAGTTAACTAATATCTTCTTATATTTCTTTCACCGCACCCACCTTCTGATAACTTGATTTTTGTGGCATATTATTTGAATCGGCCCTCTTTACAGTAGATTGTCTCTTAACTGTCTGAGGCTTTTGTGTTGGAGTTTTGCATCTCGTCTCTGCAACATTACTTTCCCTGTGGCAATTTCTGTAAGTCTTGGTCCCATTTAAATCAATTTCCTTGTTTACAAGAGATAGCAGGAGAGTTTTGGATAGACCCCCCCAGCTTTATTATATGCTCCTTGCTATGCTAAGATGTCTTAGGCACTGGTCTATGGCAACTCTAGGTTGTCTCTAGGGGAGAAAATAATTGTTGACAACACCAAACAATGAGAGAGAAAAAACCTTTTATATTCAACATGTAAACACAAATTAGCCATCAATGTTTCCCATTGAAACCAAAAGGGATTTGATAGGAAACATATAGGTTTCAAAAAGCTAATCTAGTAAATGCCCCTACATTCAATCTTTAGAATATCTAGAGTCTCTAATTATAAGTTTTTCATTTTCATATCCATGGTATTTCTATAGGCAGATTCTGTAAAGGTCCAGGTAGCTTCTGGATCTCATCTTTTATGAAAGGTGACATATCTAGTAAATGCCCATATAGTCAATCTCTAGAATAGATCTAAATTCACTTATAGTAAATGCCCCTACAGTCAACATGTATATAGTATTTAGAAACAAAAATTAATTTGATACAAAACATAGGTTTTAACCAAGTATATATTTTTTCATTTTCATATCCATGGTCTCAAAACAATGAGAGAGAAAAAACATTTTATATTCAACATGTAAAACACAAATTAGCCATAAAAGTTTCCCATTGAAACCAAAAGTGATTAGATATGAAACATATAGGTTTTAAAACCTAATCTAGTAAATTCCCTACTTTCAATCTTTAGAATATCTAGAATATCTAATTATAAGTTTTTCATTTTCATATCCATGGTAGTTCTAGGCAAAGTTTGTAAAGGGCTAGGTAACCTCTGGATCTCATCTTTTATGAAAGGTGACATAGATGAGAGATGAATTAGAATTATATGGGGCAATGTCAATGCCAATGCAAGATTCATATCTCAAAGATGAATTAGTTTTAAGATGCTCTTCTTCAAAAATTCAAGATTCATCTCTTAAAGATGAATTACTGTTGAGACACTCTCCTTCAAAATTTATTCATCGACATAATTTATTTACACTTTAAATTAAACATTAATTTTCTGAACTTTATCTTGAACTTAATTTAAATTAGTTATTTAAAAAATTAATTGTAAATGTCCATCGTAGATATATATATCATGGAGGAGGAATGACGAAGATCAACAGAATCCCATATCTCTACGAGAGGGGAGGACCAAGGATCAGGATCGAGAGTTGTTCATGGTAAATTTAAATATAATCTTAAATCTCCATACATGTGTGTACATATGGAATTGATTTTTTATCAACTTTGTGAGTTAAATTAGTTTTTAATAAGTTTCATTTTTTATTTTTTAGAAGCTAAGAGGAGAAGGGTGTCTAGTCTAGCCATCGATGCCCAGGGTTCACCCAGTCGTGGTATGGTTTCAATGCAATTTAATAAATTAATATGTACATGTGTATTTATATGTACATGAATGTATTTTTCAATTGATTATAAATTCATATTTGTTTATGAAGATTCTCTCTCCTCTCGAGAGGTTTGTGGTGGTTCAAATCCCCTTAGAGGGCCATCAATAAGTTGTAGCAGGTTGCGTGAAGGGTGTGATATTTATTCTCTCGGAGGCCAATCAACGGCTGGTGGTGCTGGTTCTTAGCTGGGTCATTTTGGGTCTAGTTCTCAGCAAGTTCGTTCTGGGTCTCAACAGTTTCAGGGTGGAGAAGATGCTAACCAACCACGTCGAGGTTGCCATCAATTTCAATATTTTTTTCATTGAATTTGTACAAATTTGTTTAAATGTGTTTTTTATAATATACAAAATTATATATATATTGATGAAGAGGCTGAAAATGTTCCAAATATTGGTCAAAATAGATGCAGGGCAGAATGCTACATTCAAGAAGAAGGTTTTCTACCCACCACAACTTATCCGGTCGACATTACTGATATACCATGGAAAAGAAACATGACGCAATGCACCTTACAAAGGTGTCAACAACTTCATGCAAAATTGCAAAGAGATCTAGTGGCTTTGAATCTACCTGCTAAGAGTCGACAAAGCCTTGCAATAGTTACACATTCATTGGGTGAAATATTAAATGTGTACAAAAATATTGGGCCAACGACTGATACATTTGTACAGCTCATGAGAAAGAGAAAGGAAACAGTAATGGGTCCCGATAAATGGGAGGATGTAAAACAAAGAGTTACAAAAGATATGGCCAAGCCAATATTTAATTTCAAGGAAGGGCCAAAAAGAAAAATGCTGAAGGTGAAATATTTCAAGCACCCCGATATAGCTGACTATTTGTATGATAGGCACCTTGCGGCCTATGGAAGGCTCCCATGGAATGACAAGGTTCCTGTTTATTTTTCACAATTTTTTTACGCAAAATTTTATTTTTAGAATGAAACCCAATTACAATGACCTTCCGTCAAATTTTTTTGGTCCAGGGAAAGGTTGATTGTATGACCGTAAGGGCGCTAAGCGAGATGTGGAGTTGCGTCACCCTGAGCCACCATTGGTGAGTCGACCTTTTCCGGTCGAAACTCTGTGGTCAGAGATGGATGCGACTTCTCAAATAAGTTGATAAGCAAGGGATGTCATGATCAACAATGTTTAAACTGGATTGGGTGGAGTTGATGTTTGTCTAAATCGACAAAGACCACGTGAGAATGCACGTGCCAATTTTGTGTATTGTACATATGAAGAGATTGACAACATGAATGTTGAAGATCTCCATATATATGAAAATAATTGTTGCAATGGTTGGCAAGACTTAATTCTTCATGAGGAAGAGGGCACGGAAACGGTATGTCACTACAAGAAAAAAGGACATTGGTGAGGGTCATGCTTGTGACGAAACTTTAAGGTCCGTCACCAATGTCACATATGGTGACAGTCCTTAAAAAAGCATTGTTGTAAGTGTATATAGTGATGGTCCTTTAAGGTCCGTGACCAAATCCATTTTCAATGACACTTTTGGTGAGGGTCGTTAAAGGCCCATCACTAGTTCTCTCTTTGGTGACACTTCTAGTGACAAACTTTTAATGATCCTCACCGATGGTCTTTTAGTTACTTTTGGTGATGGTCAAAAAACGTTCGTCATCATTGATCATTCCAATAAGTTTTTGATGACGTTATGTGCTTGTTAATATATTTTTTGTCAAAAGACAATGATTTAATACCATTATTGCGGAGTCTTTTTTATAATATGTCCAAGGCCATAGTGGTTAGAGTTAGTCAATTTTTTAAGAAGTAATTTCCCTCAAGTAAGCACTAGTCGAATAGCATTTTCCTATGAGTCAACAAATGATTCATATCTATTAAGTTTATTATCTAGAAAATTACCTTTATATAAAGTCCCAGTGTGTGTAGGAAATATATTATTTAATACATAATCAAGCTCTATCAATTTTATTTATGAGAAAGACCTAACACTCCTCAACTATCTAGGCACACCTTAATTAAATTAATTCTTTAGCACACACTAACATTTCTTAGCACCTCACATGTCTTGGAACATATTTGCACCTAGAACGTATTTTCATGATACTGACGCTCAAGCACATGGCGTAATGCGCTAGCACAACATAGAACTCTCCTAACATGTGTTGGCATCCATGTAGTCCCCAGTATGCCCTAGAACATCTTGGTTGAATGCATTGACATAAATTAGAACTTGGCGCACAATGCCACTTGGCATGTATTGGAACCTATTATTAGTGTGGCTAGCATTCCCCTTTTGAAAAAGATAAAGTCCTGACTTATTAACCCTCTTATTTTTTGTTCCTTTTTTTTCCTTGAAACTTCTTGACACATTGACATACCCTAGCACCTTTCACGTACTTAGTACCTAGGATGTATTGGCATATCTTGGCACTATTTGCAACATATAATTAGCACAACCTAGAACTCCCAAGCATAATTTGAGACTTCTTGACATGCCTTTATATTCCCTAGCATGCCTCCCCAATCCTTAGAGTACCTTGTCACTCCCTCCTTGGCATGACAACTAGCACTCATTAACACTATTCCCTGGAAAATGTTCCTCATATTCATTAACTTGCATGAATTTTTACCTAGTGCTCCCTTAATGTTTTTTCCTAGTACTCCTTAACACTCCTCAACATGCATTAGCACTCTCTAAAACACCTTAGCACCCTTCAACATGCCCTTCCACTTCATAGAATGCATAACACTCTCGGACACATATTGACACTTGGCATGTTTTGGCGCCTAGAAAGTCTTAGCTTGTATGGAATACATTGACTTGCCTTGGTATGATTTGGCATGGTTTGATATTAAATTTATTTGATATCAACTGTTGGAAAGTAGATGAGAAGCAAAAAAGGAAGACTTGGCACTTAGAATGCACTAAGACTTTTCACTTGGCACCTATTGGTGCCTAGTTTTGGTGTGCCTAGCATGCCCCTCTTGGAAAAGGTAAATTGATGACTTATTAACCCTCTTATGCATTCATTTCCTTTGAATTTAATTTTTTTCTACCTTTTGTTACCTTTATAGTCCCTGGAACACATTCACACACCCTTGCACAGCTTGCCATGCCTTATCACTTGGCACACCTTAGTATGTTTGACATGAATTTTCACTATATGACACATCTTATAATTCCCTAGCATGCCTTGGCACTCATGTCCTCACAGCTAGCCTTTACATTTTTTATGACTTGGGAACCCAATCACTTCCTTGGCTACTACAGTTCATGTGACAATATTGACTATTAGTGGTTGATTTGTGACCCTAGTTCAGTCATCTACAGATTGTTAGAAGGATGATAAGAGGAGTAGTTTAGATTTTTTCATAGATTGCACAACAAAGATCAAATTATTGATGCACAAGAACAAAAATTTTGAGAGGACTCAAACCATTTTTAGGTGGAATATTTGAAGAGCCCTAGATGAAGACAATATTGTGGGCCCTAGATCAGTAAAAATAATTGACTGTGGTTGGGCAGATTGATGGTAGTCCAAAACAATTGGAGGGATTTTAAGTGATTGTAAAAGAAGGGCCCTAAATCTTGTACTTGTGAAGGACAACAAGATTGGTATAAGGGCAGGTGTATAGGGCCTAGGGATGTGCAAGCTTTGAAGGACTAAAGTTACAGTTAAGTGGGTTAGCCAACTAGCCATAGTTCACTATATTGTAGAGGATGAATTCAGTGAGAAGAAGGGAAACCTGCATAGCCCAAGAATTCTCATCTTGGACCCGTACTATGGAAAAAGTGGGCATACCAAAGATTTTTTCACAAATGGAGTTGTGAAAAACTTGTTACCACTCAAACTAGTAGTGGACCTGAAAAGGGTTCCTAGGAGGGCAAATGTTAGGACAAGGGCAACGGTGGAGGCTTAGCCCATTGTCTCCATAGCTAGGTCTCCTTGCTCTTCATAGACTTTCAAATATGGGAGGAGTTCCTATAGTTTAGTAATTCACTTGTATACTATAGGTAAATGAATAGGTGGGAAGTGACCCTAGAAACCCTTCCCCTAAGATATAATAAAGAGTGGGACTTGCTTGCCTTTTAAGCAAGGGAATTGATCTTATAGGGAGAGAGAAGGCAGATGTAAGGGTTGAGGGATAATAATAAGACTTATAAAGGAAGTTCTAGATCCCTAAAATCATTTGGGAACTTGGATTCCCAAATTATCCTTGATGAAAGGCCTTTGACACCAAATGGGACCACACGGGGCCAAGTGGACCCAACCCAACTTTCGGGATGAAATTTAGTAACCAATGATGTTCCTATCATGGAAAATGTGAGGGGAAATGATTAGGAAAGAGTTTTTACTTCGATGGGTCAAATAGATCCTACTACGTTCTAGCCTTGGGAACACCTAGGAAAAACTTGATCTAGCGCTTGAGGTATCTAGAGATTCCACTGTCAGAATTGGTCCAAATTCTGAGGAAAGTGACAAAACCCACCATTGTAGTTTCATCTAGGAGATCGAAGTTTTTCTATGGCTATATTCATGGGAAATTTATGCCCAAGGTGACCTAATGGGGCTAGACCTAGGCAAAAATGTAAAATTATAAAAGGGGGGGAAATGATCACCCTTTTTTAGGGACTAGTGCCTAATTCACTTGGGGATATGGACTTATAGATGATAATGAACAAGAATTTAGTTTCTTGATCAAGGAGGCCAAGAAAGTCATCTTCGTCCAATGTTAGTGGAAAATAAAAAGTGACCTTCAAGAATTTATACTTCATACAAATGGTGCAAAATTATTGAGATAAAACGGTCTTTAGGACATTTAATTCATCTAACAATGGCCCATACATTAAATAATCTAAATAGACACATAATTCCACATTTCCATCATGCAACAATTAGCCCTAGTTACAATGAAATTCAATAGTATGTAATAACAAGAATAATAACATTAAATTTGCACTCACAACGTTAGAGAGTATATCCAACTAGCTTCACATTTTCAAAAACAAAGCTCCAAGATAAAATTAACCCAAATCCACACATCAAGATGCATCCATCATCCAAAATAGTCCTCCAAGGAAAAATACAAAGTTCTCTAAAGATAGAGAGATCTCAAGTCAAGTGATGATACGAATGAATTCAACTAACTCCTATTTATACACTTATTAGGAGTTGATAGAATTATCTTATGGGCCTACATTAGCCCCTAAACATAAAATAATATGCAATTAACCCTAAATTTTGGTGAAAATCCCATCAAACTATCTCATACATGGAATAATAAGGCTCATAAGAGGTCAATTGATGTCCTAAGGCTTTCTATGAGGCATACTAGGGTCCATGAACACCATATGTTGATCAGCGGTTGTCATTGATGTCAACCCAAGCAGCACCAGGGGGTAAACCAATATTTCATGGGAATTTTGACCTACCAAATTAATATATTCTGGCTCAATAATTCTTTTTATGGTTTCTAATTTTTGAGATGTTTCCATTGATATATGGCACGCCATGTAATTCTTCACGATTTGAGAGATATTCATGTTTGAAGTTTGTACCCCCACTTAGTGGGCTAAAACCCCATGGGGTTGGGGCATGGGTCATTGAAAAGTCATAATAAATTATTTTTAAGCTCCTAAAATCCCTACCAGGTTCACTTGTTGAAGCCTCTCTCAACCTAAGCATTTATATAAATTTTGATCTTCATTTCCTCCTTAGGCAAGGGATTTCGCCATCTGAAACAGGTCATCATGGAATTTGCGCTCTAAATTTTTTTCTACAAAGTTTTAGAAGCTGAAAATTTTATGAGGTGAATACGAAGTCCTAAGAAAGCTTCTGTAAAAATTTTAGATCAAGATGCACAACATTTTTGGAGATATGATCTATGGAATTCAGGGTTTTTGCAGGCTCCTAAAATTCATCCCAAAGAAGTGACCTTAGTAAATTCATCATAACTCTCTCTCTGAGTATAGATTGGAATTTCATAAAAAATGGCAGATAGTGCACAGTATTTAATTTTCTCTTTATCAATTTCAAAGCCAAATGAAGAAACATTGACACATGGCGCTCCATACAAGTGCGCTCTACTGAAACAGTCCATAGTTAGGGCATTGTGAGAGATTGGGTATAAATATCCCTTAAAGAATCCAAATTTTTCCAGACCTATGGCATTGGAAAGAAGACTCAGAGGACTACTACAGGACCAAAAATCAGATAATGAGGATCTGAAATAACAGAGATACACTAGATTCAATATTGATATCCTAGAAGGCAAGAAAAAGCTAGATCATGTGTCGTCAAGGGTTACAAAGGACCAGACTTTCTATGAAAAAAAAGAAAATCAAGGTGCAGTAGAGGGTAGCATGACAAGAGCAGCAACCAAGGTGCATAAAAATAGCAAGAAGTTCATCATATGAAGTATTCAAGTGGGCAGCACTGCATACAACCATTGCAAAGGTATCATTGTACTTAGTCATTGTAAATACATTATTGTACAAATTGTACTAGTGTCTATCTGCCAAGGGTTGGAGAATAAGTGTTGGGAGGTCTAGGATCATCATTAGGTGGTTGTGTCAAAGTTGGGGTTATGGTCTGTTATGGTATAGCATATCTTTCTTCTTCCGCATCTCATCATTATCAGAATCGGACCATTTTCCCTGCACAGAGTCCATTCTTATTTTATTCTTCTGTTAAAGGTAGGGTGGTGCTAGTGGGTGAGCTTTTGTATTCATTTGTCAGGCATCCATTCAACATCATCGCACAATCTTGAGTGTTGGAGCGTCCATATAGTGGGAGCTGGAGAAGAATGATTTTCTAGATTCTAGGAAGTTTGAGCTTTATTTTCAATTGGAGTTGAATATTAAAGAATTATTAGAAAAGCATTAGGTGTTTTTTGTCCCGCAGTGGGTTTCCACCTTAAAAACTGTATGCATTTTTGTTCCTCTTGTTTGTTTCTGTTAGCGCTCGAATCTGCCACAGGCTGAAAGAGGCGAGGCTCGAGGCAACATCAAACCAACCTTAGCCTCGTAGCTAGCCCTACGAGGACAGGAGAGGGCTCTCTCCGGGTCAAACTCAGCAAAAGGATCTTCAAGGGGCTGAGATGACCGATAAGGAATGCTAATCTTAGGCTAGTAAAGTGATATGGATGAGGTTTTTAATAAATTTTGGGGTTTCTGGGCTGTGTGAGGCAAAGACAGCTTGAACAGAGAAATATAATAAAAAACACAGATTGTCTTTTGAGGCAAGGTAGGCAAGAAAATTTAACATCAATTTGAGATTAAATGGAATGGCAAGACTGTTGAGGAGCCGACAAGGGCATAGAGGATGAATCCTTGTTGAACAGAAGAAAACATTAAATATGAACAAACTTAAAGGCAGAGCATACCAAATATGAATTCTACCTTAACACTTCATTTGTTCAATTGGAAATGATCATGAAATGACATGAACACATAAACAGGCTACATATGAAACAAAAGAGGACAGAAATGTTAAATCCACGCCACAGGAATCTCAGAAGCCAGAGCTGGGTATTTTCATTAAAATCTCTGTCTAAGACTGTACAAAAAAGCTCTGATTTTCTCCTACACTAACTCTCAGAATTCTTTCCCCCCCCTCTCTTCTCTCTTACAATGTATAAATAAAACCATGAGAGGTGATAACTGATCGATGAAAGGAAGGAGCAGTTTCACCTAACATCCTAAAATAGGAAAAGTCTGCCCTTAAAAGAAGCAGCTTTACAATAAATCTATAGAACCTGTAGCTAAACGTTCTGGAGTGCAGCTTGAAGACCCAAAATAGACTAATCAAATTTGGCTTTTGAATTTTATTGCCACGTTACCTTTACCATTTAAAAATCTCTGCTGGCCAATTCAAAAACACAAACTGGAGCGTAGATCATTAACTGAAGTTTTAAATAGAAGATCGTTTCCTATTTTTCTGTTGTTGTTCGCGCAGACACAGATGCTTTTGCTCTCCTCTAACAGGCCGGTACTCTTCACATAACATTGACATTTGTAATCCCCAATGTGGAGAGATTCCTGGAACATTGCGCGATCTCTCTAGTCTGACTCACTTCTCATCGAATCAGAATCAGCTCTCTGGAAGCATACCTCATTAGTTAGCTAACTCATGATTTTAATTTCCATCTGGCCAATTGGTTAAGGTGACTTCTCTAGAAAATTTTCTCTGAGCAACTTGCAGGCTCTGGATCTCACGCAGAATTTGCTCACATGACAGATTTCCTCAGAATTTTTCAAGAAAATTATCAAGATTGCGAGTAGGCTACAATCTTCTTAAAGGAAACATCCCTTTAACAATTGGGAATGCGAGTGGATTGACATACTTAGAAATGAATAACAATTTACTAGATGGCCAGATTCCTTCGCAACTGGCGAAATGTACCAGTCTTCAATTACTTGATCTTTGCCCCAACAAATTGACAGGCTCCTTAACCGATCAACTGGCTTCACTAAAACATTTTCAAGTGCTGAATTTGCCAAATCCGTGGACCTATCCCTTGTATCAGCGCTGTCATATATTCGAAGAGTAAGTGTTAAAACATGACCAGCAAGCAGATTTGCCAGATCACGATTTTGCTTTGCAACGCCATGCTTTTAAAAAAAAACTTCTGTAGAACACAATCTCCGGAAACCTCTGTCATGGGAATCAACGCTTGAGAAAAGATTTCCATAAAACCATATTCTTATCTTCAGAGCTTGCAGTTTCAAGTTTTTGTTGAATAAAACGGCTTCCAATCTGATCAGAGCTAAACTGACAATTCGACACATCGATTCTTGTTATTCTTGCACTCTTCCAGCAACATGGAACCATAACGCTCCTTTATGTCTCTGCTTGGAAGTCGATGGAGCTGATTTGATATGAGCTGAGCGCAAAAAACGAATTTTCTGAGTGATGATTTAAGTGGGTCGCTCGACCTCCAAGTGGGTCGCTCTACGCCCAGGTGGGTCGCTCGACACCCAGGTGGGTCGCTCGACCTCCAAATGTGGCTTGCGCCTTTAAAATGCCAAAGTAACAACACGAGGACTGTGTAAATCTTTCACCCATAACCTCTGCTGTGCACATACATGCTTTGGAAACTACTTCCTTGTCATCATTTTCACGCATAACCCTGATATAGAGGTCCATCAGGTGTTTTTTCACCTTACCAATTTAACCGAAGAGTCCCAGGCCTTAATAATATCTCATTAAAGATAACTCATTGTGAAGTCTGTTATGCCGATGTTGTATGGACCCGAAATAAACATGGTGATTCAAATTATCCATTGGTGCCAAGGCATAAAATTGTTGGAATTGTGAAAGAAGTTGGCATCGATGTAAATGGCACGGTAACGAAAAGAGGATATTCTAGTCACATTGTTGTTCACCGAAGGTACTGCTTTAAGATACAAGACCATCTACCAATGGCTGCAGCTGCACCTTTGCTCTGTGCAGGAATCACATGAATCATGCAGGAAAGTCTCTTGGAGAAACTGGGCTAGGAGGTCTTGGTCATATGGCAGTAAAATTTGGAAAGGCTTTTGGACTAAATGTAACAATTTTTAGCACATCTGCATCAAAGAAGGATGAAGCATTGAACATTCTTGGAGCAGATAAATTTATATGGTCATCTGATAAACAACAGATAGAGGCTTCTTCAAAGACCCTTGATTTCATCATTGACACTGTTTCAGGGGACCACCCAATTGATCTTTATATGCCGCTTTGAAGAATGCATGTTTGTAATTGTAGGTTTCTGTTGAAATCAAGATCCATCCACAGAATCTTATTATCGCATGAAATCGATCAAGGGAGGCACGGTAGCACCAAAGACATTCAAGAAATGATTGATTTTTGTGCAAAGGAAAGAAATATCTCAGACATTGATGACTTATGGAATTCCACTCATGCACATTGAAAATGTTGCAATATAATCCAAAAGACCAATTAATGATAATTTTCTTGCAAGTAGTAGAAGAGAAGACCCATTAAAATGTCCCTGTATGTAAAATGATCCAATAATGAAGCAGCTTATGCACATTCCTCCTGCAGCAATCATCAGAAGTGAGCACCTTCCATATTTGTCCATAATCAATGATGAGTGCACCGCCACCATCTGATGAAATCCTCTTTGCAATATTCTTGCCAATTATGCTCCAACACATTATTACAAACTACTAATCTGACATTCTCTTCTCCAAAACAGAGTTTTGGAGAAGAGTCATCCTTGATTATTAATAATGATAAAACTCTCGAAACAAGAATTTTATTGAACCTTGGTGAGTTTTCCTCTGACAGTAGACTGACAAGACGGAGTCTAACATTGGCTCCAATGGGGATGACAGCTGCCGCTTCTTGGAGGTGCCAAGAACCGCAGAGCTTTGGGAGAGCAGACAGTGCCTCCATCCGTTGGGCTATGGAATCATGATCAACTTATTAACTGAAAACTGACTGAAATTATTTGAAAAACTAACTTGGAAAACCTCAAACTAGAACTGCAATAAACTGGAACAAGATGCTGCCCTTTGGCTGCTTATTTATTTACAAAATCTACCCTACTCTGCTGCAAAAACAATAGATCAGGTAATACTGAAATGCCAGATTAACCATTCAAGTAAACCTGAGAATGATGCCGCTTGAGAATGCTCCAACCAGATCACAGATGTAATTGCTGGCATCCCTTCATGCGTGTACTGAGCCTGGTCACGGAAAATACAGCCTGATCTATCAATCAAACTGAAAAATGTGTCCATGTATGCCGCAATAGGATCACGGAAGCTGGACTCTGTTGGCTGCCCCAACTCTGCAATACATACCTCTAGCTGCACACTGTCAATGTAAACAACTGTAGGCCATTCTATGATATCTTGTTTCGAATGAGGAAGGATTTCCAAGAACTTTTTAGGGTCTTGGAAATCATATGACTGAATCTGCTCATCTAAACATTGAATCTCCTTTTCAAACTTTTCAACAATTAACTCACAGAACCTAGTTTTAGTTTCAAGAGGAAACTTTGGAGATTTCAAACATTGAAGCAAGACACGGACAAATTGCTCATTAATTTCAAAATCCGCTAACAAATTTCTCACATCTTCTACAGCTTCAGAAAGTGCAGGGTTTGCCACATACCCTACCATTGCATGAGTGGATTAGCGAGCATTGGAATCTCTGGATCGAGCTGGAGTCGCCGGGTGAAAGTTTCAGCCTTCATATGTGTCTGACTGCTGTCCACCATCAGCATCAGATCTGCAACTTTGTTATCCTTTACCGGGGAAAGATCTTCCCCAGTATGGTCGCCACTATGTTAGCGCTCGATTCTGCCACAGGCTGAAAGAGGCGAGGCTCGAGGCAACATCAAACCAACCTTAGCCTTGTAGCTAGCCCTACGAGGACAGGAGAGGGCTCTCTCCGGGTCAAACTCAGCAAAAGGATCTTCAAGGGGCTGAGATGACCGATAAGGAATGCTAATCTTAGGCTAGTAAAGTGATATGGATGAGGTTTTTAATAAATGTTTGGGTTTCTGGGCTGTGTGAGGCAAAGAACAGCTTGAACAGAGAAATATAATAAAAAAAACACAGATTGTCTTCTGAGGCAAGGTAGGCAGGAAAATTTAACATCAAACTTGAGATTAAATGAAATGGCAAGACTGTTGAGGAGCCGACAAGGGCATAGAGGATGAATCCTTGTCGAACAGAAGAAAACATTAAATATGAACAAACTTAAAGGCAGAGCATACCAAATATGAATTCTACCTTAACACTTCATTTGTTCAATTGGAAATGATCATGAAATGACATGAACACATAAACAAGCTACATATGAAACAAAAGAGGACAGAAATGTTAAATCCACGCCACAGGAATCTCAGAAGCCAGAGCTGGGTATTTTCATTAAAATCTCTGTCTAAGACTGTACAAAAAAGCTCTGATTTTCTCCTACACTAACTCTCAGAATTCTTTCCCCCCCCTCTCTTCTCTCTTACAATGTATAAATAAAACCATGAGAGGTGATAACTGATCGATGAAAGGAAGGAGCAGTTTCACCTAACATCCTAAAATAGGAAAATTCTGCCCTTAAAAGAAGCAGCTTTACAATAAATCTGTAGAACCTGTAGCTAAACGTTCTGGAGTGCAGCTTGAAGACCCAAAATAGACTAATCAAATTTGGCTTTTGACTTTTATTGCCACGTTACCTTTACCATTTAAAAATCTCTGCTGGCCAATTCAAAAACACAAACTGGAGCGCAGATCATTAACTGAAGTTTTAAATAGAAGATCGTTTCCTATTTTTCTGTTGTTGTTCGCGCAGACACAGATGCTTTTGCTCTCCTCTAACAGGCCGGTACTCTTCACATAACATTGACATTTGTAATCCCCAATGTGGAGAGATTCCTGGAACATTGCGCGATCTCTCTAGTATGACTCACTTCTCATCGAATCAGAATCAGCTCTCTGGAAGCATACCTCATTAGTTAGCTAACCTCGAAGGATTGGAATTTCTGGATCTGAGCTACAATTGGTTAAGGGGAAGCATTCCTCTAGAAAATTTTTCTCTGAGCAACTTGCAGGCTCTGGATCTCACGCAGAATTTGCTCACATGACAGATTTCCTCAGAATTTTTCAAGAAAATTATCAAGATTGCGAGTAGGCTACAATCTTCTTAAAGGAAACATCCCTAACAATTGGGAATGCGCAGTGGGATTGACATACTAGGAAATGAATAATTTACTAGATGGCCAGAGTCCTTCGCAACTGGCGAAATGTACCAGTCTTCAATTACTTGATCTTTGCCCCAACAAATTGACAGGCTCATTAACCGATCAACTGGCTTCACTAAAACATTTGCAAGTGCTGAATTTGCCAAATCCGTGGACCTATCCCTTGTATCAGCGCTGTCATATATTCGAAGACTAAGTGTTAAAACATGACCAGCAAGCAGATTTGCCAGATCACGATTTTGCTTTGCAACGCCATGCTTTTAAAAAAAAACTTCTGTAGAACACAATCTCCGGAAACCTCTGTCATGGGAATCAACGCTTGAGGAAAGATTTCCATAAAACCATATTCTTATCTTCAGAGCTTGCAGTTTCAAGTTTTTGTTGAATAAAACGGCTTCCAATCTGATCAGAGCTAAACTGACAATTCGACACATCGATTCTTGTTATTCTTGCACTCTTCCAGCAACATGGAACCATAACGCTCCTTTATGTCTCTGCTTGGAAGTCGATGGAGCTGATTTGATATGAGCTGAGCGCAAAAAACGAATTTTCTGAGTGATGATTTAAATGGGTCGCTCGACCTCCAAGTGGGTCGCTCTACGCCCAGGTGGGTCGCTCGACACCCAGGTGGGTCGCTCGACCTCCAAATGTGGCTTGCGCCTTTAAAATTCCAAAGGAACAACACGAGGACTGTGTAAATCTTTCACCCATAACCTCTGCTGTGCACATACATGCTTTGGAAACTACTTCCTTGTCATCATTTTCACGCATAACCCTGATATAGAGGTCCATCAGGTGTTTTGTCACCTTACCAATTTAACCGAAGAGTCCCAGGCCTTAATAATATCTCATTAAAGATAACTCATTGTGAAGTCTGTTATGCCGATGTTGTATGGACCCGAAATAAACATGGTGATTCAAATTATCCATTGGTGCCAAGGCATGAAATTGTTGGAATTGTGAAAGAAGTTGGCATCGATGTAAATGGCACGGTAACGAAAAGAGGATATTCTAGTCACATTTTTGTTCACCGAAGGTACTGCTTTAAGATACAAGACCATCTACCAATGGCTGCAGCTGCACCTTTGCACTGTGCAGGAATCACATGAATCATGCAGGAAAGTCTCTTGGAGAAACTGGGCTAGGAGGTCTTGGTCATATGGCATTAAAATTTGGAAAGGCTTTTGGACTAAATGTAACAATTTTGAGCACATCTGCATCAAAGAAGGATGAAGCATTGAACATTCTTGGAGCAGATAAATTTATATGGTCATCTGATAAACAGCAGATAGAGGCTTCTTCAAAGACCCTTGATTTCATCATTGACACTGTTTCAGGGGACCACCCAATTGATCTTTATATGCCACTTTTGAAGAATGCAGAAGTGTTTGTAATTGTAGGTTTCCCTAGTGAAATCAAGATCCATCCTGCCAATCTTATTATTGGCATGAAATCGATTGGAGGGAGTGTAACAGGTGGCACCAAAGACATTCAAGAAATGATTGATTTTTGTGCAAAGGAAAGAAATATCTTAGACATTGATGACCCATGGAATTCCACTCATGCACATTGAAAATGTTGCCATATAATCCAAATGACCAATTAATGATAATTAACTTGCAAGTAGTAGAAGAGAAGACCCATTAAAATGTCCCTGTATGTAAAATAATCCAATAATGAAGCAGCTTATGCACATCCCTCCTGCAGCAATCATTAGAAGTGGGCACCTTCCATATTTGTCCATAATCAATGATGAGTGCACCGCCACCATCTGATGAAATCCTCTTTGCACTATTCTTGCCAATTATGCTCCAACACATTATTACAAACTACTAATCTGACATTCTCTTCTCCAAAACAGAGTTTTGGAGAAGAGTCATCCTTGATTATTAATAATGATAAAACTCTCGAAACAAGAATTTTATTGAACCTTGGTGAGTTTGCCTCTGACAGTAGACTGACAAGACGGAGTCTAACAGAATACTTAACCTCTGCCCTATTCCTCTTTGCTCATCCTTGTCTTACATTGAACCCTTCTTTCTTGATAACCTGCAGCCAGCCAAACAATCAAACAAACAAACCCTAAGCCTTATAACTAGCCTAACATTTTAACACTAACCTTCAAAGTCTTATACCTTTGACATATCATAGAGAGATCCCTCTCCATATCTAGTAGGGATATATCCTAAGCTCCCAAAGTGGTTATGATGATGTCTCATCTTTTGGTCTTGCCAATCTGGCCAAAACATGGGAACCCCCACATAATGGCAACTCCACTGGGGAATTTGAGTGCATTTTATCTTACCTACTCTTAGGCACTCAAAAGACCCTGAATCTCTGGTTATATTGGCATTCAATTTTTGATGGTGGATAGCATCCTGCTTCAAGCATTCATATACAACCACCTGGCGACTCCACACTCCATAACTCCTAAAGGACCAAATGAATCCACTAGTAGAAGACTCTGAACTGGTTGAGTAGACACAGTGACCTCTTTCTGATTTACAAACATGCTTCCAATGAAGGTATGCCCCAATGAGTAGAAAGCATATCCCTGGATTCCCACACAAAATTCCTAAAGTGGACTAGTTAAAAAAACTGCCTACCTTTCAGGGTGAAAACGCAGAGGACCCCTTGCTACATCTCATCAAGTTTCATATACATGTGTGGAAATTTAAAATTGAATGGCATGAAGACTGCCTAATGAAAATGTTCATGGCGACATTAGAAGGAAAAGCTAGGGTCTGGTATGAATGTTTAGAACCTTGGAGTTTGTTTTCTTTAAGGGACATGCACCAAGTATTTTACAAGAATTATAAAGGAAACTCTCCATCCCTATCATGGGATTGTTGTGATCAATCTCAGGATATCATACAGTACCTTCTAGATATTGATGAGGATTTGGTGAATATGCATCCTGAAGATCTGTTAACAGCCATTCAAGCATTTCATATGCATTCTAGGTATCACAAGAACATAGATGAATTAGTTGAGGAAGAAAACAGTCAAGGGACTCTAGACACTCTTCAAGATATTCCTAAAAACTCAAATGCTGATCCATTATCCCTCACAGTTGAGGCTTTAGATGACATCCTACCTCAAATCCAGTCTTAAGAGGAAACAAAGAGCTGCTGTACTTCTGCACAAAAGAACACAAGACCATCTTCCCCTTTGACAGAAGAAGAAACAGATCAGATCATCAATAGACATCTAGCCTCTGAAATTTTTTACAAGTCAGACATCCTTGTCCATTCACCTGATGAGCTTTGTTGCACAGATTTGGAAATCTCACATGTAAATCAGAATGAAGAAAAATCTGTTGATAATCCAGTATATTTGATTGGTAGCATTACTTACATTCATGATTCTCCTACTTTTGATCTATCTAATGATGATGTTCTCCAAACAGAAGATGATTTTTCATGGTCATCATTAGTAGATTTATGGGAGGAAAATCAGTTCCATTTACTTCCAGAAAGTAATGAGCCAATGCAGGCTATTTATGACACTGATGGGGAGAGCTACGATAGTATAATAGTAGATAAAGATTCCTTGAATCTTCATTTTTCTTTACCACAGATCATCAGTGAGACTGGTAACCAGCAGTTTTTCCTTTCAGAGAATGAAGAGGAAAACAAGGGAGCAATTTTTGAGCAGACTGAAAATAAGGAGCTTTCTCTTGAAAAAAAGGAAGAAATAGACCAAACCCCTGCTCAAGAATACATGGATCTTTTCACGGAGCTCAGCACATCGGAGCAAAATATACCGGCGCTCCAAGAGGACTCGGCTGCAATATACGATGAGTCCTCCAGTTCAGAAGATGAAGGAGACACTCTACTCCAAGAGTGTCTTCTTTTCCATCCAATGGAAGAAGAAGAGATCCTGGTTGAAGCCGGCCTGCCAGATATTCATAGCCAAGTATCTTTTCATGATCCTTATGAACGTTTCCTGCAAACATTTGAAGTAGGATGAAAGGTCTTTTTGAGCAGCATGTTGCAGAGAGCGAGAAAATTTTTAGAAGCTGTTGTTTTTTAACTAAAAGAGTGGGAGTTGCCCTGCCTATCCAGCCTGCTGAAGGAGATGAACAGAAAGGACCAGTCATGGAATCACTTGATGGACTGGTTACATTGGAAGACAATGTTTGTAAGATATATTTTTAAATATTCCAGTTAGAGTAGGGTAGGTAGGGAAAGCTCAATAAGCTCGGTCTGTGAGCATGTAGTTAGTTGCTTTAATTTCTGTAAAGTCCAGCAAGTCAGACAGTCTAATCCTTGCTTGACTGTTTTCAATTTCTATCTTAGAATGTAGAGAAGGAATCTGCTGGACAGTTTAATCCCAGCAAATATTAGATTAGGTAGAGAAACTATGAGACCAACAGTCTAATCTAGTTTCATGGAGTGATAAGGGTAGAAATAGGATAGGTTTATTTATTTTTTATAAAATAAATGATGTAAAGGGTCTGCTAGTTCAAATGCACCCTAAAAGAAAGATACTAGGACTGTAGTCTGGGTAGGTAGATGGTTTCAGAATGTTTCTTCTGATATAATGTCTTTAAGATTGGTGGTAGCTGATCTAAAGAAAGAAAGGGATGTGCCAAGCAGCAGGCACTTGGCCTACCCCAAAGATTTATCCTCTGAATTCTTGACTCCTTCAAGAAGAAGCCATCCCCATGTGGAGCCACTGTTATCCCCCTGTAAATTTTTGATAGGCAAAGTAGGGGGCTAAATTGTTTCTGAGCCTTCAATGAATGCATCTCCCCTGGAAACACATCATCCTTGAAGTCTCCTTGTGCCTTTGTCCTTTGATAAATCCCCTCTGTTGTTTTCCATTATAAAGCCTCTCTGATTACAGAAACTGTGCTCCAAAAGGCTTTCATTTGCCCCTAGTATCCCTGCAAAATGCCCCGGTTTAAACTTCATTTTCCCCTTGTCAATTTCCCCTCTGATCCCCTAAATCCTCCCAAAATCCCCTTTACATCCTACTCACACACCTTGTTTGGCCTGATTTCCCCTTTTTCCTCTATCGTTGCCTTTTCCTACCCTCAAATTGCATTGAAATGGCCTAAAAGCCATATTCTCCATGTACATGAGCCTTAGCCCCCTTTGGCTAGCCCCAGAACCATTTTCCCTCATGTGACCCGGGCGCTAGAACCACCCGCCAACCCACAAGAGCACTTATCTCATATGTTCATCAGGCGCGTTTATAGCCGTCGATCTAAACAGAATGGATGACGATCGCCGCCCCCGCAACAACTACCGTTAAACCCGTTCATTGTCGATCATCGCATCTTAACCGTTTGTTTACCTACAAATCCGGTGGTTCAGAGTTCACCCGCCCTGGTGGTCCCCGTGCACTATTCAAAAACCATCCAGTTTCTATCGCACCACCTTTCAGAGGTAGGCGGTATTTTCCGATGGGCCAGCGATTCCATACATCATCTGACGCATGGCACTGGTACGGCTGGAAAACTGATATCTCATCGCACATTATCTTTCATCCGTAGGCGCAGAGCGATATCACCGTGCACCATCCAATCTTGGGCAGCCCATCCGACGGTCGTCGCTTCACAAAGTTGTGCGCGGGTTAATCCATGGTCACCGTACCCCTGGCCCACCGTTCATTGCCCTCCACCGTGTTTCCCACCGTCGATCTCCTCCTGAGATCAGACGGTCCAGATTTGATTTCCCCCGCTGTTGACTATCCCACCATCACCTGGTCCCACCACGTCACCATTCCACGTGTCTCACCTTACATTCGCCCCTCCCATTATATATATTCATTCAAAAGGTCAAAATTAAGGTTTTCACGTTAAATTTCTCTGCGTGCCGCCAACCTTCCACCAGAGCATTCCTCCACCATTCCCCTACGTTTTCCACCATTCGTCCGTAGTCCCACTCTCATCCTCGCAGTCATCCACATCACCAGACCCCATGCATGGTTTTCCTAACATTTTTCGTGTTTTGTAGGGTTACAGAGGAGCGGAAAACCGCCATGATGCACAGTCCTGTTACAGTGACAGAAAACACAAAAAGGACCGTGTGCAAAGTTCGAAATCGCAAAGGAAGGCCTGGAGGGTGTTATGACATGACTGCCATTAAAGAAACAGTGTTAAACCCTGTATGACCCCTCCGGCGCCATTAAAGCTTGAATTGCACAAACAGAGACAGTACGGGAGCAACAGAGAGCTCGAGGCAAGAAATAGAAGACTTTGAGCTTCTTCAGGGATTTTTAGAAGGCAAAGGTACCAGTTCAAAGACACCATGGATTGCATGGAAGTTACAGCACTCAGAAAATAATACTATCAGGGTTTTCATATCAGCAGATTGTTTCTTCCTGAGCACGGACACAGTACACATTATGGTTTCAGTATACATTGTGTCCAAGAGAAGTTTTTCCCCTCCTACAGCAGTCCTAGGCTATCAAAAGCATTTGTTGCACAGTATGGCCGAGCTTAGCGTCTCCATTCTACGCTTTTGTACAATTCACCAGAAGTACTACAGAGCACTGTAACCAAGTACATCAAAAACATACCGAAGTAAATGGAAGCCTGGAGAAGACCACTCTTTCACCCAAAGGAGTGCCAGAGATAAATACACAAAATTTATACAGAGTGGGCTTCGGCCTTTCTTCCTCTTCTGAGTTTTTAATGTTGCATTTAGTTTTTCACCTACCTTCTCTGCTCCACTGGAGCTATAAATTCATGAAGAAACTCATTGTAAAGGTTGTTGATTAGTTATCAGAGAATTACAAGTAGTTTCTTTTGAGACACAGTCTCTGTGTAAAGTTGTAAGATAGGCCGAGGAATATGATTTAAAACTGAGTATTCAGCTATTGGCAATGTTGTACTTGATTGGTATTTCTATTTAATATGACAAGCACATTTATTTGGATCCTGATCTAAAGCAGCGGTGATGTTTTCCTATCTCTGTGTTTATATTCATCTCATTTCGTTTCTACTAGCTTGCATCAAGATATTGGCATAGGATTTACCCTTGTTAGGTACCTTATGTTTCTGCTCTCCTTGCCATTGATGTTTTTCTTCTGAATGTGTTATCTAAGAATTGATTTCAGTTAATTTAACCATTGTAGTGGATGTTATTGCATGTTCTCTGATGTATGGATTAAATGAATATGTTCTTAGATGTTTCTTGTTAAGGATTTAGCTAGAATATTTGGGAACACTGGGGATTATAGTTAGCCCTGCCCACTAGGATCCTTGTGTGACCAGTTGGTCATTAACTTTGTGCCCTGAATATGTGTCGTCTCCTTTCCCCCAACCATTCCATATCACACAATCATCTTTAAGATCCAACGTTTTAGATGACTAGCCCAATTGAAAGCCTGCCTATTGATTAGCAGGAAAATCCTTTCCTGACTCCATTGCCCAATGGTTTTGAATTCTCCCTAGAATACTTCACCTCTGACCTATTCCTCTTTGCTCATCCTTGTCTTACATTTAACCCTTATTTCCTGAAAACCTGAAACCAACCAAACAATCAAACAAACAAACCCTGAGCGTTATAACTAGCCTAACATTTTAACACTGAGCTTCAAAGTCTTATACCTTTAACATATCATAGAGATATCCCTCTCCGGATCCAGGAGGGCTAGATCATAGGGTTACAAAGTGGTTATGATGTTGTCTCATATTTTGGTCTTGCCAATCTGGCCAAAACATGGAACCCCAACATATTGGACCAAATTGACAAACAAATCTTTAATCAATCCTATGCATTGGATTTTAGATGAATCAAATGAGAACAAGTCTTTATATGGCCGAGTTATGTCTAGACTCAGGGTTTCCATTATTTCTTTGGGCATTAGATTATGGGAAGCTCTAGTGTCTAGCATTGCATTGTGTAATACCTGATCATGGATAGTAAGGCTTAAGTAAAATGGAGGTACTGACCCATCTGAATTCTTACCATCTACATTTCGACCAAAGATAAATTCAGGTCTATCACCACTCATATTAATTGTATCATCATTTTCATTTACATTCAATGTTTCAGTAATAATAGATCTATACAAGTCTTTTTTAGCCAATTCAGTTAAGGGAATGGCTATCTTCAACTTAGATATTTCAGATTGAAAATTAAATGTTGACTGAGATTTGATAGCTTGAATTGATTGATATTTTGGGATTATTGTTTCCGATGATTTTTCGTGAGTTTCAACAGTTTTACCTTTAGCTTGAGATTTGATTTTATCTTCTATTTGAGTTTCTTGGTTTCTTATGTCTTTGATTATTTTTTTAGGAACAGATTGAGTGGCAGCAGATTCTTTGTCAGATCTGGAATTTTCAGCAGAAGATATAGGATTTGATGATTTTGAGTCAGCTAGATTCTTTTTTGGATCAGTAACTATTGTTTTTGCTGAATTAGTGGCCTTTGTAGTATTAGTTTTTTAAGCATATTTGGAGGATTGGGCCACCTCATCAGTGATATCAACAATCTTTGGACTAGACTATTTTTTAGGACTGGGTGGGTTTGAATTTTGTTTGTTCTCTCTTGGAAGAATTTACAAAATTTTAGTTTTGGGAGCCTCTACATTCTTTCTGTTTTGATTTTGTTGAGTTGGAGCATTGTTTTTAGTAGAAGGCTCATTTGTTTTCTTCCTTCTAAGGTTATACTAGTTGTGAATTTCATTGATTGCGAAGTCATAACCCTGCTTATAGTCAAAGGATTCACCAGATTCTACTTTGAACTTTTTAAGCTCAAAGAGTTCTTGATCCTCTTGAGTGAGGAAAATTGTATTGCTTTCATCTATCCCCATTACTATGTTGATGTCTTCCTCATCCTCAACATTGTTTTGAGAACTTTCAGCGTAGTTCTCTTGAAAAGGGGGCCTAATGTTTTGATTTGAGGAAGTTTCTTTACCTTTCCCAGGATTGTTTCTTTTTCTGTAGTTGGGATTTCTGATTTGGGGTTGGTTATCCCATTGCGGTTTTTTCTCAATGTGGTCTAATCTCTCAACTACTTCTTCTAAATTTTTGGTAATAAAGTCAAATTTAAAATCTAAACTTGAATTCTCTTCTTTGATGGTGACCCTCCTTTCATTTCTAAGTCTGGATTTTTTGGATAGGATATTGATTTCTACACCAACAACATCTAGTTGCATCTGTTCCATAGTTTCAGCATTTCTTTTTCTTAATTGATATGCCATGTCTGGATCAAATCCATCAGGAAATTTTAGAAGTACTGAATAAGGTGTAGGTTTAAGATCAACAGGGATGGAATTATAAACACTGTTATATCTAGTCCAATAGTCCTGGACAGACTCATTGGGAGCTCTTTTAACAACATCAAACTCAGATAAAATTTGCAGGGGATTCTTTTTCTTTTCCCATTTATTTAGGAAAGCTCTATGAAATGCAGCTAAATCTTCTATACTACCAACACCTAAATTTCTAAACCATGTTTTTACTTCTCCAGTTAAGCTTTGTGCAAACAGTCTCATTCAGACATCAGACTCATCTATCTCATAAATTTCACAAAAATCAGTCATTCTAGTGATATGTTGTTATGCAGTTATTTGTGAAAAATTATCAAATAATGGGATATCCTTTTGGTAATTCTGGGGCATGTCATGGAGGTTTTGGGGTAAAACTAGAGGAGAATATATTGTAGCCGTGATTTGAAGTTTTCCTGAACTGGGAGGTATAACAGTGACTATAGGAACAGTGCTCGATATGACAGCCAATGTGCTGAAAGCTGGATTTGAAGAACTAGGAATACATTTTGATATCTTTATGGAACTAGATGGAAAAAATGTAGTGCTTATAAAATTGGTGGATGAAATGGGCTGAGTGAATGATGGAAAAACTATTATGGGCTGCAAAGGCAACTCTGGAATAAATGGTTCTATGAATGAACTTGTAGTCGCTTGAGGGTATGATGAATATATGATCCTAGGCTACAAAGGCAACTCAGAACTGAAAGGTTCAGTGAGTGAACTGACACTGGAATCTAAGAACAAAGTGGCAGCATACAAAGTTGAATCTGCTGTTGGGAAAACTGTGTTTTATAACTGAGAAACTGGAGGTTTAAATTGAGACAAAAAATTGGCTAATTTAATAGTTTTATCAATGTCTTTAATTCGTGTCACATTAACCCTTTCTATTGGACTTTGAATTTTAGATTTGTCTGATTTTATTGATGCTGAAATAATTCTCTATTTTTCATTCACAAAAGAAGTAAAAAAATGATCTATAATAGTTTCCTTTCAATTAGTTTCATATTTATTTCTAAATAATGAATTTTCAAACTTGAAATCAAATTCAAAATCGGTTAAACTTACTAATTCTTTGGGTAAGGAATTAGCTTTTCTCAAGGGCACTTCAGCTTCCAAATTATCACTTTGTTTTTTCTTTTTATTTTTACCAATATTTTCTGGGTTATCTACTATTACAGCAGGCTTAGGATCTGGATTGGACCTGGTATAGTAGGTTTTCCTAGAACCCAGACTGTCTGTTTATAAAATACCCACAACCTTTAAAGTTAATCTTAAATTGAAAAATATAGATTTAGAAATCTTCCTTCAAGATTAAATTTAAGATTGGATAATGTTTAGTGTCCCCAGTATGGTCGCCAGTATGTTATCACCCTAGTAATTTCTTAGGTTATAGGATTTTGATTTATAGTTAAATAAAACTAGGGGTAACCAAGAACCTCTTTTGATATCTAGGATCTAGCCTTCCTAAATTATGGAGAGGAATCTCTCCTTATGATTTAACTCTTATTTGAATTAAATTTTAGGCTAGGTATGATTGGAAAATTGTTTTGGTTTGAATGTTTGATGGGAATAAAAGGTACTTCAAGGTAAACCACAGAGGGATCTACCAGACCATTGGGCTATGGAGTCAAATTTCTTGGCAAGTAGAGCGAGGAAATAAGGTCAAAAGAGAAAATGTAGTAAGGGCAAGGTAGATGACCTTCAAAGGGTTTGGAAATAGGATTTTTTGTGAAATGGAAAGATCTGAACAAAAAGGCAATAAAGGATCCTTAAGTTACAAAAAATAAGGTGAAAGAAAGAGGTCAAAAGGGACTAAGAGCACTTAAGGATTCTTAAGTCTGGATATCAGCAGAAAACATAACAATGAATAACTAGTAAAAACCAAGGAGCTTTTGACACTAATCCTGTATAAATCCTCCTAGTCAATCATTCAAGATAGGGAACATGTAAATGTATGCATGGAACTTAGAAAGATAAACATCGAAAACATTAAAATACTTGACTTATCTGATTAGCACAAGAATCCTGAGTTATGATGTCTGTTTAACTTAGTTCCAGTCTACTGCTTTACAAATCGACCCATACAAACTCCAATGTATTCAGCAAAAATGTCTATAGTAGTCTTGACAAATTTTATTCCACACTTAATACTTCAAAGAGTGAAGTATTTATACAAAATTATTACAAAATATCTGAGAGACATGTAGGAATATCTCTAGGAAAAAATAGAGATTATTACATGAAAAAGAGGGATAGTTGCAAAACAAACTGGCAAGCTATCCTCTTGTCAAGGAAAATAGAACTGATTTATCTTATCAAAATTGATTTGTTTCTTTGTTGTAGATGCTTGTTGGTACTTGGAAACAATATCTTGTTAGAAGATAGCTTGGAAGACAATCCTTCCAATTTACATTCTTTGACTTGTGATTTACCTCTGATACTCTTTACGCTGTCCATTTATTACTCTTCTTCTGTAAAATGAAGAATTACAACAGTAAAAATTGAGTTGACTGTTTTATTCCCGGATACTCTTTGACTCTGTTTTTTCACCTGATACACTTTCACTAGAAATTTTACTCTTTGATAACTGAAAAGATGAAAAACCTGGCTGCACTTGTTCCGCTCAGTTTTCATGCTGTTATATGAAATCAATGAATTCCTACCATTGTTGATCACTTGGTATCTTCAAGCTTTTCAATTTTCTGTAGCTTTCATCAGCATCTGTGTACTTTGAAAAGTTTGGCTTCACAATGAACATGTGCTTAATTTCATTTTGTAGAAAAAACGAGTTCTCAAAGTACTCTAAGATAACTTTTCCAGTTAGGGAACCTTGTGGCAGTGGCTTGTTTACCTGTTCTTTGGCATATGTTCTGATCTTCCTGTGATAATCTGTCTGAACCATTAATTTTTCATTAAAGCCATGAATGTTTGGAAGGCCTGCTTGTGTTAATATAGTGTATTTGGCCAAGAACTTTGTTATTGAAAAGTTCATGTCTTTACATATTTCCTCCAAACTATTCATTATATTTCTTTTATTTAGGACCTTTTTGATTTGTAGTATGGTTTTAGTCATATCCTGAATTTTCAGTTCTTCAATCTCTTCTCTATTTTTACTGTTTAGAAATGTAATAAGTTGTAAATCTTGAGATGGCTTATTAACAGTCTCTTATTTTGTTTGCTCGATTTCTACTTCTGCTGCCTTCAGTAAATCTCTCTGTTCATAAAGGATTTGAAAGGAAGGCCATTGTAGACGTATGCCTTGAATTATGTTGGACAAAGATAGTTTTTTATGTATGACACATCTTCACTGAGATTGACCTGTTGCTGTAAAATATTTACCTGCTCTTGAAGTCTATTTGATCTCTGTTAATGTCCCTTAGATGTGATTAAAGAATTCTTGTATGGGGATTCGAGATCTTTATTTGTCTTCTTTAAATTATTGATCTCAGTGTTGTTAAGGGACATTTATTCCATAGATTTAACTACGTATGTTGTACCTGTTTCTTGCTGTACCTATGATGTAGATGATGCAGTGGTAGAGGTATCTATAGATGTTATTGACACTGCAGTTTTCAATACTCCTTTTGGTGCCAAATGTTCTGCCAGTGTAGAAGGAACAACAGTAGTTGCCATTGGGATGACTGTAGGAACAGAGACCTCATTTGTCTTTTTTAATGTTTCATTTTCTTTCATCAAAATCTCTGTCTGATTATCCATTTATTTGATTTGAGAAGTCATATTTAGTACTAATTGCATTAATTCATCATTTTCTATTGTCTGCTGAAGAATCTCCTTTTCTCGTGGAAGCTCACTCTGTGGAAGTTTCAATTGTTTTCTTAAGGCAGCAATATCTTCATTCTTTTGCTTTATGATTGCTTTAGCAACCTCAATATCGGAAGGATCCACTCCAGTTTCTATAACCAAATATTCTAAGGATTTGATCCCTAAATCCTTAGCATGTAATGATTTTTTGTATAATTTCATCTGCTTCTATAAATTAGACACAGTCTTTTGTAGCATAGTAGCACTCATAGTTCTGTTAACCACTTTTGAATAAATAATTTTAGTGGTACTTCTGTGGAATTCTATCTGGTCCAATTCATGTATTGTATCAGTGTCCACCTCCAGATCTATTTTAGTATAATCTGCAATTGATTTTGGATCTGTAACAGTGGGTTTGAGAAATGACATGATCATCTTATTAGTAGAGTAATCAAAAGCGGTCAGCAACCTGACTTTGTTCCCTGACTTTTCTTTGAGGAATTTAGAATAAAATTCATTTTTAATCTCCTCATTTCTTTCTCTAATTTGTTTGTATTTCTTTTGAATGTCAGAATCTATCTCTTCTACTGCTTTGGAAGAGGAAGGAGCTTCTGAATTTACCTACATTCCCACTATTTCTCTGTCCTATTCTTGTGTTGAAATCTGATCTTTCTAAATTTCTACTAGAATCTCATTCACAATTATAGTGGCTTCATGATTATCTAACCACTGATCATCATTGATTTCAATTAGCCTTTATTTTCTTAGCATCAGTGATTTTTTCCGTTTTGTTGTAAATAATTTTGAACTTGTTTTCTGCAACGGTCTCTGTTGTATAGAATTCTTCATTCCTGGTCCTTTTTTTTTAAGCTTCCGTCTGCTCATTGACTGTTTTGCCTGTGAATTATCTCTCTGTTTCTCCTTCTCTGTATTGTCAGTAGGATCAATAAATGTATTTTCTACCCATTCCATTTCATTTGCATAATTTTGAATTTCTGGTCTGGACTCATGAAAGAATGGTGTTAATTTACATTTGGCCCTAATTTTACTCAAAATGCCTTGAGGATCATAGTTCCAATAAAATCTTTCTTGGAACTTTAATTCTGACAATTCGCTGACTATTTCTTTCAAGGCATCCTTGTTGTTTACTATGAAGGGACCTATTTTATTTTTGAGCTTAAACTGTTTCTTCTTTTTGGAAGCCATTAAATTCACTGCATCTGCATTCAAAATTTTCCTCAAATACGCCAAAGAAAAAACCCTGATAGTTAGAAATTTGGGCAATTTATAAGGGGCCAGGTTTTCTCCAAATATCCTTAGTTCTATGTGATTTTCATTTAGGTACCAATCACCTGCTTTGCAGTTTTCATAAAACTATATAATTCTCTTTATTTCCTCATTAACCCTTGGTTTCTCTGCCTTGTTCAATAAACTCATGGCTAGTCTGATAAACAAATCTGTGAAGTCCTTGTAGCTGAATTCATTTCCATTTTTTCTGAGCAATGAAGTCCAAACTACCACTGAAATAGGTTTACCTTGAACATCCATCTTCTGCAGTGCAATTGGGAAATGTTCTGCTTGGAAAAATAGGAAGAGGTGAAATAGATAGGATGAATATTTAAACACTCCTTCCTCAGACAATTTGGTCAACTGATAGTGCATGTTGTCAACAATGAATCTAGCAAAATTAAATATCATTGTAGGAGGTTTCCCTGGGGATAAAGTAGAAAGGAAACCTAGAATTGATGCATCAGTGAACTCATCATTAGAGTAGCCTAGTATGAAGAAAAGCATAGAGATGATTTTTCTGGAAGATTCAGGAAAATAATATGTGGAATAGGGTCGATTTACTTTTGGGAAATCAACATGAGTAGGCATGAAATTTTGTAGAATCATAAACTTCTTAGGGAAATCTAAGTCTAGGTACAACTGAGTCAAATCTTCAATGGATATTGAGACTACTCTTGGATCATGGCTCAGTTGAAGCATCTCATTAATGGATTCTACAGTTATAGAAAACAAGAATTATCTATCTTTGTTTAAAATACACCTCTCATCAAGGACATAGTGTAACTGGCATATTCTAATCAAGTCTTGAGCTAGATGAGTGATTGGGACCACATATTTAGGAAAGTTTGAATCCCATAAAGATTTATCATTTTGAACTTTCTTCACAAATTTCTCATGACACAAATTATGTACTTCAAGTAGTTTAAACTCTAATGTAGCATCAATAATTTTGTAGTCTAAATCAATTAAGGAACTGCTCCCTTCAGAAGTAACATGTGGATGTAAAGGTCTAACCACTTTAGTAGAATTTTCTATTAGGATGGGGTAGGCTTATTTATCTTAGCATATTAAGGGAGTGGAATCTTGCTTGAGGCAGATTTGTGGGTTTTAGGACCTCTAGTCTTAGGGGTAATCTATTTTCTTGTCATTTTGGGGAAAAATAAGCAAGATTAGACTGTTTTCTTAGTTAATTTTGAAAATAGGGGATAATTGAGTGGATATGGGAGAAATTTGGGAATCTGGGCAAGGGTTTTGGGATGAAAACACAAGTTTTCAAGGTGCAGAGGACTGAAAAAGGGATTCAATGGATATTTAAATCAAGTTTAACCATGGAAATTACTTTTGGATGGCTAAAAACACTCAAAAACTGAGTTTGGAGGAAATAGAAAATTCTAGGAAAAATTTGCCAGTGTTCGCCCTCTTTTTCCAAGGTTTGGGTATTTCTCAGATTGGCAATTATCAATTTTTCTTCGATAAAAAAATTTCACAATTTTAATTTTACTCTTTGGATGTATAAATTGGCAAGTTTTGAACACACAGAAATACCTTTTGTAGGTATTCTGGTGGTCGAGGAGAGTTTGCAGGTTGGTATCGATCTTCAAACTGGTCGCAGTGGTTTCTATAGCGAAGTTCTGTGGTGAAATTTACTTCAGGGGGGGCAATTGATCAACAAAGGTTTCGAACTGAAGTCTAAGCGTGATTTCGCAATGGGCGGAGGTGCAAAGGATAAGAAAATAGTGAAAAATTAAGGTTAAAACCTTAGATTTAATTAATATGAAATGCATTGATGGCAGGTCATAGTCAATGGCGGGAGAAGTTTTGCTTTGAATGTAAAAACTATTCAGCGGTATCGCATGGACTTTAGGCTGTAAGTTGTATTTCACTTTTGGAGCACGATCAAATGGAATTGAGACACGTAGCTGTGGGTGGTTTGGGAAAATAGATTTTATCGCACAACTTTTATCAAATGTTAAATGATTACTTTTGTCGTGCGATATGAAATCTGTGTCATTGGATCTTGAAGGGCGATGCGAACGGTCAGGATGACTTGGGAAGTTGTAGGGGAAAATTAAGGTGGGGCTGGGATTTTAATGTGAGTCGTTGATCTTGAAAGGTAAAGATCTACGGTGTGAGATAAACACGAGATTGGGGAAAGGTGGGGTATGAAGATTAGTTGCAGTGTTTATCTAAGATTGTTGGATTAAAAGAGCATTGGTGATCGGGCGGCTAGGGATGAATCGCGAAAACATTGGGTTAATTCAATGTATTAATAGGTTTATGTATATATATATACTAAGTTTATATATAGGGTAAGATGCATGGGGTAGGTTAATGAAGATTTTAACCAAGGTTTGATATTTATATGAAATAAGAGGTTCCATATATCATGAAAGGAAAAAATCTTAAGGCTCTTAACCTTAGGTTAAAGTATGCGGGAAAGGGGAGTATAAGTATTCTTTTTCTGCGTTATTTTAAATACAGAGTATGTAAATAAATGCACCTTTTTATGTTATTTTAACTTTATTATATAGTTTTAGATTTTTTAAAGGTCTAAAACCATAGGGGAGTGGGGATATTTTATTATGGGTCATTTTATATCAAAGGGGTAATTTGAGGATGTAATTTCAACATGTGAGTAATATCTTTGATATAAAAAGCATATAATAAGGGGTTTTTTGGGGATATTAAATTTGAAGGAGTTATACTAATAGGACTAGGATATTTTATAGGGAGTTAATAAAATCAGTTAAATGTTAATATGAAAAGGGACAATGAATACTCAAAACTTCATAAATAAAACTAAGGAAAGTAAAAATTAGAATAAAGTTTCGTTTTCATAACTCATTCACTTTTACTTAGTATATCATGTTTTTTGAGGGTTTTATGCTTTGTAAAATGGAGGAAGTTAATCAAATGGGCCTTTATGTAACATTTAAGTAAGAAAAGAGTTCTCACTTATGAAGTTAAATGGTGATGATCGCGTGAAGGATAAATGAAGCAATGTCTGGGATTAATGTAAAAACTTAACATTTTCAACTAATCAGTCATTGAACCTTGGGTTCGGTCCCAACAGAAGTCAAGGAAATGCCTTGAACCTCTTTAACTGATAGTCTAGGATATCAAATTTCTATGGGGAGGGAAAATTAGTTATTTATAACCTGGTGAAAGATATTTACAATAATGTTTCCCACCTTGTTCTACCTACCCAGTCATATCTTCTAACATTTTTTCTTCTATTTTAATCAAGCGCATTTGAGCTAGCAACCTTACAACATTTTATTATTTTGAAAGAAGTAAAAATATCTAATTCTAAACTTATCTTATTCAAGAATGCAGATTAAACTGTTGGATTCTTTTATTCTCTACATAACTACTGAATTGTCATGATTAAATTGTATGACAATTCTTTATTCACTATCTACAGCAAGTAAAATTGAAAAACAACAAGTTAAGATTAAATTGTTCAACTCATCATGGATTTTGGCATTTATTGACACTCTGCCATAATAAACTGCAAAAAGTAAAATTAGTGGAATTTATACTTGCACACTTTCATGTTTTATTCATCTCTTTCTTTTTGGGGTATATCATTTTTTCTAAGTCCTTTGATTTTTCTTTTAGGACTTTTACCCTCTTTTCGATTTTTTGATTATTTTCTTTTTTACAAGATATGGGAAAATAACTTGCAGGAAGCAAAGTTTGTACATATTTACAAGGCTACCATCATTCAAGTCAAAATTATGAATCCTATATTTATAGGTTACTAACATGTGGCACCTCCCACACATTGTATTTCTAGTCGTAACGTACAGCTTCCAGGTATAGTCTGATGGCCTTGGCCATTCCTTTATCTTCTTCGAGCATCCGTTCGATCCAATTCTCCACATATTTCACTGTCTTCACAAAAAGCTCTATGTAGGCCTTCATGAATTCTTTCATATCTTTGTTTTCGGAGGTGTCGGGGTGCAGAGAGTTGTTAAGGTCATTGTAAAGGTCAATGAGTTAATAGTGGAATTTGAAGGGAGGCTTCGAGGTTGGGAGCCTCCTACCATTTTTGGGGCAGGGCAGTGTAGACACCTTTATCTCAAAGATGTGAGCATGAAAATAAGCAGCGACTGCAGCCTCCACATCAGTGTCGTATTCACTGGACATGAATAGCTTTCCGTTCAGTACACAGGGTCTCATCACCTGCGCATACCACTTCTTCCCTTCAACGAATTTACGACGCACCAAGGCGAAATGAGACCAGCTCTACCCTTTTACATATTCCCTAATCTAGTTCTCATCTATTCCTTCCACGTCCACCTTCATTTCTTCATCCTCCTCTTCAACTAGTTTCTCATCTTCGAGCCTTTTCATTCTTATTCCTTGGTCCTCACATTTCTAATATTTCCTAATCCTCTCTATCGCTTTGATTCTTAAGGTCAGCAGATCCTCGCATTGTTAATAAGCTCTCATCCTCTCGCATATTTTCACTGTGGACTGGTGATCCATCACTCATTCCTAATAACTTGTTATATTCTCTCTGGCCATGATTTCAAACCCCGCAACCGCTTCTTGGTCCTGCCATATTTTATTTGAGTTTCAACCTTCTTTGTTGAATTATTTGCAAACAAGTATGTACTCAAACCCAACTTCTATATGTAATCAAACCCTCCAAAAATATCACAACAACAAAAATGAGTGAATTGGATTTTGTTATATATTACTTGTTTATATATATTTTGTGCTATTGTGCTGATTTGTATATCAAATAATATTTGTATTTTATGTAGGTCAAGAGTTTCTTAGCGTGCCCATGGATGAGATCAGTTTTTAAGGTTTAATATATCTTAAATTTAGAAAAACTAATTAATACCAATCAACTCAATGGATTAACTAATTCTCAATTATCTTATTTCTAGGGTAATTTATTTTTAAAATATAATATAGAGTATTTAAAAAGGTACTAATGGGTTAACTAATAGTGAATTACATATTTTTAGGACAGTTTATTTTTAAAATATAATATAGAGTATTTGAAAACGTCTTAAGGAATAATAAGTATAATCTAGTTATTATAATGGTATATATTCATCATATTGTTAAAAGGAAATAATATAATAATAAGCGATATTTGATATTTATCAATATTTATAAATATAAATGTTAAAACAAAGTTATAACATAACTATAAGTATTGTTGTTAGTATAGAATATGAATTCAGCAAATTAATTGATTTTTTTACTAATTTTAATAAATTTAAGGTAAATATGTGAAGAAGTAGTACTAAATGGGTTTTTGTATATTAGACTTGGAAAATTTTTGTATATTAGATTCAGACATTGTTTATCAAGTGCATACTCCAAGTTAAGTTGAAAATGAAAATCTAAAAACTATATAATTTTTTTTTAAGTTTTCAACTATCTTTTAAATGTAATTAAACCTCCAAAAAGAATGTAATTATTGATATATAAAATATCCATACAGTAGTGTTATAAAGTTATAGGGTTATAAAAATTGTGGATTATGGAAAATGGAGACTATTTTGACTAAAGGAAGAAGAAGAATACAAAGAATACTTTTATTATGATAGGTTTTCATAAATTTTCTTTGTAGCACTTATTTTTTATAAAAAGACTTAACTTCGTTGTTTTGAATGTTGGAAAAACATCGCCTAATAAATGAGTGAATTCTTTAGAATAAAAGTAGTGTGTCATTCCGTTATAGTTTTCATTCCACTAGAAAATCCCATGTCATTGAAAAATCCTAGTTACCATGCAACCCCCACGTGATCTTGCAACATAGGCATAACCATCAACTAATTATATCACTTCGAATACATCTAGCCAAGATATTATAATCAAACTCAAGTTGAACACTGTTCGTTTTAGGAATGTTGACTAATCACCATCCAACTGTATGCATCCTACTATCACAAATCAAATTTGTCTAACATGAGAGAATGATATCATCCATCTATGTTTACTCATTCCTCCTTAATTAGGCATTCACATAACTTTAATGCGTTTATCATGTTTTTTTCCTTTCCACATAAAACACATAATATATCACATTGACAACCATAACATGTTATACTCAAGTGTTCTGAATGTAACACCTCATTGGTCATCTATACTACTCCATGAGACATCCTTGGTTCTCCTAGAATATTCCTAGTAAATTATCCTAATCATTTCATCAATCACCATGAAATTATCACCAAGGCTCCCATAGCATATGAAATCACCATGAAAATTTCCAAGTATTCCCAACATCCCCTACATTGTACCATCGTCAATGGCACCTCAAGTGCAGACTGACGAACTTCATTTATTAACCCCAACTTAAATTATTGGCTTTGTTATCAAAAAGGTTGCGATGAAAGGGGTGTAGGAGTTGTAGATAAATCTCAAAAATTTCGACATTTAAGAATGGATCTAATACCATTTGTCATAAGGCTAGACTTTTCATTCCATTTGAGCAGCTCAAACCACACAAAAATCCTAATTGCCATGTTTCATCAACATGACCTTGCTAATTGGTCATGACCATCAACCACTTATATTACCGATGATATGCCTAATCAACATTTCACATCCCTAGGGACTCTTCAAGGGTACAAGGTTAATTTTTAGTTTCACTATGACCCATTAAGCATGTGCCACTCATGTGTTTCACAACTCCCTAGTGTAAAGGAACATTAGTCCATCGAGAATATACCTCATAATAAGCTTACTTATATAATACTTCACCTTTCGTGGAAGTTCTGAAATTTCTGTGTGTTCAGCCATTTTTTAAGATTTGATCCCTTACCTTCAGATCCACTTCAGATTGGCTATTTATCCATAAAAAACACCTCCTTTCAGTTTTTTTGGGTTTTCCTCTAGGGTCCCCTCCACCTCCCTCCAGTTCATAGCCTTTCGCCACTTCATTTATAGCAATTTTTTCTTTTATTTTTTGTTTTTTTTCTGCACCCATTTCCAGCAAACTTGACCTTCAGTTCTCTTTCCCTCCCGACGTTAGATCTATTGGCTATTTCAGTGTGTTTTGACTAGATTTTCTCCCACCTACAGACTAGTTGTTGAGATGCCCGCCTCCTTGGGTTTAGATTAATGCATAATTAGTTGTTTATTTTCTGTTATTTCAGTTTCATATACTGTTATCTGCAGGTTTATGTACAATTATACAACACAATTTTTCTTTTTCTCTACAAACGTCTAGGATTAAAAATTAAAATTTACACACTTAGCACACACACCCTAAGTGAAGAAGAGCTTAGTTAACACCGCTAAGAAAATAATTTAACATTGTAATCAATTGATCTTTCCCTTCTCTGCCCTTGTTTTGACATTCTAATCAGTTGATATTGCACCTCCTTGCCCTTGTTGGTCTCCCTTCCCTTTCTGTTGTGTTTGTGCCTTCATCATTGCCCCACGAAGGTGTTTATCCTAGAGACTTCTTGGCCTTCATCCACAGTTTCCAGTAGGAAGAATTACTCCTCCAAGTAGGATTCAAGTTAGTCCTCCACCGAGTCCGCACTCTGACTCCTCTTCTGGTTCATTGAGTTCCCATTCTGATTCTGTCCCCGGTTCTCCCATTGTCACCTTCACCATGTTTCATTTAGGACCTAATGCTGGTGGTAGCCTCGGCCCTAATGTTGGGAATACTACTAGTGGGACCACAACAAGAACTACCCCGACTGCTCCCTTGCTCCCCTATATGGCATGCCTCAGTCTTCTCGATTTTGACCAGTTGATCAATGACACTACATGCCATGATGCTAGTTGGGCTACTATGCTAACCAAGATCCCTTCCGACATCCCCAAGTTTGAAGGTCTTGCTGAAGAAGATCCTACAAATCATGTTCTATCTTTCAACATGTGGTGTACGTATAAATCCATTACCGATGACTATGTCGATCTTCGATTGTACCAACGTACGTTTACTAGTGAAGCTTCTAAGTGGTATTTTGATCAGGCATCATCCTCTCATACCACCTTTGTGATGCTTGCCCAAGATTTTCTATCTTATTTCCAGCTTCCCCTTCATTATGACACTAGTACTAAAATTTTGACTTCTTTTCGTCAATCATCTCTGATCTGCCTATCCGATCATATCCAGGAATGGTGGAGAAGAAAGAGCCTATGTCAAGCCCTACCTTCGAAGACCGTGTCTACATGGATTGGTTCCTTAGATATTTTTTGCGTGCTATAGGCAAAGATGTCACATCACATTTCCCTCAAATTGAAGAAGCTACTCTCGAGATTGCCTTAAAATATGACCTGATCTATGCTCAGTTGGGTTATGTTTATACCGTTCTACCTGATCTTATTAGACCTGGTGGTGCCAACGCACTGGGGGAATATCATGCCACCGATGGTATTGTTGGATCTCTTTCTCATCCATTAGCTCAACCTCCCATGGGCTATGGTTTCCCTCAGGGAGGGAGCAGCACCTCCTGTACTTTTTCCCTTCATGGTAGCATGTATCTAGGATAGGGCATGCCTCCTCCTTTTTCTCAACCTCATGTTTACCACAATGCTAACCAACCTCCTTATTATCTATATCCGCAGCCTGGTGCTCTAGCTCCTCCAGCATTAGCATCTCCACCTCCCATGCCTTCTCAACACCCACAACAGCAGCCACCGCCCCCTCAAGGGCATGTGTATGCATAGTAGGGCACGACTAATCCTCCTCCTTATAAAAAGAATAGGAAAGGCACTCAAAATCAATCTACCTCCAGAAATCCTGGACCTAATACTCAAAATAATACACCTAACACCGCTAACAAGCAACAGGGCACTCAGCCCAAGCAAGATAGGCATGTTCGCATGAATAAGCCATATTCTTGTTGTGGTGTTTATGGTCATTACACACATGATTGTCCTCTTTTACCAGAGATGCGGCAGATGTGGGAGTCTCAAGTAGCATCGCGAGGACAGAAGGCCTCCCCTTTCGTCCCTCCTAATGTTGTGCCTAGTCAGTCGACTGTGTTTACTAAACCTTTCCCTCGGCAAGAATTTGTGGCTACCCAACCACCTGAAGGTCAGGCGACCACTAAACCTCCTCCATCTGGTACCTCCGATTACTAGATTCTTATGATGAACTTTGACAACCTATAACCATTGACCTCAACCTTCAGACTCGGTCCCGCTAGTACAACAAGCCTCCCACTACGTCTGTCCTCGAGCCCTTGTCTTCAGGTTCTACAGAGCCTCTTTCAAAAACTAATGGTCCTTTGCAGATCCCTTATCCTAACATAGAGGTTCATACCAAGATCCCTAAGGGACCATTACGCTAAAATGCTACTTCTTGCAAAGTTTCCCATTTGTATAGTATAGAAGATGATTTGGTGCAATCTCTTGTTGCCATCTCAATGCTGGAACTCCTCTAGTCGTGCCCTTCACAATGAAAATCTCTAGTATCTGCCATGGGCATTGTAGATCCTTTAGATGATTGTTTCATCATCTTCGATGTTGACCGATTAGAACATCCTCCTCTTCCTGTGTCTGTTGCCTTCCAAATCCCAGTCAAGATCAGGAACACCAACATTTCCCATTGTATCATTGATGAGGGGGCATCCACTTGTGTGATGTCCCCTTCAATTTGGAAGAAACTTGGATCACCTGAGTTGGCCCCTTCCATGATCACTCTTTGAGCGTGGGATGGCCACGCCTCCTAGCCTATTGGCCTATTCCGCAATTTTCCTATTACTCTTTCAGGTAAGCCTGTTTGCGTTGATGTAGAAGTCATTTTTCCCCTTAGATTACCTATTGGGTCGTAGGTACACCTTTACGATGTATATTGTACCATCTGTGGTTCAATGCAAGATTTCCTTTCCCCATAATGGAAATATAGTCACCATTGACAAGTTGATATATTACGAACTGAAGTCTCAGACCTCCCATGAGTCCATCATCTCTTCAGTGGCCAATAAGGAAACCATTGACCCCTTGACCAGTGTCTCACCCGAAGTCTACAAAGACTCCTGTTTGCTTGGTACATTCCACGGTATTCCTCCTCCTATCTTTGATCCTAGCTCATCGAATGTTTGCATGATGCAATCATCTCGGGCTTCCCTCAAGCATCTCGCTTTAGCTAGTCAGTAGCCTCACCCTCTGCAGCCTACTCCTAGCCCTTCGATTCAGCCTTCAGGACCCCCTCCTCTTGGACCTTCACATATAGCTGGTATCCATGAGCCTTTTTGCCCTCCTAGAACGGTTCGTCTAGGCCTTAACCATCTTGGAGCCATCCCGCCTGGCCATTACCCCTCCGATGAGATATTGTTCCTAGATCACCCTCCTAGAGTGTTCTCAGTACCTGTTATGGCTACCCTATCCTTTCCTAACCTGACAGTGGGGATTCCCGTTTGGTACATTGATCCCCGAGCTGCTACCCCGCCTGGTCAGCCCAACAATTATCTTTCTTTGACCCCGGTTCAACCGGTCCCCATGACACCTCCCTTTGCTACTGTGCCTCAGCCACCTCAACGAGAACCTCCTCCTATTGCGACAACTTCGAGTGAGGGGGGAAAAGCTCACAAGAAGGCACCTAAAGACAAGGCTGCCCTAAGAAACCATGCTCCTCCTCGGCCTCAAAAGCGTACAGCTCCATGTGCTTTGTGTGATGTTGTCAGTCATGTCACCCATAATTATCCTAAATTGCCTCATCTCAAGCCCATGGTTAATTTCGTGTTCCCTGAGTCTACAGTCTCGGAAACCTCTGTTCCTTCTTCGACCGCGGCCAAAAACCCCAAGATTATTGACACCAACTGTTACACCATTTTTTGGTCATATAACCTATTACTATTAGTTTGAACTAAGTACACCATGCAAGACCAATTTTACCCTAAGTAAAATTTCTTTCACTATGAAGAATAACTTAGTAAACCACATTTATTAAGTTATTTATGTTATAAACAGGAAACCCCATGAGGAAATATTAAATAAATCTACATTTGTTTGATTTTCGTCAAAGAATAATTAGTTAAACAACAGTTTAATTAATATTCCTCATCATATTTAACCCAAAACAGGAAAATTAATTAGATAAATCATTATTTATCTTATTATTTTCCAGGAAAAATTATTTAAACCTTACTTATACAATATTCCTTGTTAAATTTGACTAAAATAATTTATGAATAATTAAATAAATCATTATCTATTTGATTATTACTCAACCACATCCTTAAAATAATAAATAAATAATTTATTTATTTATTATTTACAAATAAAGGGATTTCACCCAAGTCAAATTATTTTTCCCTCCAACAAATATAATAAAATATTCCATAAAAGTTGGATCCTGATTTGGTTCATAATATTTTAATTATGCACCAATATCTAGAATAACTCAATATTTTTTTTATAAATAGAAGGGTTTTCCATTCATTCACTACCTTTTGTTGCCTAAATATCACTCTAGATCTACACTTTTGGTCTCATTTTGATCCACCATTATTGTCATATTTGCTACCATTTTTCTTGTGAGCTCCCTTTGGGTTCAAGCTTTTTGTCTGGGTTTTTGACACCATCAAGAGAGAGGGATTTTAGATCTGGAGTGCTAAGGACTTACAAGAACCCATCCCATTGAGGAGGACTAGTAACACCCTTCTATGTTCTCCTCCCATGTGCCATTAATACAAAATTCTTTAAACATATTCTTGTCTTGTCTATTGGATGCATGGAGCAACTCTTGTTTTTATTTACTGCTTAGTGTCTTTTAATGCATAGATTTATATTTTTGGAGCATTTATCTTGGTAAACTAATTCCAGATCTAAATATATTGGCAGTCATCTTTGCCTTTAGGGCTGTTTTTTATGCATTGCTAAAGTGGTCTTTCTTCCTACACTTGCGATTAAGATTCATACTAACAACTCGCAACTCCACACGGGTTTATGATTATGACCTCTGACATTTTTCAGATCCCTGCATATCTAGCTACTTCAAACCCTAGGATTTGTCTTCATATTCTTGTTTTTCTTTTCTTGATGCTATTTTTAACCTATAAAACCCTAAAACATTAATAATTCTAACTTCCATCTGTTTTTGGACGTCTTGCGCAGGTGATCAGCATCAACCGCAGCTAAGACGACAGATTCTTTTGAAACCTACTCTTGAGAGTGTCGGAAGTGCAGGTCGTACTTTTTGGACCAAAACCTGCAACTTGAACCTCTATGGCATAGGAAACAAGCCAAAACCTGCAACCTCTGCAGAAATCAGGTCAGAAATTGTGACCTGGACTTTTTGCGAGAGTTTTTCTGAAATTTTTCTGGGTTTGTCTGGGCCTATGTTCAGGGTTTTCTCACCTCCATCTCCACCCATTTTGGACCTGTAATTGCTCCTTTTTACTGAAAAAAGTGAGAACCTATCCCCCTAGGGCTTCAATACCCTCCATCTTTTGTGGAAGGATTTTAGCTGTTGCAGGTTGTCTGAAATTTCAGTGTGTTCAGCCATTTTTTCAGATCTTATATCTTACCTTCATATCCACTTCATATTGGTTATTTATCTATCCAAAATGCCCCATTTAGTTTTTTTTGGGTTTTCCTCTAGGTTCCCCTCCACTTCCCTCCAGGATATAGCCTTTCGCCACTTCATTTTCAGCAATCTTTCCTCTGAATTTTTTTTGTTTTTCTGCACCTATTTCCAGCGGATCTAACCTTTAGATCCTTTTACCTCCTGAATTTAGATATATTGGCTATTTTGGTGTGTTTCTACTACATTTTTTCCCACCTACACACTATTTGTTGAGAGGCCCGCCTCCTTGGGTTTAGATTAATGCATAATCAGCTGTTTATTTTCTGCTATTTCAGTTTCATATACTATTATCTTTAGGTTTATTTATAGTTATACAACACACTTTTTCTTTTTCTCCACAAACGTCTCGGTTTAAAAATTAAAATTTACACACTTAACACACACACCCTAAGGGAAGAAGAACCTGGTTAACACTGCTAGGCAAAGACTTCAAAACATTGTGATCAATTGACCCTGCACCTCTCTACCCTTGTTTCGACATTGTAATCAGTTGATTGTAAGCCTCCTTGCCCTTTTTGGTCTCTCTTCCCTTTGTGCCGTGTTTTTGCCTTCATCATTGCGCCTCCAAGCCATTTATCCCGGAGAGTTCTTGGCCTTCATCTTTAGTTTCTGGTAGGGAGAGTAATAGATTAGAAACTTGGGAAGAGTAATAGATTAGAAAGGGTTAGGAAGTGTTATACTTGGGAATTGAGGAAGGTAATTTAGAATATAAAAAGTGGATGGTGGGCTTCGAGGAATTACTCAATTGATAACCATCATCATGGTTAAATTTATTAGGATGCTTTTTTATTTCGAGGGATTCCATAATGACTCAGTTGGAATGAAAGGGAGAATATTCTAAGATCTTCGATTCGTCAAAACAAATTATTTGTTTGGTAGAATGGGAGTGCACAATAATGGAATATTTTGCAATGCAGTTATGATTAGTGTCACCCAGGTGTTCTTTCAACATAGTTTTGAAGGATTGCCCGATTTGACCTATGTAAAATATTCCAAAGGAGTAGGGGATGTCATAGACTGCAAGTCCTAAAATAGGGTCAGTCTTATCCTTGGCTGATCTGAAGAGCTGGCTAAGGGTTCATTGGGGCTTGAGGAGGGTTTTAAGGTTCTTTCTAGAGAGGATTTTGAATAGATGATCAGTAATTTCTTTAATGTAAGGAAGAGTTACCTTGGCTAAGGGAGGGGAGTTTGAAGTGTTATTAGGAAAGGGATGGAAACAAGAATGGAATGCATTATTAATCTCGAATGATGATTTATCATTATACTTAAGATATGTTGAGATATGGGCCTTTTTTTTAGGAAATTATTGGGATGAGGAGATTTGAATTGCTCGGGACACAAGGGTTTCGATAACAACTAGATTTTGAGAAGGATGATGGTGGGAGTTTTCATGAAGGTATCTATCAGTATGAGTATTTTTTCACTAGACCTAATGGGATAGGGATTCATGTCAGAGGCGAGATACAAGGAAAGAGAGGAACCCATCGTTTTTCCCTCAGTTTGGTCGTAACACACCCTATCATAGGTGAAGAAGGTAGTGGAAAGACAAATATTGATAAGGTTGAGAGTTTCAGAATCAAGAAGCTTAGAAATGAGGTCAATTTATTTAGGGATAGGAATCTTGGTAAATAATGAAATGACATCAAAGCTAACCATGATGTCATTTTTATCAAGTTTAAGTGTCTCTATATGCTTAATGAAATCGAAGGAGTCTTTCATAAAGGAGGAAGAATGGCGAGAATGGGTTATTGGAAAGGTATTTGGAAATGGCATGGGTGGGACCTCCTATTTCACTCATGGTAGGCCTAAGGGGGATATCTAGCTTATGATTTTTAATTTGACCGTAAATTCAACGGGTGATGGGGTAAAGGGGAATGAGGCACTTTTGGGTGGTGAGGTCAAGGGAAGAGGATTTAATGTCTTTGGTTACCTTGCTGGAAATGGATTGGAGGGGGTTTTTAGATAAGGGATGGTAGGAGGAGGAAATAATATGCATCATCTTACAATGGTAATCCAAGGATTTCATAATAAAAAAAGGCATTACCCTCGTCAGCTTTAAGAATGAGAATATTAGTGTTGGAGTTGAGCTGATGAAGGGCCATAAATTCATCCTTAGGGAGGTTAAGTTTAGGGAGCTTGGATTTTCGAAGAATGCGACCACATTCTTGGCCAAGATCTGATGAATAGGAGGGGAGGAAATGGGAGATGTATTCAATAGATAAAATGATGTCCTCTTAGGGAACGGAACGAGGAATAGGGGAAAAGATAAAATCTTTCTCAAGAAGGCTTAATGATAGGGCATCAAGCACTACCATTGAGAGGTTAACGACCTTTGTGTTAAGAGAGGAAGGAGGGTGTGAGGGTTGGGATTGTGTGTAGAAGGGAGGAAGCCATGAGAAATATGGCTAGGAAGGTTTTGATTAGGAGGGGGAGTGGGAGAATTAGAATTATTAATAATGAGAGAAGACTTATTGTTAGGAGAATTATAAGGATTAATAATGAGATATGATTTATTAAAATTATTCTTAGAGAAGTTATTAATAAAGTTAGAACAACTAGGGTTAGGGTTAAATAGAAAATGATAGTTGATATGAGGACCCCAAGTTGGATAAGGATTAAGGAAAGAAGAATTAGAATTAGGGGAAGAGAAATTATCAGAAAAATATTTATTATTATTCACTGATTCAAAAATTGAATCAAAAGGTTTGGAGGATTTAGTTTTATTAAGATATTCTCAATAAAATCTCCCATTTTTTATCCCAATATTTTTATTTATGTTGACTGATATATTATCATTATGAAAAGAATGAAGAGCATAAATGGATTCGATTTTAAATTCGCAGGATGGAATGTCGCAACACACTGTGAAGGACAGTGGGTGGGAAGATAGGTTGACTAGAAGAGAGGGGGGCTGAGCTAACCTCAACTAACCATGAGGAGTTACCCTCTCTTAGAAAAGGTAACCATTCCTTACATTCAAGGAGTTAGCTATCATCTATCGAGGATCCTCTCTAGAAATAATATTAAAACTTTCTTCAAGTCACAACGAACCCTTATCCAACTCTTCATATTATCCAAGGATATTAGAGGACCTATGTTAGGTCTCGGAGTCTATGACATCACGTGCTCCCTTATCCAACTCTTCATATCATCCAGGGATATTAAAGAACCTATTTTAGGTCTCGGAGTCTATGAAATCCCGTTCTATTGTGGCAAATCTTACATCGGTAAAACTGGGTTATCCTTCAAAAATGGTTTGAAATAACACATGGCTAACACTAACCATAAAATCATTGGAAAATATTCCACTGTTGAGCTACCAAACACCTTGTTTGTTTGGAAAAATCTAAGATATTAGCAACTACTCCCTTTCATTCCAATTGGGTCATTCTACAAGCCCTTGAAACTGAAAAGAATCCCAATAACTTTAACCGTGATGATGGTTATCAATTGAGTCACTCATGGAAGCCCACTCACCACTTTCTATCTTCTAAACACCCTTCCTCTATTCCCATGTCTAAATCCTCTATTATCCTTATTTATTTAAATTTTATTAATTTTTACTCATATTAATTTTCCTTCCCCCGTCTTCAGTTGTGATTGTTAAAATTTCCAATCATTATTTTCATCTTTCTTCTTAGTTCTTGTTTTGAGTCCCTAATTTGATTATTTAAAATCTTCCAATAAAAATAAAAATTTGGAATTTCTCTCTCCCCACCTTAGCTTCTAATTTTGTTGTTTTAGTTTACCAATTTTCATATTTTCATTCCTAAATTTATAATAAAAAATTTTAATCCAATTATAATTTTATCATTACCTCAATCACAATCCTCTTAAATAATTAACTTATTTATTTTAAATGAATAATAATTCTAAAAATTAAATTTAATCTATCCATCTATTTGACTTAATTAAATCCTCAATACTGCATTCCATTTCTCTAATAACTATTTCAATTTATTTAATTATTTTATATTAAATTAATTATTAATTGCATTTAACTCATGACCTAGTCAATTTATTCCCTTAAACTTCCACTAAAAACTTAACTTTAATTTTGAATTCAATTATCTTCATATTTTTCTTTGTTTTTGTGATAATTTTTAAGGGATATAATTTTCCTTATTTATATATTCATGGTATGCACTCTTCCTATCTTAGGCTAAGCTTCCTATGCCTCAAGATGCGTGAAGTGTTCACCTTAAATGTAAAGATCTTCAATCAAAATACACACAAGTTCTCAACAAAACAATTTAATTAAATTTTGTTTTTCATAACTTGCTCTACAATGCAACAATAACCATACTTTAATAGAAACAATAACCAAATTCAATTTTGAAAAAAAAATAAAAAAAAAATAAAACAAAACAAAATGCAAATAAAGCCCCAACCATCCAACTAAAAGAAAATTAGAAATAAGCATACCTCTGGTTCTACCTTCTTCTTCTTCATTTCCATAAAAGATGATAATACCTTGTTTTTTAAGCTCCAAAAACCCATTCTCTAGTAATTCCTTACTTCTAAAGCTCCAACACACCATTTTTTTCTCAAAAAAATAATAATCCTACATAAACATAATTTCAAAGTTTCCTTTGAGTATAGTTATATTGAAATTGATTTCCATTGCACTTTGCAATCGGTACGAGTAAGTAGTGTTGGGAATGCCCCTATTGACTACTAGCCTTGCATTATACAACCAAGTATGTTTTATTTATTCTTAGGTTCACCATGAAATACTTTATATAGGGAGGATATTCAAGAGGGCATAAAATAACTAGGATAAACTAACTAGGATAAAGCTCAATAGCAAGGCGCAGTTGCTCAGAGTAAGTAGTGCTACGAACGCAACTATTGACTACCGGCTGTTAGTATCCCGTGATTTGGCATATTTTCTAACCAAATGACAGGGTAACATTAGACCAGTATTTGGAGTCCTAGGACCTAGCCTTCCTGGACTCAGAGAGGGCTCTCTCTATTGTGCGAAGGATGTGAGCTTGTTCGCTATGGATGATTGATTTTAGGCTAGCTGTTAAGTGTAGCTTTGTTTGTTTGTTTTGGGTTGGGGTAATATGATAAAGTAGGATAGGTGGAATGAAATAATATCAAATCAATAGGGCTATGGGGTGAGATGAAGTCTAGGGTGTCTAAATGATGAAGCAGAGTGTATTGCAGGGCCAATTTAGCAAGGTTAATGGATCCTTTAGGTGATGTATGAGGTATTATACATTTATAATTTGAAGCAATAACTCATGAGGTAGGGAAAACCATTAATATCTATGAACAATGCTCAAACTGATAAACATACAAAATGAAAAATCCAGTGGTACATAGAAGCATTAGAACTCCTAACTTTAGAAATCCATCTTCAGATTTTTGAGAAAATCGTAAGATAAAAAAAAATCAATATATGGAGAGGGAAATCCTAAACAGCATATATCAAACTATCAGGATCTCTAAAACAAGTTGATGAGCATGGGAAAAGGGCAAGATCAAAACAAGAACTCTTTGTATTAACCTAATCAGTCAGTATTCCATAGAAAAGCTTCACAATAAGTTTTTAAAAACTTTAAATAAGTAGGGCATACCAGGAATCATATTTATCAGCTAACATACTAATCATTAATGAAACAAAGAAAAAATTTTAGTGGGCCTAAGGAGCAGTCAATAATTCCTTAAGATGAACTAAAAGAAGAAAAAATAAAAACTATAGAAAACAGGATGTTTGAGGTGCTTCCATGAGCATATCTCAACCTATACTTTTCCGATCTATAGAAAATAAGAAGACTGAAACAAAATGAGGAAAATAAACAGTAAAAAGTTAGAAAAACATCACCATTCACCAAGCTATGGAATCCTGTAAGCAAACCTCTCCAACATCAAGCCACACAAAACGTTCATTCACTTCATAAAACCAAATATCTTCTCCAAGCTCATAAACCATGTATTTCTCTATAACACATCAAGTCCCAACTATTTACAATGAATCCTCATCGCTTATATAACAAGCAAGGAGGAAGAGAGCTCACTAGAGCATCTAGAAGCCTATTGGCCAAAAACAAATATCCTAACTTGTCCTTGAGGCACTATAATGTCCAAGGCACAAAATATCCTCCAAAATATCTTTTCTAGACTAAAATAGAAAAAATATTGACTTTTAGGCTCTAACATACATGATGAAACTTTCCTAATGCACATTTGCTCAGTTACACATAGGAATGCAGCATATTGTCTCAAAACTTGAAAATTTTCGAAGAGCGTAGCACCAAAAAAGGTATTTTTGCAACAGAATTTTGGAGGCATTTCCGATGTCGGAAAAGGCTCCGTGATGGCCCATTGGAAATCTGTGGATGTCTAATTTCTAAATATACCTTTGTTTCCTAAATATGATCTCTACAAGTTGCCCAAAATGTGGAAAATTCTGAAGCTGCTAGGAGCGCAACACCTGCTAAAAAAAAAGGGCAGAAAGGTGAGCAATTAAGTGTTTTTTACCCTTTTGGGGGACCAAAACAACTCCAATTGAGCTAAAATTTGGTGATAATAATCCTCTCATGATGGGAATCCAAAAATGTAAGCTGATCCCTCTGAAGATTTCCCTAGGAAAAAGCACAGCACAGGGGGTGCTGCATTCTTAGGCTTGAAATTTTGAAAAAAAAAAAACTTGTTCAATTCTCCCAAAATTTGGTATGTATACACCTCAAGGGTCCATAGAGACCTGTAGAGAAAATTGGGCGAAAATAATAAGCCTAGCTTGGTATTTTTCATCATTTGGTGCCAGGCCTTCATTTTGGGTAGTTTTGAGCTTTTGTCTTGCAAATTGATTTCTCTATTTATAATGCTTAGTCATCCTCCTTTGCAAGCTCAAGTTTTTGTTGGACTTCTTGAGTTTGGCCTCTAGATCTATATTGGCTCTATCAAGCCATGCTTCCCCGTTATGCTCAATTTCCATGGCAAGGAGTTCGGTGAGGGGAAATTGTTGTGATTGGGTTGATTCTTCCTCTCTTTGTTTTGCCAATGCTCTCCTAACACCGATAGTCTTAGGTCTCTTTCTAGCTTGCCTATCTTCCTCAGAATATTCCTCATAGGCACCCATGTATTCCTCCAATTTCACTTGTGAACTTTGAGCTTATTTCCTATATTTGAGCACCCTTACTTCATATATGGCTATTTGGCCACTCATTTGTTTGTTCTGCATTTGTAGGAAGTGAATGAGATATTTTTATCTCTCTATCTCTGCCTCCAAGTCCTTAATCTATGCATTCTAATCTTGTAGAAGGGAATTCACTATCCTAGTTTCATTTTCCTCATCATTTTCTATGTCAATGAGTTAAAATTATCTTTCTTCCTCATGATTGTCCTCTTCCTTCTTTAGTTGTTCTTTACCTTTGTCCTTCACCGGTTTTGAGGAGGAGTGCATGGACCCTTGCCTTCTGGAGGCAGCAAACACGTGTCTCCTTCCCTTTTGATAAGTGATGGTGAAAGGTGCCATAAGTTTTACTTTCAAATTTATGTCACTAATGACCTTGAGATTGTTTTCTTCTTCATGGATGATTTCTTTGTGAGTGTCCTTCTTGCCTTGCTCTTGGCTGTCCTTTTGATACACATGCTCAACCTCTTTCTAGCTTTCCTTGCTGCCAAGACCTTCAAGACTTCCATGCTCTATTTTTTCACTGTTAGAGGTGCCTATGTTGGTCATTTATTTACTTTCATGACTGTCCTCCTTTCAATATTTTGGTCTATTGTCTTCATTGTAAATATCACTGTAAGCACTGTTTGTAGGGTCATTTCTTTGGGCACCTTCATTGGTCTTCTCACCACTGTGAGAATCATTTCCTTCTTTATTTGATGAGTCCCTTTGACTGATATTTTCTTCACTGCCCTATTTATTGTCTTCATTACTTGGCCCTTTTTCATCATTTACTTGCCTATTGAAAACAACTTTAAACCCTGTCTCTTTACTGCCTCGGCCATACTTGTCACTGTCATTCTTTATTTTTCCATTTCTTTCATATGTCTCCTCTCCAATGTATGCATTTGCACCCTCAGTGACATTTTTTTCACTTTCAGACCCATTGTTTTGGCTTTCTACCTCATCATTTGCATCACTATTTTTACCTTTGTTTTCTTCTTCATCCATATACTCATCCTTGTTACTTCCTTCACTGTTCTCTTCTCTAAATTCCTTTTTGGTAAATGTTGCGCTTTTATGGCAGGAGTGCAGCATCTCTGGGTGACTCAGGTCACTCTTGAATGCAATATCATGAAGGGATTTCATGCCTGTGGTAGGAGCGCAGCACCTTTGGGTGGCTTCGGCACTCCTGAACGCAATTTCATGCAGGGCTTTCATGCGTGTGGCAAGAGCACAACACCTCCGGGTGGCTCGAGAGTTGAAAGTGAAACTGTGCAGTGGTTGAAGTCTTTTTTGGGAGCGTAACACACCGGCATGAGGGCGGGCAGTCCTGAACGGAGCGTCGTGCAGGGTTGCAGAGTGTGGTAGGAACGTAGCATCTATCGGCAAGGTTGTGCGATGTTTCGGGCCTTCGCCTACACGTCGGGTAGAGTCCCAAGAGTGCAGAGCCAACCTACAGGCATGCAACACTCAGAAGGAAGAAACAAAGGAAGCCACTACAGGATCGCAACGTACTTCTATAGGAGCGCAACACCTTGATTTTTTCGCCTGAGGACTCCGGCAAAAAACTGAAAATCTCATTGTGCTTTTTGCAAATGAAACAATGAGCAGGAAAAGAGTTGCTGTAGTGTTTTATACCCATTTTTTGAAATAATTTAACTTAAAACCTCAAGATCCTTTTGGACCATTGATTTTTTCACCCTTTCCTTCTGCCAATGTCTTTTGGAGCTCACTCTAAATGTCTTTTACAACCCCTTTTAACCATTTTCTCTTTTGAACTTGGGCAATTGGATAGATCCATAAAGACTCATGCTTGTCACGAAAATTTGTTAGGGTGATTTAAAATCATTTTCTCCCTTTTAAAAATTCTGATCATACCTTTGTTGCTTGTTAAAAATCAAATATTTTGAGCTAATGTTTTGTCTGTGTTAGTGAAGTGGCACATACTGCCTCAATATTTCTTCCCTTGAACTTTTTGGACCTCTCGTCTTACTCTTTGATCAAGTGGAGTTGGTGCCCTTTTTCCAAATCTCAGAAGATAATTGGAAATTTATTTGAAACCATCTGCTATGATCAAGGAGGCTTCTTGGCCACTTATTATGACCCTTTTGTTTAGTTTCCCAACTTCTGAGCTTTTAGGGATGTCTAGAAAAACTAAATAAGTTTGCCTTCAAAGTTCTCAAAGAAAACATGCATTCAAACTTATCACTGATGCTTAAAAGGTTTCTAGTGATCATTTGGAGGGTTGCAGGAGTTCTTTTACCTTTGTAGCCAATGTATTTTTCCATTTTTTCAATGAAAAATGTTTCTTATGTGCCACTGTCCTTTTGGAATCAACATATACCTCCTTTTGATGGGCAGTGCTTCATATCATTTTATCATGAGATCATGATTTTCCTGTAGCCTTCAACTTTTTGTGCTTATTTATCAACTGTAGATGCCTTCATGATCTCTTTAAGGTGTTTTTTCTTATCCTTTGTTCTGTTGTAAACCAATTACCAAGCATTCCCGCAGAAATGCTTGGGCATGGTAGATTTCTCCTTTTTAGACTTACTGTTGGATCAAGAGTGTACTTTTGGAGGTCCTTTAATGTTCCTTGGTTAATGAGAAGCCTCAAATTTGTTCCTCTTAACTTCATCTTTGAATACCATGTAGGAATAGTGAAATTAAAAAAATGATAGTGCATAAACTAGGTGAACCTATAAAATGACTGTAATGTCCTTGGAGTAGGTTTTTGACTGAAAAAATTGGATTTGGGTTTTTGCATGAGGAGATAGGGCTTTGACACTATACTATGCACCATCATCCTAGACAAATTAGACAACTTTGTTTTACTTTAGAAGGCCTTTTAGAAAAGATCTGACACCATCATTGCTTGAGGTACTTGGTGAAAAGGGGAGAAAGATTTGTTTACTTGGCTAAACAAGGTGTAAAAATAATTTACGAAAACTGAGATAGAGGTTTATAGGCAAGGGTGGAAAATACAGAGAAAGTGAGGGACATTAGTCTAGGATGGGGTTTTATCTGGATGATAGATTGGCCATGTTTGACAAAGAAAGCAGGAGAGTGAAAATTTTCTGTTTGAGAAGATTTCTAGAACACACATGATTCTTGAATTTTGATTTCTGGAAATCCTAGACAAGGAATTTAGTCATCTAAAATAGGTGAAAATTACTGATGGCTAACACCGGCCATGCACTATAAAACCAAGTATGTTGTATTCATTCTTAGGTTCATGATGGAATATTTATATATATGCTATTCAATTGCAATTTTCAATTTTAGGGAAATTGTAGGGCACATAAATAGAGATAAATTTCAATTGTAGGGCGCAACTACTAAGAGCAGGTAGCATTTTGAATGTCTTATAGACTATAGACTACTAGCCTTGCAGAATAGAATCAAGTATTTTGTACTCATTCTTAGGTTCATTACATAATACAGGAAATGAAGAGCCTATGCAGTGGTCATGACAAGACTCTAAATGCACAAGAAGATTCATTGTCCCATACCTTGAGGACTTGGCTTCCTGAAAAGTGACTCGAACTGGGTCAACCTAGACTACATGCAAATAGCCATGTGGTTGTAAGTGACAAGTCCTAACAGTAAGATGTTCAGGTAAAGAAAAAAAAGTTTTTATGAAATAAAAAATTAGTGCTAAAGAAGTAGTGCTTACATTACTTAGCTTACTTTTATTTGAAAAAATATGAATGGTGAAAACCCTTTCAACTCAAGGAATAAATCTAGAATATAGACCAATGGCCAGGAAGACGACAAATAAGATCATGAAAATTTCTATTTGTTAAAAAAAGGTGGGTGTGTTTATTTGATAGATTCACTTAAAATGTTTTGTGAAATACCAAATAAAAAAATAAGAAATTTGAGATAAAATTTTTATTTATGCCAGAACTAATGCAACTAAAAAAAAATTACTAACATGGATGCTAGGGACTCATAAATTATATATTTATTTGTTTTAAATTTTCTATTTTAATTAATATAGGTTTTTATTAAAAAAATAAGCCTTAAATAGAATTGTGGATATAGACATCATTTACCACAATGTTATTTTTTATGTTATTTGGTTATATTGATGATAGCATAGTGCTTAATGCTTTAGTTCATACATATTATATATCAGAATTGTGGCTGACATAATTCTAGATATTTAAGTTATAGAAAATTGCCAAATATGATAGCTAATAACATGGTTATAGGGAGGCTTCGAGGTTGGAAGCCTCCTACCATTTTGGGGGTGGGGCAGTGTAGAAACCTTTATCTCGAAGATGTGAGCAAAAACAGAAGCAGTGACTGTAGGCTCGACGTCCACCTCCATTTCTTCATCCTCCTCTTCAAATGGTTGCTCATCTTCGAGCCTTTCATTCTGATTCCTTGGTCCTCCCATTTCTAATATTTCCTGATCCTCATGATCGCTTTGATTCTTAAGGTCAGTAGATCCTCGCATTTATAATAAGCTCTTATCCTCTCACAAATTTTCACTGTGGATTGGTGATCCATCACTCATTCTTGATAACTTGTTATCTTCTCTCTGGCCATGATTTCGAACCTCGCAACCGCTTCTTGTTCCTGCCATTTTTTATTTGAGTTTCAACCTTCTTTGTTGATTGATCCGTGAACAAGTATGTACTCAAAACCAACTTCTATATGTAATCAAACCCTCCAAAAATATCACAACAACAAAAATGAGTGAATTGGATTTTGTTATATATTGCTTTTTTATATATAGTTTGTGCTATTGTGTCGATTTGTAATTCAAATAATATTTGGATTTTAGGCAGGTCAAGAGTTTCTTATCATGTCCATGGATGAGATCAGTTTTTAAGGTTTAGTATATCTTAAATTTAGAAAAACTAATTAATACCGATCAACTCAATGGACTAACTAGTTCTCAATTATCTTATTTTTAGGATAATTTATTTTTAAAATATAATATAGAGTATTTCAAAAGGTACTAATGGGTTAACTAATAGTGAATTACATATTTTTAGGATAGTTTATTTTTAAAATATAATATAGAGTATTTCAAAAGGTACTAATGGATTAACTAATAGTGAATTACATATTTTTAGGATAGTTTATTTTTAAAATATAATATAGAGTATTTGAAAATGTATTAAGGAATAATAAGTATAATCTAATTATTATAATGGTATATATTCATGGTATGGTTAAAAGGAAATAATATAATAATAAGCGATATTTGATATTTATCAATATTTATAAATATAAATATTAAAACAAAGTTATAACATAACTATAAGGATTGTTGTTAGTATAGAATATGAATTTAGCAAATTAATTGATTTTTTTACTAATTTTAATAAATTTAAGGTAAATATGTGAATAAGTAGTACTAAATGGGTTTTTGCATATTAGACTCAGAAATTTTTTGTATATTAGATTGAGACATTTTTTACCAAGTGCATACTCCAAGTTAAGTTGAAAATGAAAATCTAAAAACTATATAATTTTTTTTAAAGTTTCCAACTATCCTTTAAATGTAATTAAACCTCCGAAAAAGAATATAATTGTTGCTATATAAAATATCCATAGAGTAGTGTTATCAAGTTGTAGGGTTATAACAATTGTGGATTATGGAAAATGGAGACTATTTTGACTAAAGGAACAAGAAGAATACAAAGAATATTTTCATTATGATAGGTTTTCATAAATTTTCTTTGTTGCACTTATTTTTTTATAAAAACACTTAACATCATCATTTTTATTGTTGGAAAAACATCGACTAATGATTGAATCCTTTAGATTAAAAGGAATGTCTCATTTGGTTATAGTTTTCATTCCACTAGAACATCCCATGTCATTGGAAAATCCTAGTTACCATGCAACCCCCACGTGATCTTGCTACATAGGAATGAAAATCAACTAATTAAATCACTTCAAATACATCTAGCCAAGCTATCATAATCAAACTCAAGTTGAACATTGTTCATTTTAGGAACATTGACTAATCACCATCCAACTATATGCATCCTACTATCACAAATCAAAATTGTCCAACATGACAGAAAGATATCATCCATCTATGTTGACTCATTCCTCCTTAATTAGGCATTTACATAACTTTAATGCACTTATCATGTTTTTTTCCTTTCCACATAAAACACACAATATATCACATTGATAACCATATCATGTTATACTCAAGTGTTGTGAATGTAACACCTCATTGGTCATCTATCCTACTCCATGAGACATCCTTGGTACTCATAGAATATTCCTAGTAAATTATCCTAATCATTTCATCAATCACCATGACATTATCACCAAGGCTCCCATAGCATATTAAATCACCAACAAACTTTCCAAGTATTCCCAACATCCCCTACATTGTACCATTGACAATGGCACCTCAAGTGTAGACCGATGAACTCCATATATTAACCCCAACTTAAATTATTGCTTTTGTCATGAAGAAGGTTGTGATGAAAGGGGCATAGGAGGTGCAGATAAATCTCAACAATTTCCACATTTAAGCATGGATCTAATACCATTTGAGCATCTCAAACCACACAAAAATCCTAATTTCCATGTTTCATGAACATGACCTTGCTGATTGGTCATGACCATTAACCACTTATATTACCCATGATATGGCTAATCAACATTTCACATCCCTAGGGACTCGTGATTGCTACAAGGTTCATTTTTGGTTCCACTATTACCCATTAATCATGTGCCACTCATGTGTTTCACGACTCCCTATTGTAAAGGAACATTAGTCCACCGAGAATATGCCTCAAAATATGCTTACTTATATAATACTTATATTATAGGTTACTTATCATAAAACCACAACCATTCAATATAGTGCAAGTAAATCTTATTGTCACTTCTACATCATGTAAATTTCAGTTATAAACCATAAATGAGAAGTATATGAAATATAATAAACGAGCAATAGTATCATCATATACATGCACAAAATATAGTTCCCATGTCATTGAAAATCCCTAGTTACCATGAAACCCCCATTTGATCTTGCTACATATGCACTACCATCAACTAAATATATCACTTGGAAAACATCTAGGCAAGATGTCATAATCAAACCCAAGTTGAGCATAGGTCATTTTAGACATGTTGACTCATCACCATTCAACTATATGCATCCTAATTTCACCAATAAAAATTGAATAAACATGGTCCATGTTATACCATTTTTTTGGTCATCTAACATGTTACTATTAGATGGACCTAAGTACACCATGTAAGACCAATTTTACCCTAAGTAAAATTGCTTTCACTATGAAAAATAACTTAGTAAACCACATTTAAGTTGTTTATGGTCTAAACAGGAAACCCCATGAGGAAATATTAAATAAATCTATATTTCTTTGATTTTCCTCAAGGAATAATTAGTTAAAGAACATTTTAATTAATATTCCTCTTCATACTTAACAAAAAACAGGAAAATTAATTAGATAAATCACTATTTATCTTATTACTTTCTAGGAATAATTTTTTAAACCTTATTTAAATAATATTCCTTGTTAAATTTGACAAAATCATTATTTATTTCATTATTAATCAACCACATCCTTAAAATAATAAATAAATCATTTATTTATTTATTATTTACAAATAAAGGGATTTGACCCAAGTCAAATTATTTTTCCCTACAACAAATATAACAAAATATTCCATAAAAGTTCGATATTGATTTGGTTAAGAATATTATCTAGACTAAGTCAATATTTTTTTATCAATAGAAGGGTTTTTCCATTCATTCACTACCTTTTTTTGGCTAAAGATCACTCTGGATCTATACTTTTGGTCAGAATTTGATCCACCATCATTGTCATATTTTGCTACCATTTTTCTTGTGAGCTCCATTTCAGTTCCATTTTTAGTCTCAGTTTTCTACACCGTCAAGAGAGGGATTTTAGATCTGAAGTGCTGAGGACTTACAAGAACGCATCCCATTGAGGCTGACTCGTAACATCTTTCTATTTTCCCTTCCTAGGTGTCAAAAGATACAAAAATTCTTCAAAACAATCTTGTTTTTTCTATTGGATGCATGGAGCAACTCTTGCTTTTATTTATTTCTTTACGTCTTTTAATGCATAGATCTAGATTTTGCAACATTTATCTTGGTCAACTAATTACAAATCTAAAGATATTAGCAGCGATCTTTGTTGTTAGGGTTGTTTGTTATGCACAGCTAAAGTGACCCTTTTTCATACGCGTGCGACTAAGATTCATACTAACAACTCACGACTCCACAAGGGTTTACGATTACGGCCTGTGTCGTTTTTCAGATCTCTTCATATCTAGTTGCTTCAAACCCTAGGATTTCTCTTCAGATTCTTTTTTTTCTTTTCTTGATGTTTTTTTTAACCTATAAAACACCAAAACATTAAAAATTCTAACTTCCCTGTGTTTTCAGACCTATTTCACAGGTGACAGGCATTAGTCGCAGTTGAGACAACACATTCTTTTGAAACCTTCTCTCGAGAGTGCCAAAAGTGCAGGTCACACTTTTTTGGCCAAAACCTGTGACCTAAACCTATAAGGCATAGAAAACAGGCCAAAACATGTGACCTCTATAGAAAATAGGTCAGAAACTGTGACCTGCACTTTTTGCGGGAATTTTTTTTTCAGATTTTTTAGAGTTTGTTTGGGCCTCTATTCAGGGTTGTCTGACCTCCACCCATTTCAGAACTATTATTGTTATGTTTTACTCATCTAAGTGGGAACATAGCCCTCTTGGGATTTAGTACCCTCCACCTTTCGTAGAAGAGTTTTAGCTGTTGTAGGTTGTCTGAAATTTTCGTGTGTTTAGCCATTTTTTCAAATCTGATCCCTTACCTTCAGATCCACTTCAGATTGGCTATTTATCCATCAAAAACATCTCCTTTCAGTTTTTTTTTGGTTTTCCTCTAAGGTCCCCTCCGCCTCCCTCCATGTCATAGCCTTTCGCCACCTCATTTATAGCAATTTTTTCTTTGATTTTTTGTTTTTTTTTGCACCTATTTCAAGCAGATTTTACCTTTAGATCTCTATCCCTACTGAACTTAGATCTATTGGCTATTTCAGTGTGTTTTGACTAGATTTTTTCCCACCTACAGCCTAGTTGTTAAGAGACCGGACTCCTTGGGTTTAGATTAATGCATAATTAGCTGTTTATTTTCTGTTATTTCAGTTTCATATACTGTTATCTACAGGTTTATTTATAGTTATACACACACTTTTTCTTTTTTCTCTACAAACATCTCGATTTAAAAATTAAAATTTACACACTTAGCACACACACCCTAAGTGAAGAAGACCTTGGTTAAAACCACCAAGAAAATACTTTAACATTGTAATCAATTGATCTTGCACCTATTTTCCCTTGTTTCAAAATTGTAATCAGTTGATATTGCACCTCCTTGCCCTTGTTGGTCTCTGTTCCCTTTGTTCCGTGTTTGTGCCTTCATCATTTCCCCATGAAGTCATTTATCCCAAAGACTTATTGGCCTTCATCCATAGTTTATGGTAGGAAGACTTACTCCTCTGCGTAAGTTTCGAGTTAGTCCTCCACCGATTTCGCGCTCTGACTCCTCTTCTAGTTCATTGGGTTCCCATTTTGGTTTCGTCCCGGGTTCTCCCCCTGTCACCTTCATCATGTTTGTTTTAGGACATAATGCTGGTGGTAGCCTCAGCCCTAATGCTGTGAATACTACTAGTGGGACCGCAACAGGAAATACCCCGACTGCTCCCTTGCTCTGGCACGCCTCAGTATTTCTGATTTTGACCACTTTATTAATGACGTTATACGCCATGATGCTGGTTGGGCTACTATGCCAACTAAGCTCCCTTCCGACATCCCCAAGTTTGAAGGTATTGCTGGAGAAGATCCTACAAATCATGTTCTATCTTTCCACATGTGGTGTTCATCTAACTCCATTACCAATGACTATGTTCGTCTTAGGTTGTTCCAACGTACATTTACTAGTAAAGGTTTTATGTGGTATGTTGATAAGGCCTCATCCTCTCATACCACCTTTGTGACACTTGCCCAAGCTTTCCTATCTTATTTTAAAATTCCCCTTCATTATTACACTCGTACCAAACTTTTGACTTCTTTCCGTCAATCGTATGCAATCCGCCTATCCGATCATGTCTAGGAATGGAAGATAAGAAAGAGCCTATGTCGAGCCCCTACCTTCGAAGACCATGTCTACATGGACTAGTTCCTTAGATCTTTTTTGCCTGCTATAGGCAAAGATGTCGCATCGCATATCCCTCAAACTGAAGAAGCTGCTCTCCAGATTGCCTTAAAATATGACTTGATCTACGCTCAGTTGGGCTATTTTTATACCATTCTACCTGATCTTCCTAGAACTGGTGGTGCGAAAACACTGTGGGAATATCATGCCGCCGATGGTATTGTTGGAGCTCTTTCTCATCCATACACTCAACCTCCCATGGGCTATGGTTTTCCTCAAGGAGGGACCAACACTTCCTGCACTTTTCCCCTTCCCAGTAGCATGTATCCAGGATAGGGAATGCCTCCTCCTTTTGCTCAACCTCATGTTTACCAAAATGATACCCAACCTCCTTATTATCTGTGTCTACAGCCTGGTGCTCTAGCTCCTCTAGCATTATCAGCTCCACCTCCCTTGCCTTCTCAATCCATGTAATAGTAGCCACCGCCCCCTCAGGGGCAGGTGTATGCATAGCAGGGCGTGACTAGTCCTCCTCATTCAAAAAATAAGAGGAAAGGCACTCAAAATCAATCTGCATCTATTAATCCTAGACCTAATCCTCAAAATAATAAACCTAACACCGCTAACGAGCAATAGGGCACTCAGCCCAAGCAAGGTAGGCATGTTTGCATGAATAAGCCCTATTCTTGTTGTGGTGTTTATGGTCATTACACACATGATTGTCCTCTTTTACCATAGATGCGGAAGATGTGAGAGTCTCAAGTAGCATTGTGGGGATAGTAAGCCTCCCCTTCCGTCCATACCAATGCTGCGCCTAGTCAGCCGATTATGTTTACTAAACATTTCCCTCGGCAAGAATTTGTTGCTACCCAACAACCTGAAGGTCAAGCAGCCACTCAACCTCCTCCATCTAGTACCTCCGATTACTAGATTCTTATGACAAACTCTGAGCAACCTGTAACTATTGACCTCAACCTTCAAACTCAGTCCCGTCAGTACAACAAGCCTCTCGCTACCTCTATCCCCGAGCCCCCGACTTCAGGTTCTACAGAGCCTCTTTCGACAAGTAATGGTCCTTTGCAAATCCCTTAGCCTAAGGTAGAGGTTCATACCAAGATCCCTAAGGGACCATTACGCCGAAATGCTACTTCTTGCAAAGCTGCCCATTTGTATACTATAGTAGATGAGTTGGTACAATCTCTTGCTGCCATCTCAATGTTGGAACTCCTCTAGTCGTGCCCTTCACAATGAAAAGCTCTACTATCTTCCATGGGAATTTTAGATCCTTCAGATTATCGTTTGATCATCTTCGATGTTGACTAGTCAGAACATCCTCCTCTTCTTGCATTCTTCGCCTTCCAAATCCCAGTCAAGATCCAGAACGCCAATGTTTCCAGTTGTATCATTGATGAGGGGGCATCCACCTGTGTGATGTCCCCTTCAGTTTGGAAGCAAATCGTATTATCTGAGCTGGCCCCTTCCATGATCACTCTTCGAGCATGGGATGGCCACGCCTCCCAGCCCATTGGCCTGTTCTGCAATTGTTCTATTACTCTTGCGAGTAAGACTATTTGCATTGATGTAGAAGTCATTTTTTCCCCCTTAGATTATAACATTCTATTGGGTCGTAGGTACACCTATGCAATGTCTGTTGTACCATCTGTGGTTCACCGCAATATGACCTTTCCCCATAATGGAAATATAGTCACCATTAACCAGTTGACATATTACGAACTGAAGTCTCAGACCTCCCTTGAGTCCCTCATCTCTTCGGTGGCCAATAAGAAAATTGTCGACCCCTTGACCAGTGTCTCACCCGGAGTCTACAAAGATTCCTCTTTGCTTGGTACATTCCATGGTCTTCCTCCTTCTGTCTCTGATCGTAGCTCATTGAATGTTTTCATGATGCAATCGTCTCGGGCTTCCCTCAAGCAGCTTGCTTTGGCTAGTCAACAGCCTCGCCCTCCGCAACCTACTCCTAGCCCTTCGATTCAACCTTTATGACCCCCTCCTCTTGGCCCTTCACCTACAGATAGTATCCATGAGCCTCTTTACCCTCCTGGAATGCTTCCTCTAGGCCTTAACCATCTTAGAGTCGTCCCACCTGGCCATTACCCCTCCAATGAGATACTATTCCTAGATCACCCTCCTCGAGTGTTCTCAGTACCTGTTATGGCTACCCTATCCTTTCATAACCTAACAATGGGGATTCCCATCGGGTACATTGATCCTTGAGCCACTACCCCTCCTTGTTAGCCCAACCCTTATCTTTCTTTGACCCCAGTTCAACCGGTCCCCATGACAACTCCCTCTACTACTATGCCTCAGCCACCTCAACAGGAACCTCCTCCTGTTGCGACAACTTTGAGTGAGGGGGGAAAAGCTGGAAAGAAGGCACCTAAAGGCAAGGCTGCCCCGAGAAACCATGCTCCTCCTCAGCCTCAAAAGCATACACCTCTGTGTGCTTTGTGTTATGTTGTCAATCATGGCACCCATAATTTTCCTAAATTGCCTCATCTCAAGTCCATGGTTAATGTCCTGTTCCCTGAGTCTACAGCCCCGGAAATCTTTGTTCCTTCTTCGACCGCAACCAAGAACCCCAAGACTATGGACACCAACTGTTACACCATTTTTTGATCATCTAACCTGTTACTATTAGATTGAACTAAGTACCCCATGTAAGACCAATTTTTCCCTAAGTAAAATTTCTTTCACTATGAAAAATAACTTAGTAAACCACATTTATTAAGTTGTTTATGGTCTAAATAGGAAACCCCGTGAGGAAATATTAAATAAATGTACATTTTTTTTATTTTCCACAAGGAATAATTAGTTAAACAACAGTTTAATTAATATTCCTGGTCATCTTTAACCCAAAACAGTACATTTAATTAGATAAATCATTATTTATCTTATTATTTTCCAGGAATAATTATTTAAACCTTATTTAAATAATATTCCTTGTTAAATTTGACTAAAATAATTTATGGATAATTAAATAAATCATTATTTATTTCATTATTACTCAACCACATCCTTAAAATAGTAAATAAATCATTTATTTATTTATTATTTACAAATAAAGGGATTTGACCCAAGTCAAATTCTTTTTCCCTCCAACAAATATAATAAAATATTCCATAAAAGTTGGATCCTCATTTGGCTCATAATATTTTAATTATGCACCAATATCTAGACTAACTCAATATTTTGTTATAAATAGAAGGGTTTTCTATTCATTCACTACCTTTTGTTGCCTAAAGATCACTCTGGATGTACACTTTTCGTCTCACTTTGATCCACCATCATTGTCATATTTGTTACCATTTTTCTTTTGAGCTCCCTTTGGGTTCAAGATTTTTGTCTGGGTTTTGGACACCATCAAGAGAGATGGATTTTAGATCTGGAGTGCTAAGGAATTACAAGAACCCATCCCATTGAAGATGACTAGTAACACCCTTCTATGTTCTCCAACCATGTGCCATTAATACAAAATTATTTAAACGTATTCTTGTCTTGTCTATTGGATGCATGGAGAAACTCTTGTTTTTATTTACTACTTAATGTATTTTAATGCATAGATATAGATTTTTGGAGAATTTATCTTGGTCAACTAATTGTAGATCTAAAGATATTGGCAGTCATATTTGATGTTAGGGCTATTTTTTATGCACAACTAAAGTGGTTTTTTTCGTACACTTCGATTAAGATTCATACTAACAACTCGTGACTCCAAACGGGTTTACGATTACGACCTCTGTCTTTTTTCATATCCCTTCATATCTCGCTACTTAAAACCCTAGGATTTCTCTTCATATTATTGCTTTTCTTTTCTTGATGTTGCTTTTAACCTATAAAACCTAAAACATTGAAAATTCTAACTTCCGTGTGTTTTTGGACATATTGCACAGGTGATCGACATCAACCACAGCTCAGACGACAAAATATTATAAAACTTGCTCTTGAGAGAGCCGAAAGTGCAGGTCGCACTTTTTGGGCCAAAACCTGCAACCTGAACCTCCAGGGTACAGAAAACAGGCCAAAACCTGCGACCTCTGCAGAAATCAGGTCAGAAATTGCGACATGGACTTTTTGCGGCATTTTTTCTGAAAGTTTTTTGGGTTTCTGTGGGCCTCTGTTCAGGGTTTTCTAACCTCCATATCCACCCTTTTTGGACCTATAATTGTTCTGTTTTACTCAAAAAAGTAGGAACCTAGCCCCCCAGGGCCTCAGTACCCTCCACCTTTTGTGGAAGAGTTTTAGCTGCTGCAGGTTGTCTAAAATTTCAGTGTGTTCAGCCATTTTTTCAGATATGATATCTTACCTTCAGATCCAATTCATGTTGGTTATTTGTCTATCCAAAACACCTCCTTTAGTTTTTTTTGGGTTTTCCTCTAGGGTCCCCTCTGCTTCCCTCCAGGATATAGTCTTTCGCCACCTCACTTTCAGCAATCTTTCCTCTGATTTTTTGTTGTTTTCTTGCACCTATTTCTAGCATATCTGACCTTTAGATCATTTTCCCTCTCGAATTTAGATTTATTGGCTATTTTGGTGTGTTTCGACCATATTTTTTCCCACCTACATACTATTTGTTGAGGGGCCCACCTCCTTGGGTTTAGATTAATGCATAATTAGCTATTTATTTTCTGCTATTTCAGTTTCAGATACAGTTATCTTCAAGTTTATTTATAGTTATACAACACACTTTTTCTTTTTCTCTACAAAGGTCTCGGTTTAAAAATTAAAATTTACACACTTAACACACACAACCTAAGGGAAGAAGAGCTTGGTTAACACCGCTAAGAAAAAACTTTAAAACATTGCAATCAATTGATCCTGGACCTCTCTACCCTTGTTTTGACACTGTAATCAATTGATCCTACGCCTCCTTTCCCTTGTTGGTATCTCTTCCCTTTAAGAAAATATTTAAGACAATTTTTGGCTAAATTGTCTTAATTTGAGACAAAAGAAAACTTGTGTATTGTCTTAAATATTGTCTTTAAGCGGGTGTCTCAAATTAAATCATCTTAAAATATTATCTCTATAAAGACAATATATAACACAAGAATTTTTATCTCTCCAAATACAATTTCATTTTTGTCTCTCCAAAGACGATAGTTGGAATTAAAGACATATTGTCTTTATGTAGACAATATTTTTAATTCTATCTATTATCTCTCTAGAGACAATATAGAACAATGAATCCAGAAAAATATCTCACGATTAAAATTAATTAATATAAAATATTTAATTAAAAAAATCTATAATATCATTGAATAATTTATGTCAGGGTACAGTGGAATCGAACCACCAACCTCCTGCATAATAGGTTCTCTTCCATTGAACTAGCACCCTTTAAAGAATTCTGTGAGGAGTTATGGCAGTCCTTGAAATTGTATAATAGGCATTTATTTTTAAAAAATGTTCAACACATAATGGCATAATCATGGTAAAATATATAATCATGCAAGCCCCTATTTTTAACTTAATAAAAAAATAACTCAATAGAGTTAGCTTCTTAACACTATATAAATAAAAAATAATGGAGTTAGCTTATTGTGACACCCTTGTAGCTTGATTTGCACAAAAAATTAAGCCATCCAAAGAAAATTAACTATAATGAGCACAAGCAATACAACCACAACCCAAAGAGACACCAGGTTGCTAGTAGGCACTGATCAACATGTATGATCTACAACCAGCTTCAAATTTCAGACCTTCATAGTCTTGAGTCCATCCAAAGACTTGCATGAATTAAGACAACATAGCCAGAAACAAATAATACTAATTAACACCGTAAGTAAAACTTTCAACAAATAACAGTAAGTAATAGCTTCACTATTTCTTAACAACTAACTTATAATAAGTATTGTCAGATTTTAGAAAAAGATGAAGTCAAAAATGTATAAAATATTGTTGCGTGTTTCTCATGAAACCAAGGTTGCCATGCTCTTTTGATATGAAGCTTAAGTTGATCCATACAATATCTGGTCGATATGACTAAGACTCAGGCATCAGTATCTCCACTGCAACATTTTCAATAAACCAAAATAATATCATATAATCAAATTTTTACTTATAACAGAGAGAAAAATCAAGGTGTTGGACAAAGCGTGTCAGCTAAGTTTAGTATGGAAATGCTTGCATACCTATATACCCATATGCGAAGGCCTCCTTCTATGATTTTTTGATATATGGAGAGTGCAGAGTACGAGGCATCCTTCGAGGTGTCAAAGAGGGTGTAACTACAAAATTTGAAGTATGTCATTAATTATTTGTGCCCCAAAAGGTGCAAAGAGAGGTAGATAGGGTATCGAAATTTAAAAAGTTGTATTTTTATTTTCATAATCAAACAAATAGCAATTGAGACATTTTAAATTCAAAAAGTTGTACTTTAATTTTCATAATCAAGCAAATAGCAATTGAAACATTAAATTTTAGTTTTTTTATAATTTTTTTCTTAAGTTTATAATATGTAAGTATATCAGAATTGGTTAACAAAATAATTTTGGAATGTCATCACAACAACTCGAACATTAAATACTGGACACTCAAAATGCCAATGCATTCTAAAAATCACGAAAGTAAATTAATCATGTCATATTTTAAAGTAGTCTAACTAATAGATGAGATGATATTTTTTGAGCATCCCTCCCATGTATATATTTTAATGAAAGGAAACTCGGATATAAATAAGGAATGGGACCTATGATAAACTTTTACCGCAGTTGTTTTCCTGTTGCTATGGTTTGATCAATTAAACATTTTCATTGAAGACAAATTTATGGTGTGAGTAAACATATCTGAGAGACTTCCTCTTAAGACCTTTGCTAGCACAAGATTCAGCCATGGGTGTTCACCATATGAAGTGCCAGCATAAGGAATTACTCCATTAGATCACCATAACTTATGTACAAGAGTTTTTTAAAGCTTGACGGTCTTGGATGGAAACTGATATAATTACCTAGTTGTTGCCCTTGAGTGTTTATGCCAAATGAATTTGAAAGGTGCCTGCACCCATATATTTTGAGATCAAGTATTATTAAGTAGAAAAAAAATCCATCAATCCCGAAAAAGAATACATAAATAGGAATTGTTCACTTGTACAACAATACAGGGTCATATTATAACATCAATCGTAATATAGCGACTTACTTCTATTCATTTGCTGCATTGCTTGCATCTATACCAAGATACTGAAGTACCTCCATCATCTGTTTACATGGAAAACTGTCCATCACTTCCTATTTTTCATTTCATGAAGCAAGATTTAAAAAAAATTATATCGAAGGGCAAGCTACATAAATAATTTGTTCTCACTAACCAGCTGTCTAAAGTCTAGAATTTGCTTGCTTAGGTTACTCTACTCCAGCTGTAGCACAATTGAAAAGTGTCAACTATTCATACATTCTACTAGTTCTGTATAATCACATATATGTCTGTATCAGGATCAGTAAATAAAGAACTATTCAAAATTAATTTTAACAAATATCAACTTCTTATATGGCATACCTTTTGAAGTGAAGGAAGTGGCATTAGAGGAAAATGAATAAGACAAAGAAATTCATTTAGAGGTTCTACCCTTTTTGCAAAGAATGTCTCAAGACTGCATTCCTCTAGCTCCTGATTTACTTCTTCCCAACCATGAAATCCATCTCCTTGTGTTCCCCAAGTAATAATGGCATCCATAACTCTTTCCTCAGAGGTCACTACCAAATGGGGGTGTTGCAAAGGTCATAATAATCACAACTCAAAATTTTTACTACATTTATCCACCTCTCCACATTCCAGATTGTCAAACACAGACAAGTCACCCTGGTTGTATTCACGGATGCCTGCTACAAAATTATGGTGGATATTGAGCATGAAAAGAGGCATTGTTTATGTTTTCACTACTCTTTGTTCCTTCTTGGGTCATTGGCCTTGACTAATTCAGTGATCTAATGTATGATGTGAAGGATCTTGTGGATTGGGAGCACAAGTGTGTGAATATTTGGAAAAATACATGCACATGGGCATAATACATATGTTCTTCTCAGAGATGCTAAATTTCTTCATAAACACAAAGATAAATGTCAGTTGCTTAGCATGCTTATATATGTTAATGAGATATACCAGATGCAAGTGATAAATATTTCAAACTTTTTACTGAAGGATGATACATGTTTAGATGGATTCAAATTTGTTTTCTTACTTGAGTTTAAATTTTAACTAGACTGTACGCTTTTCATTATGGCCATAGATTTACTGCAATTCATTTATTAGACCTACTTAATCTGATGCTTTATATTCTTCAATATATTTTAAATCTATTTGGTTTTATTTTTGTATTATTTTATTTCATATGGGTTTTTGGGTAATATAACTACCCATTTCACTAATATGTTTTCGACACCTGATTAACAACATACTATTTGGGGAATTCGAAATCAGCAATACAATATATTGTTTTTGCTACCCTGTGTAATATTTTCCAACTATGATAGGAAAGTGAGCACTGTATTGGGCACCTGATTTCTCAGCAATTCACAACATGCTATTTGGGACATCTGATTTTTTAGTAATATGGCATACTGTATTTGCTGCCTTTGATGTTTTCTGACTATGATAGAAAAAATAGCACTGCTTCAGGCACTGGATTTCTTAGCAATACAAAATATTGTTTGGGGCATATGATTTTTTAGCATCGCAACGTATAGTTGATGTTGAATTCTATGAGGACTGTATTTCATTGTTCTACATTATCATGCCACTGCTCTATGCTTGCAATTAATTCTGTCACTTGTCAATATAGCGTATTGTTTTCAATGCCTATAATATTTCCTTTCCATGATCTCAAGGAAAGCTTTGTTTTCAGCACCTGATTAACATTAGATTGTTTGGGGCATATGAATTCAGCAATACAGTTTATTTTTTCTGATGCCCTCTATGATATTTTCCAACTATGATAGGAAAATACAGTGTCTAAAAAAGAGAGCACTTGATTTCTTAGCAATACAGAACATTCTATCTGAGACATCTGATTTTTTAGTAACATGGCATATTGTATATGCTTCCTGTGATGTTTTTCGATTATGATAATGAAGAGAGCACTGCTTCAGTCTCTAGATTTATTAGCAGTACAACATACTGTGCGGGGCATATGATTTTTCAGCATCACAACTTATACTATTCAGGGTATATGATTTTTCATCAGTAAGTCATAATACATATTTCATTGCCTGTGATATTTCCAACTATGAAAGTAATAAAGGATAGATCAATTTGAGGCACATGATTTCTACACAGGAAGTTATGTATCAAGCACCAAAATCCAAGGACTGAGTTTTATTTCTAGCATGCGAAGCATTTAGAAGTTTCTATGAGAATAGGAGGTTCTTAAATTTTTTTTCCTTCAGTTGTTGATGATTTTCTGCAAAAATTTAAACAAATTCAAAGGGTTGGTTTCAGACGCGTTGTGTTTGGGTCAGCTTCCTAGTATAGGGCCTAGGCTGGTCTTGTAGACCTACTTAATCTGATGCTTTATATTCTTCAGTATATTTTAAATCTATTTGGTTGTAGTTTTGTATTATTTTATTTCATATGGGTTTTTGGGCAATACAACTGCCCTTTTCACTAATATAAATCTTTCTTTGCTTTACCATGAAATTTTGAAGGGCACTATAAAACTTATTTTTCAACCTGCCAAAGAAGGAGGTGGAAGTACAACTCACGTGATTTATGAAGGTGCACTCGGAGATGTAGAAGCTAGATTCAAAATTCATTTTACACCTATTCAGTCAAATGGGACTATAACATCAAAGCCCAGGGCCAATTTTGGCAGGGTCGGGCATTTTTGAAGTTTCTATAGAAGAAAAATGTGGACATCCAGCTATCCCACACATTACTGCAAATCCAATTGTAGCTACATCCTTTGAAATTTTGTGCGTGCCAAACATTGTTTCTCAAGAGAGTGATCCTCTTGAGTCTTGACAGTGTATGTATAACTCTTCTGCTGTCTCATTCTTAGTTCACTAGTTTCCTTCATTTTTAATAGTAGGTTGCAGTAACAATGTTTACAATTCAATCAAGGATAAATATTAAAGCTTCCCTATATAAATTTTCATCCTTAATTTTGAGAAAAGTATAATAATATTTGTGTCAGATTATTGATCATTCTATATCATTTTTTTAGCTTTAGGTTTTAATGATCCCATATAATAACTTGTAGACCATCTTATGAGGCAGGAAATGGTACACTCTATAAAAAAAAATATAATTGTAAAAGAAGAGCAACCCCTAGAAAAACTTGTAGACCATCTTATAAGGAAGGAAATGGTACAACCTATAACAAAGAATGTAACTGTAAAGGAATAGAATCCCCTCCAAATATGTTGTGAGTTTGGAATATGTGAAATTGTTGGTCTTCTTTCATAATCTGTTACGACCAAGGATAAAAAATTAACCATACTAACAATGCCTAATTTTGTGTGTTACAATTAATGGAATCTGTACAACACTATGAATAAAAGCAGCCATCAATGGACCTATTTTTGGAGTTGCTTCCAGTCCTTTCTAACTTGGTACAAGGCCATTTACTCTGCCTCTAGACTTGGTCAAGCAACAGAGTATTGTCTTCTACAAAAATTGATTTCCCCCCACAAAGATTAAAGACAAAATCTGTCATCAACTTTCTTCCATCAATGTCTGTAACCCAATCAACATCATTACAGTTGCTTCCCTCATTTCCTCACCCTTCGGTTACTTTAGCTAAAACCCAATCTCGTAGTGCCTTGTAGGCATGAGAATATATTTCAAATTTATGACCAACAATTCAAGATAGGATTTGACAGCAACCTACTAAACCCTTCCTTCCCTTGTAAGACAATATATGCCTCCGTAATCATTTTCATCCGGAAGGAATAAGCCATCATACCAAGATATATATGCCCTCATAAATACCTGGTTTTTATGCCATCAACATTAACAAGGAAGGAACTTGGCACAAGAAACTTGCAACCCTGTGCTAATCAAGTAGCTAACAACAGCAAGATAAAAAATCCTCGTGACTGGCACCTGAGAGACAGAAAAATCCATTCCATTGGTTATTACCACCTCCAAAACAATCTCATTTGCAAGGGTGACCTTGCCCTAGACAACCCAGAGAGTAGACTAAGTCTCTAGACAATTTCCAGGGATAAAATTGTAAGTTTTCTTAAGATAAAATGATACAACAAACTTGGTAACGAAATGTGGCTCAGGGTGAGTGCCATGTTCCCTAAAGAAACTTTGGCATTCATGCCAAGGGTATTTTACAGAGATCGTAGTATTTTCCACCAATAATTGTTTCAATAACACTTTGGGGCCTATAAACAACATTTATGAATATGCCAAAGGTCATCCTAATATGCATCCAATCCTAACCATTCTCTAACAAGGATACTAGGTACGTGAGTCGTGAGGCTTGAGGCAACCTTGTGTGATAATTATAAAGGAAAATAAATGCCTCCATCCCACAAAGAAATGAGTGCAATGTTTGAATTATGCTTGGTTTCACTATTTTTCATTTATCGAAGTCATGTTTATGTTTTCACTATTGTTTGTTCCTTATTGGGTCATTGGCCTTGACTAATCTAGTGATTTGATGTATGATGTGAAGGAGCTTGTGGATAGGGAGCGCAAGTGTGTGAATATTGGAAAAATACATGCTTGTGGGAAAGATACAAATTTTCTTCTTGGAGCTGCCAAATTGCTTCATAAACAGAAAGATAAATGTTAGGTGCTTAGCATGCCTCTATATGTTAATGTGATGCACTAGATACAAGTGATAATTAGTTCAAACTTTAAACTGAAGGATGATACACGTTCAGATGGATTCAAATTTTTTTCTTACTTGAGTTTAAGTTTTACCTAGACTATACAATTTTCATTATGGCCATAGATTTACTATAATTCATTTATTAGACCTACTTAATATGATGCTTGATATTCTTCGATATATTTTAAATCTATTTGGTTTTAGTTTTGTATTATTTTATTTGATATGGGTTTTTGGGTAATACAACTTCCCATTTCACTAATGTAAACCTTTCTTTTCTTTACCATGAACTTTTGAATGGCACTGTAAGACTTATTTTTCAACCTTCCAAATGAGGTGGAGGTACTGCTCACATGATTTGTGAAGGTGCACTTGGAGATGCAGAAGCTAGATTTGAAATGCATTTTACACCTATTCAGTCAACTGGGACTATAACATCAAAGCCCAGGGCCAATTTTGGCAAGGTCAACCATTTTTGAAGTTGTTATAGAAGGAAAAGGTGGGCATCCAGCTATCCCACACATTACTACAGATCCAATTGTAGTTACATCCTTTTCAATTTTGTGCCTGCCAAAGATTGTTTCTCGAGAGAGTGATCCTCTTGAGTCTTGACAGTGTATGTATAACTCTTCTGCTATCTCATTCTTGGTTGACTAGTTTCTTTGATTTTAATAGTAGGTTGCAGTATCAATGTTTACAATTCAATTAAGGATAAATTTTAAAGTTTCCTTATATAACTTTTCATCCTCAATTTTGAGAAAAGTATAATTATATTCGTGTGAGATTATTTATCAATCTATATCATTTTTCTAGCTTTAGGTTTCAATGATCCCATATAATAACTTGTAGACCATCTTACGAGGCAGAAAATGGTACACTCTATAACAAACGATATAAATGTAAAGGAGGAGAAACCCCTAGAAAAACTTGTATACCATCTTACAAGGAAGGAAATGCTACAACCTATAAGAAAGAATGTAACTATAAGGAATAGCATCCCCTAGAAATATGTTGTGATTTTGGAATCTATGAAATTGTTGGTCTACTTTCATAATCTGTTACAAGCAAGGATAAAAAATTAACCATACTAACAATTCCTAATTTTGTGTGTTACAATTAATGGAATATGTACAACACTATGAATAAAAGCAGCCATCAATGTACCTATTTCTAGAGTTGCTTCTAGTCCTTTTAAATTGGTACAAGGCCATTTACTCTACCTCTAGACCTTGTCAAACAAAAAAGTATTGTCTTCTATACCAAATGATTCCCCCGCACAAATATTAAAGAAATAATCTGTCATCAAATTTCTTCCATCAATGTCCGTAACCCAATCAACATCATTATAGTTGCTTCCCTCATTTCCTCACCCTCCAGTTACTCAAGCTAAAACCTAATCCCTTAGTGCCTTGCAGGAATGAGAATATATTTCAAATTGTTGACCAACGATTCAGAGAACGATTAATCAGGGGACGGTATATAAGAATATTACGTTGGGAAGACCATAGAAGTAAAATTCAAAATCAAATAAACAGAGCTCTCCTGGACCAGGCATGAACCAGCTTTAAATCCTACACAATTTTCCAGATTGTCAAACACTACACGATACCCTTGCTACTAGATATTTCCATCAATGGAGAGCCCACCAGTGTTTCCAGCAAATGAAAAGCAAAAAATGATATAACTATCCACGAGAATGATATAATTAGTTCTACAAAACCCTTCTATAGGAATAGGAATTCCTGTAACTGATTCTAGTTATCCGATTTTTTGCACTCACTAACCATTATAAGAATACCATGAATTCCTGAGCAAATGCTCACACATCTATTAAATTTCTACTCACAAATATCGGAGACATTTTATTCCATAATCAACACAAAAACAGAGGCCTTCATAAATCAAATGCATATAAAAATGTTGAATTCAATACATAGATGCTCCATAACCTAATTACAAAATAAGGGCACATTATGCCCTGGCCTCTCCCCTCATACTTACTGTCTACGTATATTCTTGTCTCCACCTCCCTAATTCCAATTAGCTTACGAATGCTTCATTAAAGCTTAGAAATTATAACTATTTCGGTTTAGATCCTATAATATTGTTACAATTGACCCCAAGATCTTACCAATATTTATCTCCTACAATATGTCATACCTTAACAACATAGATTTTCACTCAACTAAGTCTCTCTAGAAACTCCATTAATAATTTAAATAGTTACAAAATTATGCAACCCGCTCCCTTGGTAAATGTCAAGCCCCTTGATTTTATCAATAGGTTGGATGCTTGAGAACTATGCACTTGCAACACCTTTCCAACAGCTCACAGACATCCTTCCTCAAAGCTTGTGAAATCATACTGGTCTGTTTACTGCTTGTTAAGCTTTCCATTCATGTCACCAAGCTTCTGCTCAATCTCACATTAATCTCACATAAATCCCGAATTTTGTGGGCTAGATATGGGGTAAATATTCGTGCAGAAATACAGAGTGCAGGAAACAGTTGATGGAATGTTGGCGCCATGATTTCATTCTCCTATTATGTTTAAGTCCAATTTGGTACAGTCAATGATACAGGTGGACTCATTAATGCTCCATATCCTTAGATTTGGGCCAAACCTTGTGCCACCTTAATGATTATTGCAATTTTGTTTCATTTGAAAGTTAGCACTCTTTCAAGGGGAGCAAGATAATATTTCATATTGCCAAGGGGATGCTAACATTATCAAAACTAGTCAACGCGAAGGTGAGTGTTCCTCATTTCCTTCTTATTTGCTATAAGTCAATCTGTTTTGATTCAGATTCTCTCATAAGATCTATAAAATTCCCTCCCAATTTTTTCTTTTTTGATCTCTGGAGTTTTAAACACACTCAGATCTCTATCTTCCAGCTTGAGTGCCTGATTTTCCACACAATCTTTTACTCTTATGGTAGTGCTTCTAATATGATAAAATTCAATATTATGAATGACTGGCTAACATGTTTTAACCATTTTAGTTGTTTTAAAAGCTCCCATTTTTGGGGATAAGCCTTACTTTTCTGGTGTTTATGATTATCTAAGAGTCCCCTTTTACTGCAATATCTTGGAAACCAAGCATTTGTAATCTATTATCTCTAAAATCAAGGCATTTACTTTGTCCTGCTTATTTGTATAACCCCCTAATCCTTTCATTGAGATTTTTGTGAACCGACCCTTGTGATCCAGAAGGAATTATCTTCCACAACATGCTTTCTAGGTTTTTATTTTGTTATTCCATTGAAATTGATCTTTATTTGCCCCTCGCTTGGCCAAACGAGCCACAGAGGTTCCAAAATTGATAATAACTCTTCCATTGCTAGTATCATAATATCAATTGCATATAAAAATGCTGAATTCAATACACAGATGCTCCATGGCCTGATTACACTATATGGGCACATTATGCCCTGGCCTCTCCCCTCATACTTACTATCTACTTCTATTCTTGTCTCGACCTCCCTAATGCCCGTAAGCTTACAAAGGCTTCATTAAAACTTAGAAATGATAACTATTTTGGTTTGGATCTTATAATATTGCTACAATTGACCTTAAGATCTTGCCAATATTTATCTCCTACAATATGTCATACCTTAAAAACGTAGATTTGCACTCAACTAATACTGTCTAGAAACTCCTTTAATAATTTAAATAATTACAAAATTACAGAACCCACTCCCTTGCTAAATGTCAATCCCCTAGGTTTTATCAAGAAGTTGGAAGCTTGAGAAATATGCACCTGCAACGCCTTTCCAGCAGCTCACAGACATCCTTCCTCAAAGCTTGTGAAATCAGACTGGTTTGTTGACTACTTGTTAAGATTTCCATTCATGTCACCGACCTTCTACTCAATCTCACATTAATCTCACATAAATCCTGAATTTTGTGGGCTAGATGTGCGGTAAATCTTCGTACAAAAATACAGATTGCAGGAAACAACTGATGGAATGTTTGTGCCATGATTTCATTCTCCTAGTATGTTTAAGTCCAATTTGGTACAATCAATGATACAGGTGGACTAATTAATGCTCCATATCCTCATATTTGGGCCAAACCTTGTGCCACCTTAATGATTATTGCAATTGTGTTTCATTTTAAAGTTAGCACTCTTTCAAGGGTGGCAAGATAATATTTCATATTGCCAAGGGGATGCCAAGGCTATCAAAATTGGTCAATGAAAAGGTGATTATTCCTCATTTCCTTCTTATTTTCTATGAGTCAATCTGTTTTGATTCAGATTCTCTCCTAAGATCTATAAAATTACCTCCCATCTTTTTTCCTTGTTCATCTCTGGAGTTTTAAAGACTCTCAGATCTCTACCGTCTAGCTTGAGTGCCTAGTTTTCCACACAATCTATTACTCTTATGGTAGTGCTTATAATATGATAAAATTCAATATTATGAATGACTGGCTAACCTATTTTAAATATTTTAGTTGTTTTAAAAGCTCCCAGTTTTGGGGATAAGCCTATCCTTTCTGGTGTTTATGACTATTTTAGAGTCCCCTTTTATTGGAATATCTTGGAAACCAAGCATTTGTAATCTCTTATCTCTACAACCAAGGCATTGAATTTGTCCTGATTATTTGTATAACCCCCTAATCCTTTCGTTGAGATTTTTGTGAACCGACCCCTGTGATCCAGAAGGAAGTATCTTCCACAACATGCTATCTGGGGTTTTCTTTTGTTATCCCATTGAAATTGATCTTTATCTGCCCCTCCCTTAGAGGTTTCCAAGACTCTTTGGGAGTAGGCATCTCTCCTTCATCAAGAACGTACAGGCATAACATACCTCTTTTGGGCATCTAGGTTTGAACCTAGTCATTGGCTAAGGAGACTTGTATTTGTTACTTAGACCACTCTAGGGAATAAAATTTGAACCTATATAAATATTATGAATAGCTCCCACTGGCAAATGTTTGATCCTGTTAATTCTATGCTAGAATCCATTATTTATGTCAATCAACTATTGTCTATTTGACTGCCTTTGTTACAAGACATGAATTTATATAGGTTCTTGTTATAATATAGTTATAGACTTTCCTCAACAAGTGGTAATGAATCAGATCCATGAAGAAAATATTTGATAAACACATTGGAATGCCTCTAAGTTAACAACAGCTGACATGAATATTGGTTCCCTTAAATTGAATGATTGTTAGCAAAGAGGCATTGAATCTGGAGACTGAAATGGAAGACCACAAATTGGTACTTGCACAAGCCAAAATTCCCTAATAAATCATAGTAGGTACCAAACAGAGAAAACCAAACCTACGCATTCCAAAAGCACAAATTCCTCACAAACCATCCCTCATTGCAGTATAAGAAGACTCAGCCAAACGAGCCATAGAGGTTCCAGAATCAATAATAACTTTTCCATTTCCAGTAGCACAAAATAAAATACATATAAAAATGTTGAATTCAATACACAGATGCTCCATGGCTTGATTACACTATATGGGCACATTATGCCTTGGCCTCTCCCCTCATACTTACTGTCTACTTATATTCTAGTCTCCACCTCCCTAATGCCCGTAAGCTTACAAATGCTTCATTAAAACTTAGAAATGATAAATATTTCAGTTTGGATCCTATAATATTGCTACAATTGACCCTAAGATCTTGCCAATGTTTATCTCCTACAATATGTCATACCTTAACAACGCAGATTTTCACTCAACTAATTCTCTCTAGAAACTCCTTTAATAATTTAAATAATCACAAAATTACAGAAGCCACTCCCTTGCTAAATGTGAAACCCCTAGGTTTTATCAACAAGTTGGAATCTTGAGAAGTATGCACCTGCAACACCTTTCCAGTAGCTCACAGACAACCTTCCTCAAAGCTTGTGAAATAAAACTAGTCTGTTGACTGCTTGTTAAGCTTTCCATTCATGTCACCAAGCTTCTACTCAATCTCACATTAATCTCACATAAATCCCGAATTTTGTGGGCTAGATGTGGTGTAAGTCCTGGTGCATAAATACAGAGTGTAGGAAAAAACTGATGGAATGTTGGCACCATGATTTCATTCTCCTATTATGTTTAAGTCCAATTTGGTACAATCAATGATACAGGTGGACTAGTTAATGCTCCATATCCTTAGATTTGGGCCAAACCTTGTGCCACCTTGTGCACACATCTAGATTATATAGTCTTTACTTACAGATATACTACCATGACCATAACTTGTATGCATCATATACATTTCAATTTATTGGCCATCATGCCTTTGACTAGAGACATAACAAAAATTGAGCAGAGAAGTTTTATCTTGACTATCTTCATTATAGTTGTTGTATTTGGATCAATATTGTGTTGTTTCTATATTGGCACACATAGCATGTTCCCCCATTTTACTCAGTAGAAGGCTAGAAGATGCTATGATCTAAACAAAAGGATGAGCAGATAACCCAACCCAACAAAAATGTAACAGTTTGGGAGAGTAAACTGTTAATTTTTATCTTTTTATACCACTGCGATATATAACAGAGAAATACAGGGTTATAATGTTTTACATGCCTGATGTGACTAGAGACATAACAAAAATTGAGCAGAGAAGTTTTATCTTGACTATCTTCATTATAGTTGTTGTATTTGGATCAATATTGTGTTGTTTCTATATTGGCACACATAGCATGTTCCCCCATTTTACTCAGTAGAAGGCTAGAAGATGCTATGATCTAAACAAAAGGATGAGCAGATAACCCAACCCAACAAAAATGTAACAGTTTGGGAGAGTAAACTGTTAATTTTTATCTTTTTATACCACTGCGATATATAACAGAGGAAAATGCGAGTGGCACAATGTTTCACAAGACTAGTATGTTTAATGAAGGGTTAATAAGTTACATTTTAAATTTATCTTTTAAGATACCTGGTTATATAATGAGTGGATGTTAAGGGTAGAAATCTGAAACAAAAAAATTGTTGGGCAGTCCTGGTTGAGTAAATTTTAATTTCATCAGTAAATTATATATATGACTCGGAATATTATGTTTATGACATAATTATATTTACTAAAAAAAATCACTTCTCATCATTAATTGTTTATTAGTAATGTGATGTGATTTTGTTAGTATGTAAAACCATTTTTCACTGTAATATGTTTATATATAACACGATCTCTCAAGCATAATTATCTACTAATCCTCAAAATTACAGACAAACATTAAAAAAAATACCTGTTAACCAAACTTTGCATATCATGAGAAACATCTTGTTCCTGCTCAAAGTCATTATAATGAAACATTTAAAATTGTATAATTTATTAGAAAAATCATTATTAATGTATAGAACCACTAGAATATTATAATAGAGTAGATATATGACAACTCTGGTCACATGAGGACTGCCAAACTCTTCTTTCCTTCGTTTTCTCCACAAGTGGTGGAGCATAAACGAGCCAAAGAGTACATTTTTTTCATGGGAATCATAGTATTTATACCAATATTATAAAAAATAAAAAATAAAAATTCAGTTGTTATACCTATAAACTGGACCATACCTCAAACTTCAAAGTGCAATGTATGTAACTCTATTGTGTATATCTCTTTTATGAAAGTGATATATACATTGTGTGTATATCTTGTCGGGAGGATTTCTTCATCGCCATCATGAGGGCGTTACTACAATCGCAGAATGTTGGGGAGATCACAAACGTGGCGCAGTTGACGGGACTTGACGCCGTGAAACTGATCACTTTGATCGTCAAAGTGGCCAACACTACGTGGATGCATAAAAATAACTACTATTATTTTTCACAACACCTAAAGCTGATAGGGAACTTACTAGACCAACTAAAGATAACGGAGTTGAAAAAATATCTTAAAATTAGAGAGCCTCTGGAGCAGCTGGAAAATATATTGAAATTAGAGAGCCTCTGGAGCAGCAGAGGATTGTAGACTTTGAATATATCCCATGTGGAAAACTATTGAGGAGCTTTGTAAAAGACTATAGAGTGCGTACAAGAATACAAAGTGTAGTCAAGGTCTGAGAAGGAGAACCAGTAGGAACAATTATGGATTTTCCCGCTATAAATTGGGCTAAGCTTTTACAAACCCTATTCAAGGCCTTAATACCTAAATCCTTCAAATTGGGTATGGAAGTGGCAACATCCTCCAACAAAGTAAATTTATTCACAAAACCTACAAACCCTAGATTTGAAATTTATTCCTGTGGTTAGTCAAGGTTCCTTAACTAGGTTTCTAAGGGATCTGGAGGCACTCGAGATCTCGGTCCTACAACTGATTCATACATTTAGAAATATTTAAGTGTTTGACGTGTTTGAAAAGTGAGAAATGAGAGAAAGGAGGAGAGAACAGGATCTGAGCTTTGGATTTTTTTTCCTGAGCACTTCGTTATAGACTCTACACATCATGGATGCTGAGAGAAAATGAGAGAAAATCTTGCTGTCACACTAGCTATGTCAAGATGACAAGGGACAAGAGTTACTATGGCTCCTGGCAATCTCCATGCTGCTTGGGACAAAATTTATTGTGGCTTATGGAAATCTCCACCCTACTCTATAGTTTTTCCCCTTTACTTACGGGCTCCCACCGGAAGATATTTATTGTGGCTTATGGCAATCTCAACACTACTCTCTAGTTTTCCCCTTTGGTTATGGGCTCCTGCCATGGAAATCTCCACAATGCTCCAGTTTCCCCCTTTCATTATGGCGAAGGACTCCTAGCATGGAAATATCCACGATGCTCTCCAGTTTCCCCCTTTGATTATGGGATTTCTCCAAACAATGGCTAATGGCAACCTCCATGTGTGGCTTATGGCAATATTCCTCGCCATTTTTCCCCTGTAACTAGTTTTCGAACTCCCGTCGAGTCAATTGAGAAAGTAGCAACCAGTTTTGGGGCTCTCGTTAGATCAATTGAGCGAGTAGAATTTTTCCAAAGGGATATCAAAACTTGAGTGTATTGAAAAAATTATTGAATAACTCTAAGAAAATACATGTACACCACTTCAAAAATAGTTTGAAACAAAACAACTTTATTTCATGCAAAATATATAAAGGTGGTTAGAGTTGCCACGAATTATATTTTTTCATGTTGCATGTTTTATATTTATTACTATGACAAAGGTTAATGCACATTTAATATTGTTTTTTATATTTATTGCTATGATAAAGGTTAATGCATATTTAATATTAAGATTTATGTGTAAGGAGTGAAAATATGGTTAGGAGGATGTTTTTCTTTCTTATTTTTATCATTAAAGTTTAGGGTGACATCAGATCTATAATCATCAATAAAGGAAATATATTTAATATTGAGAGATTATGTTGGGATGAAGATATTTTTGACAAATGGTGGTGTGCTTATTATTTGGGATCATTTTCATTAATGGTTTTTCTATCGGGATTTTATTTATATTTTCACTTATGGAATGGTAAGTTTATATTCTAAGCACAAGGCATGCTAGATAAAGTGATGAGTGACATTGATTTTCATCATCTATAGTTCATGAAATATATCAAAAAAAGGTCATTTTCATAGATCATGTAATATATCACAAAAAATTCCATTTGTGTGTTCACCCACTTCTTTAATTATTTTGCATAGAAAAACATAGAATATTGACAATTGGTTGCCATAATATATATGTAAAGGATATACTATAGATGTAAATATGTAGGTCATTTTTAAAGATCTAACTATATGGAAGAGCCCATTTACCTTAAGGCCTAAAATATTTATTGAAGAAAATGTCGATATGGATGCCCATGACTATGGACTACTTCCATTTGGTACAATATTGAATATCTACACTGTTACAAAATTTGGTTTTAATTTAGTTTAGTCTATGTTGGGATGCATGTTTCATCATATCATAGGAGAAACTCCTAAGAAAATGAGGGTAGAAGGCAGAGATCTCACACCAAATCCAAGGTTTGTTAATTTCATGGTCTCTCATTTGGATTCTATTTCCATTACTCAATTCCATACTAATATTAATAAATGAAAACCACTAAACTAACATGATAATGTACTTGGAATTTACTTGCAAAAAAAAAACTTCTGGTTTACCCCTTTTTCGTAATGGAAGTAGATTTCTTTCTCTAGACTAGCCCAACTTAACCAAAAAATAAATGTATAATTTCAATGCGAATATGATAATAGCCAAACTCAATTTATTTTTTTCTCTTTATATGGTGTCACTTGTGTAATTTGAATTGATATATTAAATTTATTGAAGTGTCTTTACTACTCCTAATAGGTAGAACTAGTGGATTTCAATTCCAATATGAACAAATATCATTCCACTATGGAGATTTAAATATTTATAAGTCATTAGTAAAACTTAGTGTTTGATATGTTTCTCAAGAAAGGAACATATTGGAAAAAATGGAAAAATAAAATGCATTGAGGTATAAAAAAATTTCCATGGACACCATAGAACTAGGCTACTTCAATAAAATTTGTCCTCATGTCATTGATAAAATTTCCCCTTATTAACTAATAGATATTGTGATCTTTAACTTATTTGATAAATTGGAATATATCATCCACTAATCATACATTATTTTTATTTCAATGTTTTTAATAATAAAGTGTCAAAGGTTTAGTTAAGAGCTAGAGGAAATAAGGATTAATTCAATTGGTAAATGATCTTGTAAAAGAGTTCATAGAGCTCTCAATACAAAATCTTATTAATTATTTTAGGGTTACTAGTTGTTATTTTAGTTTCTAGTTATTATTGTGCTCCATTTGAAGAAAAAGAAAGGTAAACCTATGGGGATTGAAAATGTACCAGCCTCCCTTAGAACTTTTAATACATTCATGATTGAGGGAAAATATTCTTTGAAAAATGAAATAAACAATAGTTTATTTACTAAGTAATAGATAAATATTAATAATATATAAGATGTATATGATAAATATAACGGATAAATTTATAACACCCACTCCCCAACCATTTTATGTACCAATAAATCGATTAATGGCATGTCACCGCCCTAATTTTCTTAGATCAGGTGACATCATAATAAATAGATGCAAATTTCAGTTGTACAGCTAACATCGCTGGCACTCTACAATCCCGCCTATATATCCACCAAAGTAGATAACACTACCAAAAAATACCTTATGTAGTAGTGTCTGAAAAAACCTCGATAAAATATGTAAACAAGGAAAATTAATGTCACTTATAAATTATAGACCCCACGCGATGTAGATCGTCACCAACTCAATCCACTAGGACACGCCTTCAAATACAATAGATTATCGAATCATCGCCGACCAATATCGTTCAGAAAATCTCATCAAGCACACAATCAAAAAAGATATTCAATGAAAACGCAAACCATTAATGGATTGTCCCTCATATAATTAATGAAAAACTTGGAAAATAAATATCCCCCTAGACCAATTAATGACCCCAAGAGACTCCTTTGTGATCAAATTAAAAATTCAAATATGTTTCCAACTCCACCAACAAAAATGAATGCAATTACATAGCAGTAAAGATCCTCAGAAATCCCCCGATCAACCAATCCCAAACCAAAGAGGAGCATGAAGATCCACAAGAGAAAAAGTTCAAAAGAAATACCACATAAAACAACCAGCTAGTGCATCTCAAATACACCATAAAGAAGAGCAACAGGTAGTAGCTAAGATCCTAGGAAATCCCCTGATCAACCAATCCAAAACTAGAGAAGGAGAAAGAATATCCACAGGAGAAAAGGTTCAAAATAAATACCATGTAAACAAATAGTCAATGTGTCTCAGATAGACCACAGACTAAACCAATAGCTAGAATGGAAAACAAATTTTTATTAGTATACCTTGAAACAAAAAACTAGTAGAGATACTTGAGATCATCTAGAAGCAACATAAAAACTAAATGTAGCTCAGATAATTATGCTTAGACATATTACACCCAACAACACTAGAAAATACACCAACGAAGGCTAAATTTAATCCATCTACCTCCACACCCGCAGCCAAAATTACTACCCTTGTGAATTTTGTAACTAATGCTTCCATAATCCAATCTTTTATCCTTAGTGTTTTCTTCTCAAAAAATTTGTTGTAGATATTTTAAAGTGCACATATTTTCTGCTAATGGATATTCTATAATTTTCATCCACCATCATTGTAGAAATTATGGTGTAGATTTACAACTACTCATGAAGTTTTAATCAAAATCTCATCAACTACTAATCACTAGTTAAAATCAAATCATCAACATATAAGGAAATAATAAGGTATTTACCTTCTACCAAGAAGTGATCGAGGTTTTCATCTGCTTCACTTATGATGAACCCAAAACCAGCGATATAATTATCGTTCTTCGTGTACCAAGCACAAGGTACTTGTTTGAGAATGTTCAATGCTTGTTTGAGTCTACACACATGAGACTCTCGATCAAATGTCTCAAGAAATTTTGGTTGCTCGATGTACACCTCCTCCTCAATAACCCCATTGAGAAATGTTTTTTTTACATCCATCACGTGGATCTTCCACCCTATCTGCATAGCCAGAGCAAGAATTGATCTAATGGATGAGTACCTTGCTATATGAGAAAAGGTCTCCTCGTAGTCAATATCCTCAACTCGAGAGTACCCATTGGAAATAAATATGGCCTTATACTTCTCTATGCTTCTGCCTGCTACTAGCTTCACCTTGAAGATCCATCTTGAACCCACTCTTGATTTATATGATGGTCTTGGGACCACTTTCCAAACATTGTTCTTTACAATGGATTTGTATTCCTCCACCATTGCACCAACCCATATAGGTTACTCTATTTATTCATCAAAATAGGATGCCTTGGTCTCTATAATCTCAGCCATAAGAGCCATGTAGCAATTGTACCTCTCAGGTCACCTAATTTTCCTACGCAAAATCGAAGGAGCTCCCAGATTCTCTCTCGCATCCTGCACAAGTATATCAGCTTCACTGGTTCTTTTTATACCTTATTTGGATGGTTTTTCTTGAGTGAATGTCTCCACTCTCTTCTCCTCAATATATTTGTTGCTCCAATACTTCATGAGGCTCCTCCTTTGGAACTAAAACCTACTCTTCTGGTGGGATCTAAAGATCCCTCTCAAGAGAGCACCACATCTCATTCCCGTCATTAAAATTTTCATCCGTTCACACAATTATCATTATGCGGGATTGAAAGTACACATGATAGTTGTGGGGAGTTTCTGTGTAACCCATAAAACTCTAGTATCAGAGCTATTGTTTGTTGAAGGTATTTTCCCCAACATTCAACACCTGCATATTGAGTATTGTAATTATCTGGTGGATATTGGAGCATTGTCGGCATCACTAATAATGCTACAGACGTGGTTCTATGTGGTATTGAGAAAAATAGGAGGGCCTTTTGGTCTTGCAAAGCTTCAAAAATTGGACATAAGTGGTTGTCAACAAATAGAGGAGCTGCCAAGCCTCGAGACATTCACATCTTTGGAGGTGTTGCGCGCATGTGAATGAAAATAGCTCTAGAGCATATGAGGGTAAGACATACCTTGGTTATGAACTTTGAGAAGGATAAGACATGGATAATTATCCCATAATTTGGTTTTGTTGTAGTATTTTGATCAGAAAGTCTCAAGAGCAATATATATTTGGGTTAATTATCATATAGAGTTAGAATATTAAGATTGTAGTAGAGTTGAACTAGTTATTTAAAATCAAGAGAAGAGCAGTAGTACAAGAAAGTAGCTTATAAAAGGTTGGTTAAAGAGATCATGACATGGATAAATAATTTTTTGGTCGAAGACGATTATATGCCTTTTAGCTCTCCAACCATGGAAGTGCAAGCATGAATGCTTGGAGGTGAACTAGAATGCATTGACTGATATTGAATAACTAAGGGAATAAGGTGCAATGGAGGAAGCACATGCATTAAAGAGGCAAAAATAGGATTTTAATCAAAATTCAATAATTAAGAAGTGGTGGATGAATAGAACGAAGGGGATTCATCACAATACCATGGTAATAAAAATGAGTATTAGTGAGGATGAAAACATAGAGGCACAAGTAAAAGAGTTCAAAAGGTTTCAAAGTTGTCAAGAGAATACCAAACATTTGTTCAAATAGGGGGATTTGATAATTGGAAAGAGCTTGGAGAGAAGAATATGTGGGGATAATATGTCTAGAACTTTGGAAGAGAAAAAAGAAGTGATGCCACAAGGAGGTGAGCACGTTCAATTAGATGGATCATGATTGTATAAAAGGGAGCCTTGGTTTGTAAGGTATTTATTAGCCTATGGAGAGATATACCATCACAAAGAAAGAAGAGGAAGAAACACTTAGTAATGTGTTCTAATTATTTGAGCTAGAGGAAGGTCAAGTAGTAGACATGATATAGCCTAAGAAAAGTGGATCCAATCCAAAATTACCACCCTATGAATTTTAAAAACCTAGAAGTAATCCCAACTTTTTATTCTATTTTTGAATTGAAGCAAACTTTTCTTAGTAGTTTGGGATATAGTAGTAGTGAAAAAAAATGAAGGTGGGAATAGAAGTAGACGTGGAATATGTTATGTCTGAATTTTAGTTCAAGTTGGGGAGTAGGATTAATTATTCAAACATGTCCGTAAGGTTCTATATTGGTGAAAAATCTAACCAAAACTATGGTTATAGTAGTTCTAGGAACTTTATAAAGGGTAATGGTGATGAAAAACCACATTCGTTCTTATGTGGATTCATCTAGAGGGTGAAAAGGATTGTAATGCTAGTTTCGAAGATGATAAAGTTCCTAACCACATTGTGGGGGAAGATTCTTCAATGGTGCATTAAGTTCATATAGATTTATCCCTAGGGTGTAGCTAAGGCATTGTACAAGTTAAAGGCAGTATTTATAACTAAGTTCTAGAGGTTAAACACTAAACAACAAAAAATCGCTAAGCTGAAGGAGATTAAGAAAATGGTTGGAGAAGTTCTCAGGAGTATGATGAAAAATTACAAAACTTAATCAACAAACTCTCCTATACTATCCATGAAACTCAACACAAATAATGATCCATAAGTTTTTTGCTCTTTAATAATGTGCCATTAGTACAATAGCTGTGGGTGACATAGAGGGATGCCTTATCTTAGGCCATGAGGACAGAATCTTGTAGGGTGAACAACCATTTTACTAAAAAATTTGATGCTTGGTAGTAACTAAGAGAGAGTTATGTAAGGAGTTCCTTCTAGGTAACCTTATTAATGAACCTTTTTTTATATATTAATTTCATAATGAACCAATTTTTTTATTGGAAAGAGGGAAAATTTTATAGATTCTAATGAATCCTTATACATTACGTGCATTATAATGAGTTAAAAAAATTAATGGCATTAGGAGAGTGATGATATTGTGTTTTTGGTAGAGATATTTTATCTCTTCCTCTAATACCAAGATTCTTCTTGTATGTTGCAGAAAAAATGGAAATCCCCAATGGAGTTCATTGCCTTCACAACTACACCATTTATATTAGTGTCTTGGGTATAAAATTAGATTATTTTCTGCTAGAGCTACTAGAGGTCATTTCATTGAGCTACAATGATAGGTTAGAGCTATGCATATCTCACTAAAGGTGTATCAAGAGGCTATTAGTTGTCAAATATTGGAGATGCTCCACGATTAGAACAAACTAGGTGAAAAATAAGAAAATTCTAGTTGATTTAATAAATTACAAGTAAAGCTTGTGCTAGGTGGAAGATCGATTTACAATTACAAGCGTACATAACTTAACTAGTTGATTAAGAGGAAACGAGTAAAATTCTCAGCCCGATATGTCAAACAAGTATGGATTTATTATGAAGTGATCATTTGCCACGGTTTAGGTTGTGAAAAGTGAACTAAAAAATGAATCATTAATGTCCAAGTCCTAGATGGCTAGTTTGTAGAAAGAAAATCTAGTAATAAAAGAGGACGGTAAATTCATCTATCTATTACTATGACAACCTCTTTAAGAGAGTCCCAAAAATATCTTTCTTTAATTTTACCATATCCAAACCAGTGGCATTTGGCTTTATTAATGAGAGAGACATTGGGTTTTAAATTTCCATACTTATGTTTAAGACAATCACGACCTTCCCCACCCCGACCCCCCACCCAGTTCCAGGAAACACTTAGATGATTACATCCTTTTTTCAGTCCCACTAGCTAAAAGGGACACCAGCATGACAACATTCAGTGGCACCACTCCAGTAGATCCAAGACCCATGAGATCCCAACTGGGAGGGGTCTCCTATGACCCCCCCTCAATACATTTTATTCATCAATATGTTCGCTACATTTCGCATTCTAATAGTAAAGTTCTAGATTGCGATATGAGAAGAATATTATCACTTATCGAACACATTTGCCTAAATTTACTAAATGATAAGCCATGGATTTTTAAATCTATATTGAAAACATGTTCCATAATATATCCATCTCCATGGGTTATTGGAAGTGACTTTAATATTATTAGGTTACTTGATGAGAAGAAGGGTGATATTTGAAGGTTGTATGCAGATGAAAAACAATTTCAAGAAACAATTGCTTCCTTCTAGCCTAGTGGAGGTTGACAATAGTATCTTTACCTAGAATAATCAATGAGGGAGTCAACAACAGGTGGCCTCGTGTATGGACATTTTATTAATATCAGAACACAGTAACCCTCTTGCAAAGTCTTTTGCCAAACCAACCAAGCAACCCTTTCTTCATTTACTTCTGTTCATTATGTATGAAGAATATCGTAATGTAATAGGAAGTTGCATAAAAAATGTGTTCGATCCATGGAGAGGATCAACACCAACTAGAAAAGTAGAAACATCATAACTGGAAAATAGAAACATTACAGTTGTTTACACTTTTTTCAAAAATAACAAATGCAATCCTGAAATACTTAACTTGACCCTAAAGAAATAACATATTTGAAACCATGTTTATATTCAAATCTCATTCATCTTGAGTAAAGAAAATAGAAACAACATAAAATCATAGAAAAGTTGTCAATGAACTAATGGCTCTGTGCAGCGACTAGGTAGCACAAAGTCATCTTTCCTTTATGGTTGACACTTGTTCAATGAAAGATGGGATGAGATGGCATCCAGGTGTAAATCAATTTGACCTCTCAAATCTCTGAAAGCTCCAAAACATGAGTGAGGCTTAGTAGCCAAGGGTTGCGCAACACATGTGTCACACACTTTGTTTTGGGTATATACCATAACATATTTTTCAAAACCGAAGGAGGTTATTTTATATGATAGTGGTGGGAAGAGATACCTCTCTTCGTTTCTCCAATTCCTTCCTTGTATTCTCACAAAATTCTTTGCAAAACCATCGCTCAAAACAGGAAATTTATAAACTACAAAAAATGAGCTTTATAGATGCATTCATAATGCCTGATCTATGACACCTGTATGAAAACTAGAATATTTTTTTTGTAATTTGGCCTGTCTTTAAGAACAACCTCTCTCAGTTTTCCATAATTGGCGTTTATGTGGTCGGAATTATCGTTTCAAAAGGGTGTAAAAAATAGAGTATGCGCAATGCTGTGAAGTGAGCAAATCTAAGTAGCAATGTGATGCTTTGACCTGATGTTTTGGAGCGCTCCACCTGACTTGGCATGTGAATCACAACATAGGTAATGATTAAGTATAAGGGTTATGATATCCCTTTGGTATGGGAGTTTTATATATGAGAATGGGTTATTATGCATGAGGGTTATATGATATGAGTATGGGAAATGGTAATGTTAAAATAGGAAATGGTTTAGAATGAAAGGGGGAAATAAACTGAATGTAATATGATGATAGGTTAATGGTATATGGGAAGCATGTAGGATGTAAATTTATATGAAGGGGGATGAATGGAAGGTAAATGGGAAAATAGGGAAACAAGAGGTGAAATGGATAAGCATAGGGTAAATAAGAATGAGGGATAAAATTGTAGGATGTTTCAAATGACCATACCTTGTAATAATTAGGAATTTCACTGCAAATGAGCTCAATTTAGACAATTCTGATAGAAAAATGACTAAACCCCTTTTAACTTGACATGACAAAAACATGTGCGACCATGACTCCCATTAACTTGACACTCTTTTAGAATTTGAATGAACCCTTCATGTAGGAAACTCAAAGATGTCAAACAATGATCTAGAGGATATAGCAGCAGCAATAGTCATAGGATCAACTACTCAAAACTTAAAATTAAAGGTGTTAGTATGAATCCTTCGTCGAAGTGTACGAAAAAGGACCACTTTAGCTACGCATAACTAATAGCCCTAACAACAATAGTGGCTGCCAAACATCTTCAGATCTGCGATTAGTAATAAAAATGCTACAACAACCAGATCTATAAATGGAAAGACATTAAGCAGTAAAATAAAGGGGTTTGCTCCATGCATCCAACAAACAAGACAAGAACACGATTTTTTGAAAGAATTTTTATATTACAGGGCACCTGGGAGGAAAACAAGAAGGTGTATCCAGCTCTCCTCAATGGGATGGGTTCTTTGTAGTCCTCAGCACTTCAGATCTAAGCTTTCTCTCTCTTGTAGGTGTAGAAAACCCAATGCAGAAAATAGATCTCAATGGGAGCAAATGGTAGAAATGAGACCAAGTGTATAGATCCAAAGTGATCTAATAGGCAACAAAAGGTGAAGAATGATGGGGAAAACCCTCCTATTTATAACAAAATATTGGGTCATTCTAGATCTTGGTGCATGATTAAAATAATGTTAACCAAATCTAGATCCACCTTTTATGGAATACTTTATTATATTTGTTGGGGGGAAAGGGTCTTTGACTTGGGTCAAATCCTTTGATTAGTCAAAAATAAATAAATAAATGATGACTGAGATAAAATCACTTTATATCTCCTCTATCTTTTTAAGGAAGTGTTGTAAGATAATCAAATAAATAATGATTTATTTGATTAATAGTGGGTGATTTGTCATATTTAACAAGGAATATTATCTAAATAAGATTTAAATAATTTATTCCTAGAAAATAATAAGATAACTATGGTTATCTCATTAATTTCTTTGTTTTTGGGTTAAACATGACTGGGAATAATAAATAAATTATGGTTTAATTAATTATTCCATGAGGAAAATCAAACAAATATAGGTTTGTCTAATATTTCCTTTTGGGGTTTCCTGTTGATCTCATAAACAACCTAATAAATGTGGTTTATTAAGTTATTTAACATAGAGGAAGGCAATTTTACCGAGGGTAATGGTGTACTCTGGGTCCATCAAATGATGATAGGGTTAGATGTCCAAAAATGGTGTAAAGGATAAGGAAAAACATTTTACAGTAAAACTTATGATCCTAACACACATGACTCGAGTGGTAAACCAAAGAGTTTAGCTTGAAACCAATTTCTTTCGTGGAAATTCCAGTTATGGGTCAAATCCCACATGTCAGTGATTTAAAGAGAGGAAAGCACAACCATGAACCCAATATGACCCCAAAATCTTCACAACATTTCCATCATTAATAAAGTGCAAGCATAACCGTTGATTGTATAAAATTTTAAAAATAGGAGGGTACTTAAGAATAGGGTACCAATGTTCTTTAACACAGGACGCCATCTGAGAGAAACCATTCCTAGATAAAACCACTTACCCACCAAATATAGTTGTTGTAATCCTACCACCTGGACCCAAAAAACATAGGAATTAAGAACAAGTTATTGATAATCCAAATAAACCTTAATTAACTTCCTTCTTTTTCCACGAATGATGGAAAAACAATTTCCATTGATTACGATATTGGGTTAAATAACCAGTGGGGATACCTAAACATTCGAATCCACGTGTATAGTTTCATGTACAAAATATGTCCCAAAGGGATAGACTCCCGACTTATGGCAACCATAATTCTCTGCCTCAATAGTCGCATGTACCAACACATCGAGTAATGGCACATCACCACCCCATTTTCCTTCAATATTGAATGAAATCCTACCTATAGATGTAAAGGCCAGTTGTACAACAAACACCATTGACACTCTACAATCTTTCCTATATGTGCACCAAAGTAGAGAGCATTTCTAAAAAACACCTTATGTAGTAGTGTCTAAAAAAACCTTGATAAAATATGCAGACAAGGTAAATTAATGTCACTCATCAATTATTGACACCACTCGATGTAGGTTTCCACCAAATCAATCCACTAGGAAACCCCTTCAAATAAAATAGACCGACCAATTATCATCGACCAATTTCCTTCATAAAATCTAATCAATCACACATTCGACAAATATATTCAATGATGGTGCAAAACATTAATGGAATGTCCCTCATATAATCAATGACCGACTTGGAAACTAAATACCCCCCTAGACCAATTAATGACCCTAAGAGACTCCTTCATGATTGAATTCAAAATTGAAATAACCAACTCCACCAATCAAAATTAATGCACTTATGTAGTAGTAAATATCCTCAGAAATCCTCCTTTTGACCAATCCCAACCCAGAGAGGAGCAGGAAGTTCCATAGGAGTAAAGTTTCAGAAGAAATACCATGTAAAACAACCATCTAGTATGTATCAGATAGAACATAGAAAAGAACAACACGTAGCAGCTAAGATCCTCGAAAATCCCCTCATTGACCATTTCCAAACCAGGGAAGGAGCATGAAGATCCAAAGGAGAAAAGGTTCGGAAGAAAGACACTGTAAACAACTAGATAGTGTGTCTCAAATAGACCACATAGTATATCAAAAACTAGAGTGTAAAATAAATTGTTATTAGTGTACCTTGAAACAAGAGAACTAGTAGAGATCCTTGATATCATCTAGAATTAGGATTAAAACTGAATCTAGCTCGAATAATTATGCATAGACACATTACACCAAACAACACCAGTAATTTCACCAGTAAATGCTACATTTAATCCATCTACCTCCACACTTACAACCAAATTTAACTCCTTTGTGAATTTTTTGACTAATGCTTCCACAATCCTATCTTTTATCCTCGACGTCAGCTTCTCACAAAATTTGTCTTAGAGATTGTATATTGCCTATCAACAAATATTTTGTAATTTGTCTCCACCATCCTTTAAGTGAGTCTAATCCATGTTGTCAATGATCGTCAAAATTTTCAGCACAACAATGTATTGATAGCAGCAACCAACAAATAGAAGTAACATTCAAAAAAAATGAAGCAGTCAAAAAACACAAATTAAAACTCTATCGATGGAGACCCCAAAAAGTACTCCAACTATGTTATTTCCTATCCATGTTTAGTGAAAGTGGGTATGTAACTCCTCTCACCAAGAACCTCTATTATTGGCCTCCATTGCCCTAAATCCCATCAATTGTTTATGGCCTCCATCACTCTGCTTCCTGAAGAACCCATCAACAACATAAAGGAAAACCCTAATCCTTTACCTTTTCTTCTTCTACTAGCGCCTCGTATCAAAAATTTCAACACAAAATATTTCTTTTATCTTAAAAGCCCCCTTTGTGTAGTAGTGTCGAATGAAACGACATACAAGTTGTCTCTAATCATATAAATAGAGATCGAAGGGACATAAGAGTTGGGGTTGATGTCTGACAAATCTTGCTAGGAAAATTTGTCGCATTCTTTAGACTCACCTACCCCACCAAAATGAAGATCTCAACAAATTGTTGTCTTTATATAAGATAACATGAATGATAAGTGAAATAGCAACCTCAATATAGGGCGAGACAGTAGTAGCCTACATGTTGGCAGACTTAGGGTGCACTATTAGAGTCAATTTTTCAAGTCATGTTAGATAATATTGTCTTCAATTGATATGGTTTTGTCTTAATTGTTGATTGTCTTAAATGAATTTCGTCTTAATTTCCATTGTCTTAAGTTGCCATTGTCTTAATATAAAGTTTTGTCTTAAAATATTTTTGTTTCAAGTTGTTTTTTTCTTAAATATAAAGTTTTGTCTTAAAATGTTTTTTTCTTAAATTGTTTTTGTCTTAAATTGTTTTGTCTTAAAATATTTTGTCTTAAAATGTTTTTGTCTTAAATATAACATTTTTTCTTAAAATATTTTGTCTTAAACTATTTTTGTCTTAATTTTTTTTTGTCTCAAAGTGTTTTTGTCTTAAATATAAATTTTTGTCTTAAAACACTTTTTGTCTCAAACTCTTTCTATCTTAAATTTAATATTTAAGACAATTCAATTGATATTAAATTTTAATTTAAAATTACTAAAATAAAAGGTGACTTTTTAAGACAAAAGTTTTCTATTTTCTTAAAAAAATGTCTTAAAATTGCCTTCATGTAGTAGTGTTTAGATTGTTAGGCAATTGAGATCACCACTTTGAGCACTCATCCATTCCATCCATCTCAGAAATTTCCTTTTAATCACCACAAAATTTTTATTTTTATATATTTGATCTATCATGAAGAATATAAGAACTTCATCTTTAATCATTGAAAGAACCAGACACAAAATAATTATGCGCTCAAGATGTCCGCAAACATAGACATAGGCGGTGGCAGATGATATAACTAAGACTTCGAAATTTCTTCTTGAGGTCATATCGACTCATCACCATAACGAAAATATCATTCAAATGAAAAAGAAGGATGGTGACACTGCCAACAAAAGCTAAGGTAACACAACTTTCATTTTGCAAATAATATTCAAATTTTTCAATGTATATACCAAAACGGGCCAGGGGAGAGAGAACAATATTTCTAGACTTGTGCATTACAGTTAATATTTTTTAACCAAATTTTAGAGTTACTAAACTTGGCAATGTCATTTTCATATATCCTTATTGCAACATTTCCCACGTCAAAAGGAACTTTACCTCTTTTAACCAATTCCAAAGGTTAGTTTTAATAAAATTTTCTAAAATTTTTCTAATGCCAAATGAATAACAGAAGAAAAAATTCAAGCAAAGGTAGGTTTAATAGTGATTTCTCACACCAAAAACTATTTAAAAACCTATAAGGGCCATTGTAAATTCATTTTACCTATGTAGTGTGGTTTGGGGGTGCTTTTGTTAGGCTCATCTACTTGATCATAGTTCTCCTTAGTCACAAGTCGAACTTCTAGTAATTAGCCTCATTAAAAATGTCAAAATAGTTTGGCCTTGTTATTTTGAGCCTCCACATTTATGCTAAGTGAAACAAGGTTTTCAAACTTTGAATGATACCATCTAAACTTAATGCTAGACTGTAACACTTATATTAATATTAGTGGCCTTTTAGGCATATGCTAATCTTCTTATCCAAAATAATTAAGCTTTATGTGTGGTCTATATTGCAATTGAGCTTGAGGAATTTATATCTTCAAAAATACCGATGGTTGATATTTCAAGCCAATCTAATATTTTCCATCTAATAAATTTTTCAATCTTAAATATGAAAATTATCCCAATTGTTTTTCACTTTCTTAAGTTTCCTCCTCTCTTTAATTATCAAAAAAAAATTGTAAAACATGTTGTAGTTGTAGTTGATTAAAAAAATATTTTTGGAACATGCAATTGCGTCTTATTAGATGTTTGTTGTAGCTATTGAAATGTGACCTCGATTAATAATAAATATAATCAAGTGTATTAAATTATGTAAAGTGTATTGCATATGGTTAAAATAAATGTTTGAGAATATATGGATCATAGTTTCACACACTCCCCCATGCATAAAATTATCTTCCATCCCACATAGCATATAAGTGTATATTAACTAAAAAAAATTGTGAATATTCAATTGTATTATTACATACAATGTTGAAAATTTTTGATAACAATATTAATATAAAAAATTCAACATATATGTTCGTGTTATATTAAACTAATATAAAAACCCTAAACTCTAAATAAAAGCTATAAGTGAAAAATATAGGTTATAAATAGGGATGAGTAATGTTAGAAAATAAACAAAAGAAAATAATAAAAATTCGATGGAGTGGGAGTGAAGATTTGATTTGTTGAAGAATGAGTGTTTAGAAGTGATTTCATTAGTTAGCAAGTGGGTATTCAGACAAGAGTATAAAAATAGAAGTTTTTTTTTATAGGAAATGAAAGATACAGTAGTTTACAAGTGTATTAAACCCCATAATTACCTATCCACCCTCGTTTTATCTTTCTTCCATTTATGTCATTTTAATTGAGCTTGTGATGAATATAAATTTCAATACATTTGTATAAAGACACATCCTCCAAACTATTGTTTCCATATACAAAAGTATCACAGCTTATCTTCTTGTATGTAATTATCATCACCCTAAGTTTGTAAATATTCACAATCATACATGTACTACAACCAAGTACCTTTATGATTATTAGTTTCTTCTTGAGGTCATATGAAAACCTCGCCATAAGGAAAATATCATTCACTTAAAAAATAAGGAAAATTGTACTACCCAAAAAAGTGAGGGTAGCAAAACCTTAAATATTCCAAATTGTATTCAAACCTTTCAATGTACATGCTTAAAATTGTAGGGGATAAGGAACAATATTTCTTTATTTGTAAATTAAAGTTAATTTACTTCAACCAACTCTGAGTTTTCGTAAACTTGATAATGGAATTTGCATATAAACTTATCTCAACATCTTTCAACTGAAAAGGAAAATTTACCTCTTTTAATCAATTCCAAATGTTACTCCTAAGAAAAGTGTCTAAAGCTTTTCTAATGACAACAAAATAACAAAAGAGATTTCTGAAACACAAGCTAGATTGAATGGTGAGAGTGTCACACCAAAAGGTGTTTACAAACCAATATAGAGGCCCAACCTTATTTCTAAACACATTTTACCTATGTAGTGTGGCTTATGGGTGATTTTTTTAAACTAACCTACTTGATCACAGGTCTCCTTAGTTAACATTCTAGTGATTCTCGCATTTAAACGAAGAAAAAGAGATTGGTCTTCTTACTTTGAGAGTAGACATTTATTTCAAGTAAAAAAATGTGGCCAAAGGTCTAATGATATCCACTAAATGCATCCTAGCCTTTATCGCTCATTTTAGTTGTTTGATAGACATATACTAATCTTCTTATCCAAAATAATTATACGGTAGGTGTGGTCTATATTGCAGTTGGGATTGAAAAACTTATATTTTCAAAAAAATTAATTGTTGAGACTTCAAACGAAGTTAATATTTCACATACTATATATGATCCAATGGATAATACCAAAATTCTGCCAATTATTTTTCACTTTCTTAAGTCTCCTCCTCAATTTAATTATTGAAATATAATTTGTGAAAGATGTTGTACTTGTAATTTATTGAAAATTTATTTATGAAACTTGGCATTGGAATTCATTACATCTTTGGTGTGACTATTCAAACACGACCTTTACTAATAATAAATATAATAATGTATATTAAATTATGTAAAGTGTATTGCATATGATTAAAATATTTTTTTGAGCCAATGTGGTTCATAGTTTCACACGCTCTCCCTTGCATAGCATTACCTACCATGCAACATAGAATATAATTGTATATTAACAAAAAAAAAAAGTGTATATTGTAATAAATTATTACTTTGAAAACAAATATGAAAAATATTTAATGTAATAATTCAAGAGATGTGACCATAATGGATTAAATTAAAAGAATAACCCTAAATTGAAAAGAAAAGCCCTAACTAAAAATGATAGGTAATAAATAACTCTGAATGAGGTTAAAAAAATAAAAGAAACAAAATAATAAATAATCAAGGTAGTGGTAACGGAGATTTAATTTGTTGAAGGATGAGTGTTTAGAAATGCTCCTTAGCAAGTGGGCATTAAATGGCTTGTCAAATTTTGAGATGAAAACCATGCTACATAGAATATAAGTGTCTATTAACATTAGCATTATTTTGAACCCTTCTATGGAACATAGCACATAAGTGTATATTAAATTATATATATATAATATACAATGCTGAAATTTTTTATGAACAATATCTCATGTAGAATTTCAAGATATTTGGACATAGTGGATTAAACTAAAATGAAAATCATAAATAGAAAAGAAAATTCCTAAATTAAAAAGATAACTAACAAACAGTGAGGAAGGAGGTTAAAAAATAAACAAAAGCATATAATAAACAATTCACAAAGTGGGAGTAGAGATTTGATTGATGGTTGAATGAGTGTTTTGAAGTGCTTAGGTTGGTTAGCATGTAAGAATTGCAAGGTTATGTCAAAACTTTTTATCGATTCATGGTAATGTCTCATATTCAGGGAAATATACCAATGTTTGCTGAAATATATCATATTAGGGGAGATATTCCAATGTTTAGTGCCAGTCACTTCTTCGTTTCACCAATGATAAAATATGCTCTTACAAAGTTTTTGTTAGTGTGTCGACTAAAATTTTTACTATTTCAATAGGTCTTCAAATAAAAATTTGGTCACTCACTACTGTGTTTAGATATATTACTACTCCTTCAAAAAAAATCATGAGCTAGTCCTTGCCATCTCTCAGCTGGTTGAGTCATCACTCCAAAGTCATAATTTTCCTCTCAGTTACACGTCCATGATCCTCATTCAGCTCAGTGTCACCATTAGGTCGTTAGCGTTTAAATCACCAAAATTTGTCATTTCATTAATAAATCTGGTAAATGAACGAGTAGTAGTAGGGAATTTTCTCGATAAAGTTTGTTTCAAGGGGTAATTTATTTTATTTATGATATAATAATTTCTATTGTCCGAAATATGCATATATTTTAAAGAAAAAATGAAATTCACTTGGTGGGCCACCACACCATAATGAAGAAAAAGACTTCCACAAGCTATAAAAGGTCATACAAATCATTTGTCTCACTCATTCCATTGGAAAAGAGCTCTCTCTCACCAAAAAAGGCTTCCTCAGCACTTCCAAGACCAAAAGATACTTCAAAGAAGTGATTTCAAGCTTCTACGCTGCATTTTCACCTCTACGTTGTGTTTTATGGCATCCACGCTACGTTTTCACCTATAAGTTATGTTTCCACCCCTTCAAGAAAATAATAAGCTCCTAAGGGTTATGAGGAGGATCTGAAGGTTTCATCAGATATTTTCATGTAATTTTAAATCAATGGGCACTTCCTATGAACTTTATTTCCTTGTTTTTATGGTGCAAAGCCTCCATTTTGGGTGAGGATTTTTTTTTTTTTAAAGTTTGTAAGCTAAAATATCTATCCTTGACATACTATACCCTCCCTCACACTTAAAAACCCTTCCCGGAACCCTTACACTCCCCTACTCCGATTTCCCAAGTCCCTACAAGAAAACCTTAGCTCCACACTATGTTTTGGGCAGTTTTGAGGGCTAGGATTGTGCTAAATTTCCCTAGGATAATCCCTACACTCATTTCATACCTTTCCAATTCCCTAAGCTCCGTAAAACCTTTACCTACTTTGATAAATTTTCTTACCCTTATATCCCTTTCCTAACCCCTTCATCCCTTCCACTCACTCACTACCCCTGTTTTTCCCACGAATTTTTTTCCTTTGCAAACTATCAACATGGAGGGAGAAAGGAAATTTTATAAAAAGGGAGGTAAAGTATCAAGGTTTGAATCACTCAACACTCATGAGCTGTTGTCCTCTTCACTCGCTAAGAATTTTTTTAGGAATGTAGGATGTTTAGGGTTTTGTGAGAAAATTCAAAAAGTCAAATGTCATGTCATGTTGACAAGCTTGTTTGCCACTAACCTTAGGAGAGATAAGCTCATAACTCTAGGGGTGAGCTTAAGAATCTGAATGGAGGCCATAGATATAGCTACAAGGATCCCAAACAATTGTAAAAATTGGCTTAAGAGCATATATTTGGATGTGCAGAACTACAAAACCTTCATCAAATGTCGCTACAAAGATGCCATTATGAGATTGTGTCATTTTGGTCAGGTAGTTGATAACTTTGCCCCACTGATGAGGGCCATTATGAATTAATTTACATGTGAGGGAATACTTTCTAGAATTTATAAGTATCATGTCATATTTTTCATGGACTTAACATGGTAAAACCTCTCAACCTATCTCACTACCTCTACAAGAGCTTGGCTAAAATGGCTGAGAAAGTGAAGCATAGAAAAAGTGATCATCAAGCAAGCATTTTTCACCATGCACTAATCAAAACTATTATCTTTCACTAGCTTGAAAATAAGAGCATCACTTGGGATACATTCATTTAGTCGAATGAATTTTTTCCTCTTGCTAGTCAACCTACTATCGAAGGTACATCATCGGTAACAACATGAGCACCATCCAAGCAAAGGGAGATTGGTTCATCTAGCAAAACTTCAGTTAAGAAGACACCTATGACTAAAGTGACTCATACATGTCAGAGACATATGAGGATTGTGTTTTCTCCAAACATTGTGGAACGGAGCAGGCCTACATCCAAAAAACATAGATCATCACCACAACATGAGGCACATTTGCAAGATGAGGAGCCTCTCGATATTGACACTGACATGACTGGCTCAGACATGGAACAAGAGTGCAGAACATAGATTCTTTCATCATGGATAATTATGCTAAGATCATAGAACTCTAGGACAAATTGTACAAGGAAAAATTCTTGATTTCATTCCTAGAGCAGGAGAACATGCAATTGAAGGTAAATCAATTAATCTTGAATAAGCATAAAGTTGATGCTATCAAAGAGGATGTAAAGGTAAAAGAAGTAGTTGATAGATGAGTCATATGAGAATTAATAAGAGATAAGGAGGAAGAGGCTAAGAACTAGAGGCCTAAAAAGGGAACTTTAGCAACAAATACAAGCATATCAATGAAAGACACAAATGACAATGGATGAGCTCATATTGGCAGACATTGAGAAATACAGGGAGTATTGTCTTGATAGAGTCAATGGTCCTTTGGAAAATATATTGAAGACTTATAATAAGAGCAATAAATTTAGAGACACATGGTCATGCACTGTTTCAAGATAAATCAGGTGTCTCAGGCCAAAATCAAGCAATTGGAAGCAAAACTTAAAGAAACCTTAATGCAAAAAAAGGAGAAGGAAAAGTTGTATTTTCTAGCTGATGACTCCCTAATAGATTAGCATTCAATATCAGTTCTTCATGAATAATTTATGGAGAAATTTTGGGCAAATTTGGACAAATTTTGAAAAAAATCGAAGATTTTGGATTTCTTGACAATTTTTGACACAATCACTACGTAAAAAATGCAACGTGGCCCACATTGCGCTTTTTATGGGAGGTTCCAAATGAAATATGATTTATATATTTGGATTTCTCGTCACTTATAAATTACTTCTAGCCCTAGGAGAATAATTTCAACAATTTATGATAGGTGAAAAGGGTCAAAAACAACTCAAAAACCACCTTTATGCCCTCTTTTTGAACAACACGCTACATTTCTGGAGTACCAGTGGGAGAATGAAATTTTGAGGGGCTAGGTAAAGTATTTTTTTAGTGCTTGAAGACTCTATCATTTATCAGACAGGAAGAGATTTCGCCAGCATATTTCAGGTTAGGATTTGGACCTCGGGGAAGCCTCCAAAAGCCACTTTTCCTAATTGGACTTAGTCTAGATTCAACCTCCACTAATGTAATTTGTCATTTTTTGAGTTTCGATGATGTAATAATTTGAAATTATGATGGCTAAAGTAAAAATTAGGTGGATGCATGCTTGTAACGGTCATTTATGGTAAAATTTATCGGTTTCTCTATCTTGAGGAGAGTTTGGCTAACCTCCCTTGTCTCTAGGTTTTAGGTGAGGGAATCATGTGAAATGTTCCTTCGCTCTAAGATTCGACCCTTGAGAGAGGGGAAATGGTTTATTTTCTATATTTTTCATTTATTATTCATTTTTTTGGTTGCACATCAAAGAGTGAGACTATTGTAGCTTGTGCTTCAACATTATTCAGAAATTCGAAGCACCAGTTCTAGCTATTATCTAGGAATTCATGTGCACTAAGTTTCTGATGTTGTATTTTATGAGTTATAGTATTTTATAGATTGTATACATGTTATATTTCCATACCTTTCTTTCCTCAGTGATATTCCTAAAATTTTGGTAAGCAGAATCCTTCATAAGCTCTTCTTTTTTTTGGAATATTATTTTATGGTTGCTTCCTTCCGTTTTAATGAATTCATGATACATTCTCATTAATATCCTCTTTCATTTTAAAACAATGCACTACACCAAAAAATCCCCTAAGCCCATAAATAAAGTGTTTCTATCTTATCCTTCATATCATTGCAATTGTAACCCTTTGTTAATTTGACTTAGCTACCTAGTTTTCATCCGTGATCCAACAGAAAAACCATAAAACTTTCAAAACCCTATAGCTAACCTAACTAGCCTAAAATTGAATCTTCATTGAGTCAAACCCTTTTTTTATGATTTCATAGAGAGAGTCCTCCCTAGCTTGGTAGGGCTAGGTATAAAACTAAAATCTTGGTTTCAGGTTACATCCTTTGATATTCTTTCTCAACCTTGGGACATTGCGGAGGCTAACATTTTTGGTGTTGTTTCCAGGGAAAAAACTAACATATCTTACCTGAGTGTACCATAACTTTCATCTAATTCTACGCCTGTGGGTGATAGGCCCTAGTTTTTGTGAAGGCTGATTCAAGTTGAAGAGAGACAAAGTGTAGAAGCAAGAATACAATGGCTCTAAAAAAGCACACATGATCGAACCATGATCCACATCAAGATTCTCTCATTGAAGATCAAGAGAGACTCATCAGAAAACAAAGACCTCACCATTCAGAGATTCAATCTAATACATTTAATTTGGTAAGGTCTACATCTTTGCCTTCCAAGTTGTTTTCAGTTGAAGATATTCATTTTGATATGAAATTTGAGTTATCCATATTTGGATCCAAATCAGAAGCATCCTTGTCTAAAATTGTATTTCATCCTTTAAGGTTGCCTGAAGTAACATCACTATTTGAATTTGTATTCGATTCTTTAAAGCCTGACACTAGTTTATCATTCATATAATGAAATTCAGAGTTAGATTTATATAGGAAGGTTTGGAGTCAATTAGATAAGATTTAGAAACTACAAAACCATCTCCAATATACCTTCGAGAAGGCTTTCATACAATATCAGTAGAAGTTATTTTCCTTTGATCCTCTTTCAGTTTCATCCATCCATACCACTTCTTCTACATCATCTACTCTCCCTACAACTGAAACAACTTCAATACGACCAATTCCCATTGTACCTACAATCTTACTTCCTAGAACAACCATGGCTATATTTGCACCATTGGTTTTGTTGGGTCACCTCACTAATTTACCACAGAGCTACAGATAAAGGCTTCCTCTCTTTGATGGAACCATTGATGTCACAATAGGGAAGCACACTGATAAGATCACATATTTCATAGATTTAGAATAATTATACAATGATGATGCTAAGATGAGAATCCTTGCTCAGAGTTTCTTAGGAGAAGTACAGAAATGGTTCAAAGCCTTGGAAGCTAGTTCAATGCAGACTTCACAAAAGTTGACATATCTTTTCTTCTCCAAGTCGAAGGAAAAGAAAAATACACTTAAAATATTGATCGAATATAAGTCAGTAAAGAGGAAACCTAATGAGGTGGTACAAGACTATACAACCCCCTTTAATTAGGTATACAACTCAATTCTAGGCAATATCAAACCTCCAACTGATTTGGCCTCGATGCACTATCCAAATTCCTTTAACACTGATATGGAATTTCAACTTAGAGAAAGGAATTCTACCTCATTGAAGGAGATGTAGAAAAATGCAGTTAGCGTTGAAGCTAATCTTCTGATCAAGAAGTCAAAGAGTAAAGTGGAAAAGAGAGCCACAATAAAATAAGAGCCATCAAGTTCATCCGAAGGAAATATGGATAGCTAGATAAGAACCATAGAGAGGATGGTAGATAGAATTTAAATTTTAGTAAGGCAGCAAGACAATCAAGTTAGAAATCCTAAATTTCAAGGAAATCATCAACAACCAAAGTTTACGATTAAGAAGAAAGGAAAAAGAGCTCCAGATTAGGAAGCTCAAGAACAAATCTTGACTCCATTTTAGCATAACTAAGCTCAAGAACCTGAAGATGATTGTGAAATTGTTTAAAAGAACCTTCTCTTTCAAAACATGAAGTAACTATTTATTTAACAATGTATGAAGATTGTATTGAAGAAACTTATGTGTCATATAATCCTGAACTTGTGAATTCAAATGACGATGGGTTAGAAGTCGTATCCGATGACTATCAAAGGGGGTATCTAAATTCTCTCAGCTCAGTGCAGAGACAATACACTCTCAGAAATTGAGATTTTCCTATCACTCCTACTCAAAAGAGGACAACTCATAAAAATATAATTAGCACAAACAAACTCACCAAGTTAATCAAAACAACGCATAAGAAACTCATCAATGTCTTATTGGCAAAGAGAGTAAGTTACAAGAAGTCCATAGGCATGTCGCCTTTTCAGTTAGTGTATGGGTTTGATACAATATTTTTTAGGTCCCTATATTACTATTTTGGTCCTTTATTGTTATTAGTGTAGCCCCCTTATTGTTATTGTTGTACCCCTATATCCCCAATATTGTTATTGTTGTGCCCTTACATTGTTATTCTTAGGTCGGCTAGGATTATATTGTGGACCCATGGAGTCCTATATATAGAAGGTGGTTTTGGTCATTTGTATCATCCAAGAAGTTTTAATTTCTTCTATCTTTGGAGCTGGTTTCTTAACATTTGGTATCAGAGCTTTGGATTCTAGGGTTTCGTTGGTCCAAATAGGTCATTGTGGAATTTTCGCAATAACGTTTTTTCTACGAAGTTTCTGAAGCTGAAATTTTTACAACGTGAAGCCGAAATCCTAAGGAACCTCCTGTACAGATTTTAGATCTTGGCTTGAAAAAATTTCAGAGATATGATCTGGGGAAGTTAGGGTTTTTTTAGGCTCCCAAATTTCAACTAAAACAGGTCATTGTGGAATTTTTGCTATATATTTTCGTATACAAAGTTTCAAAAGCTGATTTTTTTACAGTGTGAATAAAAAATATCGAGGAACCTCGTATAAATCTTGCATATATTGGTTCGAAATATTTTTGGAGATATCATCTCTGTAATTCAGGATTGTTTCAGGATCTCGAATTTCATCTCAAAGAGGTGACCGTGGGAAAAACGTCATAACTTCTCTCTAAGCATCAGATTGGGATTCTGTAAAATGTGGCTGCAAGAACACTGAATGTAATTTTTGTTATATCAATTTAAGAGTTGAAGGAGGAAACATTGACACGTGGAAAGTCGTACAAGTTCACTCTATTGAACCAGTGCATAATTAGGTCATCGTGGGAGATTAGGCATAACTTTTCCTTGAAGAATATAAATCAGGTCAAACCTATGGCATTTGAAAGATGATTTAGAGGGATAATTCATAGTCTCATTTTAGATATTAAAGATCTGAAATAACATATATAATTCAGTTTCAATATTGAGCTTTTCAAAAGCAAGAAAAATGTGTGTATTTTTTTTCAAATTACACAAGTCTCGTTTGAAAAAAATTAGTTTGAATTTATTCCAAGGGCATATTGAAGAATAGATATTAGTATTGGGTTGTAAAATTCCCCCTAAAAGTAATTCAACACCCATAAAGCCTTCAGAAGGCTCTACTATGACTCATGAAGATGAAGAAACACAACATGAGATATCAAAATTACAAGAGCAAGTGCACCAAATTTTGCTATGGCAAAGAGCAACAAAAATTGAAATGGAAGTTTTGAAGGAATGGGTGGAAACTAATATGGATGGTTTGAAGAAAGGCATGAAAGCTAAGATGAATGGTTTGGAAGTTAATATGGACGACATGGAAGTGGGCATGGAAGCTAAGATGGATGGCATGGAAGCTAAGATGGATTACATGGAAGCTAAGATCAATGAAAAAATGAAAGACAACATGGAAAACATGAAGAATGATCTAAAAGTAGACATCAAAGGTTTGGCAAAGTTGATAGAAGAATTTTTTTTTAATGGTGAAAAGATAGTATAGGAAACTCATGATGAGAACAAAATAAATCTTAATCGTGATTTCATAAACTCTAATGTTAGATGGAAGAACCACCATATTCCAAAGATGGATATGAGGAAGTTTGATGGCAAGGATCCTGTAACATGGATACTACATATGGAGAAATATTTTGATCTCAATAATGTGCAAACCACACAAAATATACACATTTCAACTTTACATTTAGAAAAAAATACATTTGTATGGTATCAATGGCTTTGCTCTCGTAAAAAAATTGTCACTTGGTCAATTTTTATGGAGGAAATGATAGCACATTATGAGGATACAAAAAGTAACACCTTCTTTATCAAATTTATAAATCTCAAACAAAAGGGTTTAGTGGTGGAGCACATTGAGTACTTCCAAAAATTGAATATAAGGGTAACTAATATTCCAGAGGAACACGGGATTGATGTCTTCATAGGGACTTTAAAGGATAACATCCAACATGAAGTTCACATTTGGGAACCTAATTCATTGGAAAAGGCATTTAGGTTGGCAATAAAAATTAAATGTAAAATGATGGTGATAGGGAAGCCTACCAATCACATATATAAAGATGGAAGCGTTGATACTCCTAGACTTCCACAACCTACAGGGATGACACCACAACAATTGGAGGAAAAAAGAGAAAAAGGGCTTTGCTACAGTTGTGATAGAAAATACGCTAAAGGTCATAAGTGTGCAAAGAATAAATTATTTTACATAGATTGTGAAGAGGAAGAAGAAAATGAACAAGAATCTTCAAAAGAAGAGGATAAACACCAAGAACAAACCCTAGAAGGGGAAGAAATGAGTCCGACCATATTATGTAATGCATTGGCAGGAATTACCACTCAAACTCTCAAGTTAGAAGGACATGTCAAGAAAAAAAGGTAATAGTGTTGATTGATTTAGGTAGCACCCATAATTTTATTCATTGTAAGGTAGCCAATGAATTGAATTGTTTCCTATACCGAGCACCTGAATGTACAGTGATGGTTGCAAATGGAGGAACTATAAATTGCTCTAGAAAATGCCATAATATCAAGCTAAACATGGGGGAATATGTATTGAATAGTCCAATGCTTTCCATTCCTATGGGAGGTGTTGATGTTTTACTAGGAGTACAATGGTTACAATATTTGGGGATGGTAGCTTTTAATTTTCAAAAACTTTTCTTGAATTTTTTTTTCAAAGGGAAGGAAGTCGAATTACGGGCTATCGCAGGGAAGCCGAGAAAGATAATAAGCTCCAATATCATGAAAAATATTCTGAAGAAAGAGAAACGAGACGTAATTTCACAATTATGCTCACTAGAAGTTCCAACATCAAAATCATCTATTTCTGCAGATCTCCAAAAAAATTTCAACAATTATTCCAAGGTGTTTGAAAATCCCAAAGGACTCCCAACTATTCGTGATCATAATTATGCTATTTATTTGATTCCAGGAAGTGTTCCTCCAAATATAAGGCCTTATAGGTATCCTTATGTCCAAAAGAGAGAAATTGAACGAATGATTGCATAAATGTTAGAGGATGGTATAATTAAACCTAGTTAGAGTTATTTATCTACTCCAATAGTATTGATGCACAAGAAGGATGGATCATGGTGCATGTGTCTAGATTATAGGGAGCTCAATAAGATCACCATTAAAGATAAATTTCCCATTCCTGTGATTGATGAATTATTGGATGAATTAAATGGAGAAATTTATTTTACCAAGTTGGATCTTTGATCAGGACATCATCAAATTAGAATGACGACTGAAGATATTCCAAAAATAAAATTTCGAACTCATGAGGGTAATTATGAATTTTTTTTCATGTCTTTTGGCCTTACCAATGCACCTTATACATTTCAAGGGTTGAGGTATTCCATTTTCAAACCCTTCCCTAGAAAATTTGTGCTAGTAGTTTTTGATGATTTACTAATCTACAACAGGTCTTGGAAGGATCATGTTCAACATGTTGAAATGGTGCTCAAACTATTGCAGGAGAAACAATTATATGCAAAAACATCCAAATGTTTCTTTGGAGTGAAAGAGGTGGAATATCTAGGTCATATTGTATCTCACGAGGGTGTTAAGGTAGACCCTAACAAAATTAAAGCCATTAAGGAATGGAAAGTCCCCACAACCATCAAGAGGTTTCAAGTATTTCTCGGGTTAGGAGGGTATTATCGCATGTTTGGTAAGAATTATGGGAGAACATCAACACCTCTAACAACATTATTGAAGAAAGATGCATTTTCATGGACTCTTGAACCAACTAAGGCCTTTGAACATCTTAAATAGGAAATGTACCTAGCACAGGTCTTAGCTATGCCAGACTTCAAAAAAACCTTTATTGTCGAATGTGATGCCTCAGGAAATGGAATTGGTGTTGTTTTAATGTGAGAAGGAATACCTATTTCTTTTGAGTGTCGTCCAATCAAAGGAAAGTATTTAGAGAAAGCTATTTATGAAAAGGAAATGTTAGAAATACTACATGCACTAAAGAAATGGCGACCTTACCTAATGGGAAGACACTTCAAGGTAAAAGGTGATCATGGTAGTCTTAAACACTTTTTGGAACAAAGACTATCTTTAGAAGAGAAGAAAAAATGGGTCACAAATATTTTGGGTTATGACTTTGAAATAATCTATAAAAAAGGGAAGCTAAATGTTGTTGCAGATGCACTCTCAAGAAAGAATGAAGATGTGGAAGCATTTCTTTGTGCCATTTCTATTATCCGACCAGATTGGAGAACTGAAGCAAGGGATGAATGGAAGAAGGGCGAAGAAGGGTGGACACTCATTCAAAAATTGCAGCAAGATCCTAGTACATCTGATACATTTAGTTGGAGAAATTATTCCTTATGGTACAAAGATCACTTATATCTATGTAAGAATTCCCAACTAAAATAAAATATTATTTTCAAATTACACACTTCTCCTTTAGGAGGACACTTAGGATTTTTAAAAACTTGCCACAGGGTGAAGAAATAATTTTTTGGGATGGCCTTAAATCTGATATTCAAATTTTTGTGTCGGAATGTTTGGTTAGCCAACAAAATAAAGTTGAGACAATTAAAACCCCATGTCTTCTACAACCTTTATCCATTCCAAGTCAACATTTGGAGGATATTTCAATGGATTTTATCATAGGTTTACCTAATTCCAAAGGAAAGAGTGTCATCATGGTTGTAGTTTATAGAATTACTAAGTATGCACACTTTTGTGTATTATCTCATCCATTTAAAGCAAGTACAGTTGCTACTACATTTATGGACACAATTAAAAAGCTACATGGAAACCCAAAGGTTATTGTGAGCAACCGAGATCGCATTTTTACTAGAAATTTTTGGACGGAGTTATTTTCTTGTTGGGGCACTCAATTATCTCATAGCTCATCTTATAATCCTCAATACTATGTTAAAACGGAGATAGTGAATAAATGTTTGGAAGGATATCTTTGATTTTTTGTATATGATAAACAAACACAATGGGTCAAGTGGTTACCTCTCATTTAATGGTGGTATAACACTTCCTTCCATACTGCAACAAAAATGATTCCATTTATGGCATTTTATTGATATCATCCACCTTCCATCACATCGAGCATCAACAAGAATTTCTCCAACTCTTAAAGGATAGCCTAAATTTTCCACAAAATCGAATGAAACAATAGGCATATAAACAACACAGTGAGAGAAGTTTTGATGTACGAGAATAGGTATTTTTATGGCTAAAACCATACAAAGAAATGTCCCTCAAGAAAGCTAATATGGATAATAAATTATTACCAAAGTATTATGGTCCTTACAAGGTGTTGCAAATATTGGTACTATGGCATACAAATTGGAGCATCCTACTACTTCGCGAGTGCATCCTACTTTCCATGTTTAATGCTTAAAGAAGGTTATAGATGAAAATATTCCAGTTCAAAAAATATTTCCAGAACTTGATGAGGAAGGAAAAATCATATTGGAACCTAAAGTGGTCACGGAAACAAGAACTCGACAGCTACGAAATAGATCAATTTCAGATTATCTCATCAAGTGGAAGAACTTACCCACTGAAGATTCTACATGGGAGGATGAGAATTTTATACTAAAGCACCCAAAGCTACTCAAGCATTTAGGAAACCACATTTTTGAAGGAGAGGGGCATGTTAGGTCCCTATATTACTAGTTTAGTCCCTTATTGTTATTAGTGTAGCCCCCTTATTGTTATTTTTGTACCCCTGTAGCCCCAATATTATTATTATTATGCCCTTACATTGTTATTGTTAGGTTGGCTAGCATAATATTCTGGGCCCATGGACTCCTATATATAGAAGGAGGTTTTGGTCATTTGTATCATCCAAGAATTTTTCATTTATGTAATGTATTGGAGGTTTCCCCCTCGAAGTGGCTATTTCTAAGGTGTTTATCTCACTTTTCTTCTATTTTGGAGCTAGTTTCTTAACAGTATTTCCTAGTTCTCTCACTGTTTCAGTCATGAATATATTGCAGGAAATTGGCAGTGAACCAAATTATTTTCAACAATAGATAAACCAAATGATGTTCAACAGTGGATAAACGAAATGATCAATTTGCAACAAACTAGGGAGGAGGTATTTGAGAAAAATTCCAAGCTTCAAGAAAGAATCAACAAAATCTACGATCGCAAAACAAATGCATATGACTTTGACAACAGTGATGTGGTCCTCTGTTGGGATGATGGAAATGAAGATAAAGAAAAGCACATTATGTTTGAGAATTTATGGAAGGGACCATACAAGATTTCATGTTCAAGCGGAAAACATGCTTGCTTGTCGGAGGAGATGAATGGGAAAGATTGCAGAGGAGGAACATTCAATGGTAGGTTTCTCAAGAAATTTCTCACTACCATTTTGCATATAATTTTACTTTTTCTGCCAAAGTGTGGAGAATTTTATGAGTGAAGCTTCGAGCCTGAAGTCAAGGCAATAGAATTTCCATGATTCGATACTAATTTCTAAGTACAATAATTTTTTTTTCCAGTCGGAGTCAGTTCAGTTTTCCAGTTGGTTTTCTCTTTCGAGTTTAGCCTTTTTATTTTGATTCCATGCCCAATGGATTAGGCTACATGGTCTATAGTGTTCTTAACACCTCCAAGGAGATACCATCTATAGTTGGAGCCAATGTTAGTGTTATTCAGTTGTTCTTGTCACCAATGATCACATATTCTCTTACAAATATTTTTTTAGGGTGTCGAGTCAAATTTTTAATGTTTCAATAGGTCTTCAAATAAAAATTTGGTCACTAGCTAGTGTGTCTAGGTATATTACTACTCCTTTCAAAAAATATCATGAGCTGGTCCTTACCATATCTTATTTGGATGAATCATCACTCCAAAGTTATCATTAACATCTCAGTTATACCACCATGATCCATGTTGAGCACAAAGTCACCATTAGGTCATTAGGGTTTAAATCACCAAAATTTGTCATTTCATTAACAAATTTGGAAAATGGAGTAGTAATAGGGATTTTTCTCAATAAATTTTATTTCAAGTTGTAATTTATTTTAATTATGATGTAATAAGTTCTAATGTTCCAAATCTGCATAGTTTACAAAGAAAAAATGAAAATCACTTGGTGGGCCACCACACCATAATGAAGAAAAAGACTTCCAAAAGCTATAAAAGACCATAAAAATTATTTCTCTCACTCATTCCATTTTCAAGGAGCTCTCACTCACTATAAAATACTTCCTTAGCACTTTCAAGACCAAAAGATACTCCAAAGAATTTATTTCAAGTTTCCACACTACGTTTTCCCCTCTATGCTATGTATTCATGTAGCCACACTGTGTTTTCACCTCTACATTGTGTTTTGTCTCCTTCAAGAAAAAAAAAAATCTCTCAATGGTTTTGAGGGGCATATGATGTTTTAATTAGCTATTTTCATGAAATTTTAAACCACTTTTGACTTCCTATCAATTTTATTTCCTTATTTTTATGGTGCAAAGCCTCCATTTGTCCCCACGCTATGTTTTGGTGGGTGAATATTTTGTTCTTAAATTTGAAAGCTAAAATACCTATCCCAAACATACTATACCCTCCCTCACACTTAAAAACCCTTCACATAACCCTTATACTTCTCTACTCCCATTTCCCAAGTCCCTACAACTAAATCCTAGCTCCATGTTGCATTTTCGGCAGTTTCTAGGGCTAGAACTATGTTAAATTTACCTAGGCTAATATGTAGACTGATTTCATCCCTTTATAGTTCCCTAATATCCCTAAAACCCCTACCTACTTCCCTAAATTTTCTTACCCTAATATCCCTTCCCAAACCCCTTCATCCCTTCTCCTCACTCACTACCCCTATTTTTCTCACTAGTTTTTTTTCTTTGGAAACTGTCAACATGGAGGAAGAAAGGAAATTTTATAACAAGGGAGGTCAAGTATGAAGGTATTAACCACTCAACACTCATGAGCCGATGTAATCTTCACTGGCCTTTTCAGAATGTAGGATGTTTAGGGTTTTGTGAGTAAATTAAAAAAGTCAAATATCATGCCAAGTTTGCAAGCTTGTTTGCCACTAATGTTAGTAGATATAAGGTCATAATTGTAGGGGTAAGCTTCATAATATCAATTGAGGCAATAGATAAAACTACAGGGATTCCAAATAGTGTTGGCAGGTTGTTTATGAGGCTATACTTGGATGTGAAAAACTACAAACTCTTCATCAAAGGTCACTACAAAGATGCCATTAAGAAAGAGTTTCCTTTTGGTCAGTTACTTGATAAGTATTCCCCATTGATGAGGGCCATTGTGAAGAAATTTACATGTGAGGGAATATTCTATAAACTGTACAAGTAACATGTCATATTTCTCATGCACTTGATAGGGATAAAAACTCTCAACCTCTCTCGCTACCTCTACAAGAGCTTGGCTAAAATGTCTGAAAAAGTACAACATAGATAAAATGATAATCAAGAAAACCATTTTCACCATCCCCTTATTAAAAGAATTTTCTTCGACCAACTCACAGAGAATAAAATCACTTGGGAGACATTCATTCAATCCAACGTATTTTTCCTCCTCCTAGTCAGCCTACTAGCTAAGGTACATCATCAACAACATCCAAGCAAAGGGAGATTGGATCAGCTAGAAGAATTAAAATGAAGAATAAAGCTAGGGCTGGAGTGAATTAGAAATAAAATAGATATAGGAGGCTTTTATTTGATCCAAACATTGTGGAAGAGGCCAAGACTACATCAGCAAAATAAAGATCATCACCACACCATGAGGCACATTTGCAAGATGAGGAGTCTTTCCATATTGACACTAACATGGCTAACTTGGAAATGGATGAAGAATGCAGAACAATAGAGAAGTTCATGATGGATGAATATGTTGAGATTATAGAACTCAGTGATGGCTTGCCCAAGGCCAACTTATTGATTTCATTCATAGAGCAAGAGAACATGAAATTGAAGGTAAATCAACTAATATTGAATATGCGTAAAGTTCATGCTAGCAAAGAGGATTTGAAGGGAAAAGAAATAGATGATATAGATGAGTCAGATTCCAAGAAATAGAGCCCTAAAAAGGGAAATTTAGCAACAAAGAGATGCATATCCACCAAGGACACAAATGAAAGTGGATGAGTTCATTTTGGCAGACATTGAGCAAGACAGGGAGTATTTGCTTGATAGAGTCAATGGTAATTTGGAAAAGCTCATGAATAGGAATAATAAGAAAAATAACATTCCGAGGCACATTCAGATCAGGATTTAGACCTCAGGAAACTCTCGAAAATCCACTTCTCCCAGTTTCTCTTTTTCCTAATTTCGATGTGTCTTTTCCTAAAAGTCACTTTTATTAGTTGAATTAGTCCAGATTTGACTTCCACTGATCTAATTTTTCATTTTTGTGGTTTTGTTGAAATAATCATATGTAATTATGCTGGTTCGAGTAAAAATGAGGTTGATAGATGCTTGGAATAATAGTTTATAGTAAAATGTATCAATTTCTCTATCTTGAGGAGTGTTTGGTTAACCTCCCTAGTCTTTAGGTTTTAGGTGAAGGAATCATGTGAACTGCTCCTCCACTCTAGCATTCGACCCCTGAGAGAGGAGAAATGGTTTTTTTTCTATATGTGTGTATTTATTAGTCATTTTTATGGTTGGACATGAAAGGGTGAGACTATTGTATATTGTGCTTCAACTTTATTCAGAAATTCAAAGGACAAGTTGCAGCTATTATCTAGGAATTCATGTGCAATGATTTTTTGATGTTGGATATTCTCGGTATTAGTCTTTTATGAATGATATATATGTTCTCTTTCCATACCTTTCTTTCCTTGGCGATATTCCTAAAATTTTGATAAGCATAATTCTTTGTGAGAAAAATCTTTTGGTAAAAATCACATCCAAATAAATTTGGTCGACACATTTTGAACTAGCCAGTGTGGTTGATGATTAGGACTAGATTTGAAATGCATTGACCAAATTTATTTGGATGTGATTTTTACCGAAATTTTTTTCTCAAAATTTATGGATCACAGAAGAAAAATTCCTAAAAAAAGCATAATTCTTAATAAGCTCTATTTTTTTGGGAATAACATTTTATGTTTGCTTCCTTTAGTTTTAATTAATTCATGAGACATGGTCATTAATATCCTCTTTCAATTTCAAACCCTACACTACACCAACAAAAATTTTAAGCCCATTACTGAAGAATTTCTATCTTTCTCCTTTATATCTTTGCAGTTGTAACCCTTTGATAATTTGAACTAGCTACTTGGTTTTCATCCTTGATCTAGCAGAAAAGATATGAAATTTTCAGAGCCCTATAACTGGCCTAAATAGCCTAAAATCCACTCTTAATCCAGTAAAACTCTTTGGTTGTGATTTCATAGATAGAGCCATCTAGGGTTTGGTAGGTCTAGCTACCAAACTAAAATATTGGTTTGAGGTTACCTCCATTGATATGATTTCTCAGCCTTGGGACATTTTGGAGGCTAACACAATTAGAAATATCGAAGCAATTCACTAAAGAAATATAAATTTATAAGAGAATGTATAACTTTCATAAGACTTGTAGAAAATACGCTACATTATAACAACTCCCACTAACAGATTTTTTTTTCTTTTCATACTATATCTCACTTAATTAACATGTTGATCCTCTCAACCTTATTGGACATTTTAGATTTGGGACTCAAACAGATTAAATGTTAAATCCGAAATAGCCAAAACCATACTTTATTTTAACATTTAACGAGAATATTGAAATTAATTACACACAAAACAATGAGTAAATATGAGTTCGAAGAAACCTTGATGCTAATAACTCTTGAAAAAAAAAAAGGAGGGGTTTTCATATGATAAGGTGGGTTGGAGTTTTTGATCTTACCTATTTTTCAAAGGGTTGTGGATTTGATAGACTAGTTAAGGAAGTCCATTTGTAATGCCAAAATAGAGTAGGGCCTCTGCAAATAAAAAAAAATTTACACTAAGTTGTTAAAATCATAATGGGAATAACGTAAATTACAAGGAAGAGAAAGAAATATCTAAATGAATAAATATAATAGTAAATTCATAAAAATGAAAGTGCTTACGTAAGAGATGAAAGGATATCTCTATCAAATTTGTGAGTCACTGTAAAATAAAAACGAAATGCAAGAAAACCACCAAGTCATGAGGCTAGAATAACTACTACTGTTATGTGAAGCGTAAGGCTGAAGGTAAAAATCCTTTCCAAATTTAAAAGAGTTGAGATCTATCATGAGGGAAGAGACTAGAGAGAAACACCAATGCTAAAAGTGAAATAAAAATGAAAAATGATCCAAGAGAGGGTTAGTCTAGAAACCTTAGGGTTTTTTCCTGAGATCTCCACCGTCAAATTCATTTAATCTCAAGTGTATGCAATGTGACAAACGAATGGTACCGGTATCACATGTGAGTCCATGTGAAAGGAGATTCATGGAAGGCCTATTACAAGACAGTGAGGTAGATGAAGGTGAGTTTCATTAAAAGTGAAATTTATAACTTTCTTACTTACCATTCGATGTGAAGTTTAATGAAACCAAAAATTAAAAAATTAGTACTTAACCATAGCTATAATACATTACATCAATGTTGGATGAGGGGATAATTGTAATATTATGGAAGCATGACCAATATAACATAGTTGACATAATTCAGATTAAGTGGAGGATAGGAAATAATATGGTAAATATATTCGAAGGGAGATGTAATTAAAATTAAAAATATAGTGTTTAGAGGTAGAGACAAATCATATAGTACTACAATTGATAATAGTTATAAAATAAAACTAATAATTCCTAGGGAAAGGAATATAGGGAAGGGAAATTATATCATATTTAATTATGACTATCACCATGATACGATTATAATGTCCAGTAAGGTTGAGATGACCAACATGTTAATTAAGAAAAATATAGCATGAAAATAAAATAAAAAAATTGGTTAGTGGGAGTTGTTCCAAGTGGCATTAGAGCCCATATTAAAACTTCGGGTTTATTGATTTGAAGACAAAATAAAATGATAATGTCAAAAAATAAAATTAAAAAGTCATTTTAATTGTTGGTTATGAATCACAATTGATTTTTGTGCATCACATTGAAGAGAAGAAAAGTTTCAGCTGCTATCATGGCTGAAATAGAGGAGTTGTATGTGGAATTGGGTGGTGGAGGGTCCCTACCAGATCCAAATGCTTAGATGCTGGAAATTATAAGGAATTTCCAATAGGAAATGGTTCAGCTAAGTACTAGCAATGAATGTTTACTATCGACTAGTACTGAAAAAGATAGGTTGATAAGGGAATTAGCCTGCATGCTTAGTCATCATAGCAAAGACTTGGAATGAAAGAAGGAAAGAAAAAAAACCCAACTTAAAGAGGTTTGAGAGTGGGGAGGAATCTAGTTCAAGGTAAGAAAATAAAAAGGAGTTGGAAAGAGAATTCGACAATGTTAAGCCTCCAACCTTTGATGGGTAGAAGGAAGAGGATGTGGAAGCACCGCTCCTGAACATGGTCAAATAATTCCAGTTATACGAATATGTAAGTTATATGAAAGCAATATTGGCAGTTTACTATATGCAAGGTAAAGGAAGTGACCAAAATCATACACTTTCTTGACGAAAAAGCTGTTTCCTGGGAATAATTTCAGGAGAAATTAAAATCTCGATACCTCAGTGAGAGGTATTATGATGAGAGGGAAAAGGAATTTCATGAGCTGAGGCTTACAAAGCTCACTATCAATGAATTTATGACGAAAATCAATAACTTACATCGTAATGTGCGATACATAAGGGAATAAAAAGCCAAGGTACAACAATTTCTCAACTTATTTCCCACCATTTATAAAGAAAGAATTGAATTTGGCAATCCTAAAAAAATGGATGAGGTTGTTCAGAAAGCATGACTCTACTACCAGAAATTTAAAGGTAGGAATGAACAATTGAAAAACTAGAGTAATAAGGAGAAGGGGGAGGTGGAAGCAAGCACAAAAGGATCAAAACCAGCTTATCTGAATCATTTTAAGAAAAAAATACCAGTAGAAAAGGTTTAATAAGAGTGGGGAAAATCAAATAGCACATTCCCACACTCGTTCCGAGCCCATCGAAGGGAAAATCAAGCGAGAAGGGGTGGTGAAAGTGAAAGAACCATTGAAATGCTCGAGATGCGGGGAGCCTCATAGGTTGTGGGACTAGCCACAAAACACACGCATAATTCAAAATATCCAAGCGACATGAGAAGTGACCATAATAAAATATATTACCCGAAATATTCCTCAGATCAATGCAGCATTAGAAGACAGAAGGGCTCAACATAAATCAACCAATATTGAAATTTAAGGTATAATATCTGACCAAATTGTGTCTATTTTAAATGATCCAAGAGCTAATTTAAGTTATATGAGCTGTGAGGTAGTGGAAAATTGTAAATAAAAAAAATAACTATTTCAGCACTCTTTGTTGCTATAGTTGGATACAGGAACAAAGAGGAAAGTAACTCATAAAATACTGAAAAATTCTATAAATTTAAATGGATATAATATGAATATCCAATTAAACATCCTTCCTTTACTATCTTATGATCTCATAGTTGAAATGGATTGGCTGGAACAACAAAAAAATAAGTGAATTTCTTAGAAAATATAGTGACTTGTAGTGATACTATAGGAAAATCTATAGTAGTCAAAGGGAAACCAAAACCAGTGTCCATTAGGCATATTTCTATATTATAATTGAGACAGAAAGCAAAGAAATTTTGTCTAGTATATGCTTTCAAGATTAAAGATTTGGGACAACCAACATAAAGTGAATCTGTAGAAGAATTACCTGTAATCAAGGAATTTCATGATGTATTTCCAGAAGAAATTCCTCATCTCCCCCCTCGAAGAGACTTTGAATTTTCTATTGAGATAGTACTAGGAGCTACCCTAGTTTTGAGGGAGGCTTATAGAATGAGTAATAAAAAACGACCAGAACTGAAACTTCAATTACAAGAATAGCTAAACAAATGTTACACTAGACCAAGTGTGTCTTCGTGGGGAACACCAGTTTTGTTCATCAAAAAGAAGAGTGGCACCTTCCGGATGTGTATATATTACAAATAGTTAAAATGGTTAGCCATCAATAAGTGGTACCCTCTTCCACCAATATATGATTTATTTGATCAAGTAAGAGCAGAAAAGTTTTTCTCAAAAATTGACATGAGAACTAGCTATCATCAACTTTGTATTAAAGATGAAGACATCCATAAGACAAACTTTTGAGCTCAATATGGACATTATAAATTTGTATTTTTATCGTTTGGACTCACAAATGCCCCTTCTACCTTCATGTGTCTCATGAACAATGTTCTACATAAACATTTGGATAAGTTTGTATTAGTATTCATAGATGATATTTTTGTATAATCCAAAAAAAAAAAAAACAAGAATACCAGGAACATGTTAGGATAGTGCTGAAAACACTTTGAGAACATCAACTGTATGAAAAAATCAACAAATGTGAGTTTAACAAACACAAGGTTCAATACCTAGGACATGTAATTTCTAATGAAGGATTGGCGCTAGATCCAGAAAAGGTAGAATCAATTTTGAATTGGCCTGTACCCACCAATGTACCAGCAATACGATCAATTATGGGTATTGTAGGATATTACCACAGATTTGTGGATGGATTTTTTGCATTTCCACCGCATCACATCATTGCAGAAAAAATGCTTGAAATTTGAGTGGATAGTCAAGTGTCAAGCAAATTTTGAACAGATGAAACTGAAATCAACTACTGCACCTATCCTAAAATTTTTTGATCCAGCTAAAGATTTTGTTATGTGTACTAATGCTTGTATAGAAGGGCTGGGAGGACTATTGATGCAAGATAATGCAGTAATATCTTATGAGTCTCAAAAATTGAAGAAGCATGAACAAAATTATGTAGTATATAACTTAGAATTTGTTGTTGTTATACATGCACTAAAAATGTGGTGACATTATATGTTGGCAAAGAAATTTATATTAATGACATATCATATAAGTTTAAAGTATTTATTTAGCCAAACAGATCTAAATGCAAGGTAAGCAAGGTGGTTAGCTTTCCTTTGTGAGTTCAATATGGAAATCAAAAACATAAAAGAGAAAGAAAACCGAATTTATGATGCCTTAACTAAACATTCTCATCGAATTTTGACGTATACAGGGAATAGTGTAAAATTTTGTGTGTAAGAACAAATTCAAGGAGTATTATCGCAAGATCCTCAATATGTAAAATTGTAGCAAAAATTATAGTAAGCTAAAATTGCAAGATATACTATAAGTCAGAAAGGATTGATGAACTACAAGAATATATTGTATATTCTGAATTTATGAACCTTAAAACATGAAATTTTATATGAATACCATAAGAAATCTTATGCAGGTCATCCAGGTTATCAAAATATGGTAACAACCTTGAGGAAAAACATGTTTTGGCCAAGAATGAAGAATGAGGTAGGAGATTACTTGAAAAGGTGTTTAGATTGTGAAAAAATTAAAGTAGAACATAAAATTCCTGCTGGTCTATTGAATCCTCTCCCCATTCCAGAATGGAAGTGGGAAGTGGTATAAATGGAATTTATTACAGGACTACCATATACCAACTACCAACATGATTCAGTTACGGTTGTAGTGGACACATTAAACAAATAAGCACATTTTTTGTCTATCCAATCCACTTTTGAAACATCAATAGCATCCAATGTTTTCATGAAAGAAATATTTAAACTCGACATAATACCAAAAATTATTATCTGTAATAGAGATGAAAAATTTACATCCCCCTTTTGGACAACCTTTTTTGGAGGAATGGAGACAAATCTGAAATTTAGTACAACTTACCATCCTCAAATATATAGATAGACAGAGATAAAAAATCAAATATTGGACGAAATGTTGTGCATGTATGTGATGGAATGTGATGGATAGGCCGAACAAGTGGGAATACTTTCTACATTTGGAATAATTTTCTTACAATAACAGCTATGAAGCCTCTATTAAAATGAGTCCATTTGAAGAAATTATGAAAGAAGCATACCCATCAATGTTTAGTGAATAAGTAGAAATATTTTCAACACCGAAGAAGGTGTTTTTGTTTTAAGGGGAGAATATGTAATACCACTATTTGCAACTTTTATAATTAGTGAATAAACCTAAGGTTTAGGTGGACCTAGGGAATAATTATGTATGGACATATTATTTTTTAAATTAATAAATACATTTGGAATTAATATTAATGTGTAAAGACAAAGTAAATTGAGACCATGAATTTGTATCCATGAGGATGGATTAGAATCCCATAGCTTTCCCAAGATTCTCTAGAAATCCTTGGAGGAAAAAAATTAAATAAATTTTTTTTTTTAGATGGGAGAAAAATATCTAATAAAATCCTCAATAAAGTGGAAATTTTCTCAGAAGGGGTAAGAATAAAACTGGGCTGAGGAAAAGCTAGTTTTAAAAGAAGCTTTTGTGGAAAAAACAAAAGCAAAGACTAGGCTAAGGGAAAGAGCATCCCAAAATAGTTGGACATCATTATGGAAAAAATATGATGGAAATAAGGCTTAAATAAGCCATTCCGAGTGTGAAAAGGGTGTTTTATATACTAGGGAATAATTGGTCTCTGCTTGAGGGAGAGATTTGGAATAAGCTAATGGTTGGGAGGAAAATAACTTTTATAGAGTGGTATGTAATTCCTGTGAGTTTATCTGTCTAGTACAAGTTCGAATTTAGCTCGACTTCAAGGAGGTTACAAAAGAATTGAAATTTTAATAATAGGTTAAAGAGAAAGCAAAAATAAGAATGATAATTTTATGTTGCATGTTATTAGAAGTGATTTTTTATAAACTACTATACAAGGTTAATCCATGGATTTTCTAGTGTAGAGTATAATATTTATTTCAGTGTCTATTTTCCCATATGTATTTGATAGATTCTCATCTATAAATTAATATAGTTGAGTCTCAATTTCTGTTACATATGCTCAGGATGTTCCATGGGATAAACAAGCAAAATTTCTAAACCCGAGAGTAGGGTCTAAATCTCTTGTTTATTTCTAAACAGAAGTATGGAAATAAAATAAAAACTAACACTATATGTAAAATAAATAACAATGATAGTACATTAATTCACATATCATGAAATTTGACAATGCTAATATAAAACTTAGATAGAAATGTAAAACACAAATTTTACATAGATTCTATCAATTTGAACAAGTATTAAATAATTAATAATTCAAATATCAAGGGTTACTTCTGCTAACATAATATATATGATAATAAAATATGTATTATTCAAAATTACTATACGTAAACTATCAATTAGAAATCCTGAAGAGGAATGGAAGATATGACTATTCAAAACAAAAAAATTATAGAATTGTACAGTGAAATTTACAATTACATTAGGTCACATCCATAGTAAAATATTAAACAACTAATACATGACACACATAATAGAGAGGATGATGTAGCATCTTCATATATCCAGTGACCGACCTATGGATTAAGAAATATTATTGGTCATGTCAACTGACTGGTGACAATGATAGATATTTCATTGTGTAGAGTACATAATTTATAAAACCTAAAACAAATAGTGACATTGAAATTAATATCATAATGATATCATAAGAAAATAAAAAGAAGGAAATATATCCTATTAATAAGAAAATATGAGGTAAGCGGAAGTACCTAAGAACACTTTTCGGTATTTTTTTTTCTTCTTGCACCTATAGTAAGAAAAGGATATAAGTATAACTTATTTGAAAATATATAGAAAATTAACAAAGAAGTCATAATAAATTAAATATCGAACATGGGGAATGGAGCGGACAAATCTGTCTAAGTGTGGAAAAATCTCTAAAGAAGGAAAACAATTTGGCTAATGACACCCATGTTAATTTAAAAAAAAATTAAAATAAAGTTTAAAATAGAGCATCGAAATGTATATGTAATTAACCTTCTGAAGGGAGTGAAGAGGTTTCATAGTATTGGAATGGTAGGGTACGCATATTAACCTCACCAAGTACTAAATAAAAAATCATATACGGAAAATATTTGCATGTATATTATGCATATAAGTCATTATGTTAAAGGAATAATGATAATGAGAAATGTTAAATATGAATACTGTAAGTTCATTCATTTCCTCCTGCTCATACATTAGTAGAAATATAAATAAATTTAAATATGGAAATGGAGAAACCCATAATTATTGTCGTACTAAAATATTCAGAAATTATTACATAAATACAGTGAACAAATGATACAACAAGAGAATATAATATGAATTATATTAATTAAAATTTAATAACAAAGACTACAATGGATGTAGATAATAAAAAAAAATGGAAAAATTAAATAAATTCAAATATTATACAAGTAATTATCATGCTACCAGACTTTATTCAAATTTTTAATGAATTGACAAACAATGAAGCAAGACTCGATATTCAATAATACGAGAATGTATCAAATATTAGGGAAAGAAAATGCATATAAATACAAATGATGAATAACCATACAGAGTTATGTCAATGTTGAACGTCAACAAAATAATATGGAAATGGGAAAGATTTAATGCAGTATGAGTTGAATGAGAAATTTCCACGAGATGTGAGAGAGTGAATAGAGGGAGGGAAAGAGATATAGATTTTATGGGAGAGAGAGGGAGTGATAAGGAAGATGGACAGAGAGGGAGAGAGGAAATTAGGAGGAAAGTGATGTAAAAGTCGGGGAGAGGGAGAGAAGGGGAATATATAGATATAGATGTACGTTAAAGGTAGGGAAGAAGAGGGAGGGAGGGAGGGAAATAGATACGGTGTGGGAGAGTGTGTGTGTTTGGGGGGTTTTGAGATAAAGAGACAGACAAGGAGAGATGGAGGGAGATATAGATATAGATGGAGGAGGAGGGAGGGAAGAATACTTCTTGCATTATATGCATCGATTTCAATGTAGATGGTGATTTCTAGTATTATTTTATTTCTTCCACTAGATTCATTAATTTCAGTGTAGATGGTGGTTTCTAATCCTATTGAATTTCTTTCACTAGATACATTGATTTCAGTGTAGATGGTTATTTCTAATCATATTTTATAGTTTACACTAGATGCATTGATTTTAATGTAGATATTTATTTCTAATTATATTTGATTGCTTGCACGAGATGCATTGGTTTAAATGTAGATTATTTCTAATCATATTTGATTTCTTGCACTAAATTCATTGATTTCCATATGGATGGTAATTTCTAATCCTATTTGATTGCTTGCACTAGATGTATTGATTTAAATGTAAATGTTTGTTTCTAATTGTAATTAAGATTTCTTGCACTAGATGCATTGATTTCAATGTAGATTATTTGTAATACTATTTGATTGCTTGCACTAAATGCATTGATTTCAGTGTAGATGGTGATTTCTAATCCTATTTGGTTGCTTGCACTAGATGTATTTATTTCATTGTAGATGGTGATTTATAATCTTATTTGATTGTTTTCATTAGATGCATCAATTTTAGTGTAGATATTGATTTCCTTATTTCAATGTAGATGATTTCTACTATTGTTTGATTTCTTGTGCTAAATGCACTAATTTCAGTGTATATGGTAATTTCTAATCTTATTTGATTGCTTGCACTAGATGCATTGATTTCAATGTAGATGTTAATTTATAATTATAATTCAAATTTATTGCACCAGATGCATTGATTTTAATGTAGATTTTCATTTCTAATTATAATTCAAATTTCTTGCACTAGATCCATTGATTTGAGAGTAGATGATTTATAATCTTATTTGATTGCTTGCACTAAATGCATTGATTTAAGTGTAGATGGTGATTTAGAATCTAATTTGATTTCTTTCACTAAATGCATTGATTTCAGTGTAGGTGTTGATTTCTAATCATATTTTCTTATTTGAACTATATGCATTGAATTGAGTGTAAAGGTTGATTTCTAACTGTGTTTGATTTCTTGCATTATATGCATTGATTTCAGTGTAAACATAAAACAATGTTGACAATGTACATTGATTGTTGTGTTATAGTAATTCAACCTATTAATATTGGAGACCAAGAGAGAAAAGGTATGATGTTTACTACAACAACTCGGGCTAAATATTTAAATGGTTTACAATATGAAAACATGGAAAATCTAACAAGGCTAACAATAAGAATAGTATAAGAAAATAGTTTAAGATTGATCACAATGAAGACCATTTATAATTGACAACATTCTTATTATTCACATTTTCTATGATTCAACACTATTACTGTAAATTTTCATCTAAAAATTGTATTTCATTTTTTTCATCATTAAAGTGATTAGCAATATTTATCATCTCATTGGAACACCTAATCCTACATGGGTAGGTGTGGAATGGGAAAAGTCACAATGGAGTCCAAGTGACCTTGGAATGTGAAACCAAGAGTCACACCATTATACTATAAATTTACATCTTTGTATAATGGAAAATAAGAAATCGTCAAGCTTATCCTTCATTGTGTGTTGAGTCTCTTGTGTGTGTGTTTATTCTTCTCATACACCATGTGTGTGTTTTAACATGGTGTTTAACATGGTATCAGAGCGGGCGATTGCTGGCCCTGCTCCAAATTGAGTGAGCCATTTGTGTTTATGGCCTGTGCATATCTAAAAAAAATTGATAATTTTTGCAACACTCAGAGATTGTTGCAGCAGACATTTTTCCGCATTCAAAAATTGGCGGCATTTAGAAAGGTGTTTGGAAGAAAAGCATCACTGCACATATGAAGGTTGATTTCTTCCTGCAATTTCTGCCCATTAAATTCTGCATTTTGGAGAGCTGTTGGAAAAATTGCTTAAAGTTGATTCCTGAAGAAGTTTATGAGTTTTTAGTGAAACATATTTCTGAGTATTTTAAATTCTGCATTTTTGAGCTGCTGGAAAATAGTTTAAAAAGGGTTTTTGAAGATATTTCTGATTTTTCACTGAAAATTTTCTAAGATTTTTGAGTTCTCTAACTCTAAAAACTCTCTAATCCTGCTATACATTTGGAAAAATTATGTGTTTCTCTAGCTTTTCTCTCTCTGTTGTTTGAAAAAATAAAAATAAAAAATAAAAAAATAAATAAAAATAAAAAAATAAAAAATAAAAAATAAATTCCAAGCACCAGGCCTCTCGGCCCTCGTCTATGCCCTCACTATGCTCCTACCCACCCCCTGCAACTCTTAAACCGTCGCAACCCATAGCTCTCGGCCTATCCACTATACACCCCCTCGCTCTACAACTCACTTCCTACCACGCTACATACGTCCTCTCCACCCAAGCTCTCAACCCCTACGCTCTATGCCGCACCCTCGACTCAACCCCTCTACACTCATTTCAGCACCATTCTGCATATCCCCAAACTGCCTCATGCTCTCTTCCATACGCTCTGCAAACTCACCTCACCGCCGGCCTTCCCCACCTCCCTGCAGGTCGACCCCTCTCCTCGCGCATCCTACACTTCTACCCGCAACCTACCCTGCACCCTCTACACTACGCTTGCCATTACTCCTGCGCTCAATGAGCTCTCTCCATGCCTGCAACTATACTCCCTTCCCCCGTCCATCCCATCCCCAACGGCCTTTTGGCCCTCCCCTTCATGCAGAAAATCCTTTCTTCTCCTCAAACTTGGCCGCTCGGCCTTTCCACATTTCCTCTCACTGCATTTCCTTCAAATTTTATAATTCTCTCCCTATTCTGCATTCCCTTCTCTTCATTTTTTTTAAAATTAAAATCCCTCTTTTTTTAAATAAATTCCATTCCTTCTAATTAATCTCCATTTAATTAATATTCATTAATCTCTTTTTTTAATAAAATTCCCTCCTAGAAATACCTTCCCATATAATAGCTCCCCATTAATAAAACCCCTTCATATAATATCCTTCTTTATTATCTACTCCCTATTTTTTTAATTAATCACAATTAGTTAAAAAAATAAAAAATAAAAATAAAAAACATCAGAGAGAGAAAGAGCAGAAAGAGAGGAAAAAGAGAGAATATAAAGAACACAAATGAAGGAAATGTCATGTGAGCAAATGGACTAAATATATAAGAGAAAATTGCATATTTGCATTGTGATTTGTGGTGTTTATTTGAAAGGGAAATTTCTGAAGAAATTGACATTTGAAGACAAGTTTTCCATCATTGAAAAAAGCTCTTTGAAGAAAAATCAGCTGCCTTAAAGGCCTCTTGCACAAGTGTTTTCAGCCGCACATTTACAAAATATTTTGCAGAGATATTGTATTGTATTGACATTTTTTGTGAGCGGATATTGCTCATTCATAGCTACAATCAGTATTTGAGTTGTTGAAAAAATTGTTGATTGTCCTCCATCATTTGAGGAGCAGATTTTGTACTTTGAGATTTCCTAGTTGGAAATTCTTTAGAGTCATTTGTATCTGTTGTTGAATCACATTGTAAACGGGTGCATTTTTGGTTGAAGCCGACACCCTTTCATTTTTTGAGCCCAAGTTGTTGAAATGGCTAAAATCAATGTGGAATTAGAGTTTTTGAATAACCTCATTCATTCAAATGTTGATGATAAGATAATAATGAGCAAGAATTCTCTTTGTAACATTCAAAATTGTTTGCTAGATGCACAAGAAAAGATTGAGTTTTTGCAGTTGGAGTCTTAGCTTCAGCAAGATGAACTTCAGCAAAAGAGTCACCATTCTGAACCTATTTATGTTCAGAAGATTGAGAAGGACTCTCATCAGAAGAAAGAAGATAAAGTTGCATTTGATTCCCATTTAGTTCATTGTACTAGAGCGAATTTACATGTAGATGCAGCCATTCAGCCTGCACCTCTCAAGCCCATCATCAGACCTTGAGAAGAGCTTGTCCACAACAAGCACAGAAATAGTCTTGGATGTGACAAGGATGTGTCCTTTCATATTCCGGATTACACCAAGCCCATCATATTTCAGAGTGCTGGACTCTTGTATGACAGTTCACCTCCAGCTGTTCTAGATCCTTCTCCACTTCCACAACAGATTGTAAAATGCCAACACTGTGATCGAGTTGGCCATATGAAAGATCACTATTTTTATCTTCATCCATGCAAGCACTGTGGTTGGCACACCCATTATTCAGAAAGATGCTTCAGAAATAAGCCTCCTGCAAGAACAAAGATTCATCTTGGATGGATCGCTTCTTGGCAATGGGCATCAGCAGCCAAGAAGATGTTTAAGTCACATGTCAGAACATGTTAACGAATATTGAGAAAACTTGCAGTTGAGTTTTCGCCATCATCTCACCTTGTCCCTGACAGGGGGGAAAATGGTGGTCATGTACAAGCTTTGAAGTTAGATCAAGCGAGCCTAAGCCACAATCTCTCATTCCATGTTCAGAGTTGTAGCCAGAGACACAGCAGTTCAAGCGAGCCTGAGCCACATTTCGTCATTCCAGATTCAGAGATGTAGCCAGAGACACAGATGCCCATGAGCATGCCTTTGGTTGGTGGAAAACCTTAAACCATCATCTTTGGTTGGTGGATAACCTAAAACCATCACGGGTAGTAAACCTCCCTTCTTTTAGGTCGAAGGTCTCCCTTTCATATATGAGGAACACTTCCTCTAGCAGAAGCATTCAGCTTCTTGCCAGCTTTGGTTGAGTTCCAGGAAATGCTTCAAAGCATTCCAGAGTTGTTGGTAATCCTAAAACCATCCCAGGTAGTATACCTCCCTTCTTTTAGGTTGAAGGTCTCCCTTTTTATATGAGGGACAATTCCTCTAGTAGAAGCTTTCAACTTCTTGCCGGTTTTGGAAGAGTTACGGGAACTGCAACAAGTTTTGCATTCCAGTGTTGGTGGTCATCCTTAAACCACCTTTTTTTCCCAACATTTTAGAGAGTTTATTCAGCCCAAGTGCTGCCATGCATGCTTTGCAGATTTATATTACAACTCTTTTCTTGGACTCACACATACCCCTTCGGACTAAGGGGGGATGCTGGAACACCTAATCCTACATGGGTAGGTGTGGAATGCAAAAAGTCACAATGGAGTCCAAGTGACCTTGGAATGTGAAACCAAGAGTCACACCATTGTACTATAAATTTACTTCTTTGTATAATGGAAAATAAGAAAGCCTCAAGCTTATCCTTCATTGTGTGTTGAGTCTCTTGTGTGTGTGTTTATTCTTCTCATACACCATGTGTGTGTTTTAACATGGTGTTTAACAATTAAAATGGAAAGGTTAATCTTACACATATTTAGAATATTTAAAGTTATTATATTAATATAGATATAGTTAGATATTATTGATAAAAAAATTCATATCTTCGATAGAGTTTCCTTGGCTGCCCACCATTGAAACCATCCTAGATCCATATTAACTCCAGATCTATCAAGCGCCGAGAGAGATAAAATATCTTGAGCTAAAATCATTCATTGTTTCAATATTTGTAATAAGAAACACTTTTAAATATCAATAATCTCGATTTCACTATGGTCAGTTTATTTGTTGTCGATATTACAGGTAGTGTGTAAAAAAGTTGAATAAAATATTTAATATAATTTCATATCAAATTTAAAATGAGGTAACTTTATTAGAAGTAAATTCTAACTAATATATTTAATCCTTAAATAGAAAAGAAATATATTCTTTAAATAGAAAAATAATGTGAGCTACTCATCATTAAATGTTTAAATAGTCTTATGAAAAAACACTATAAAATATCAATAATTCCAATTGCATGATGGCCAGTCTAGTTGCTATTCATATTACAAACTAAAGTGTAAAAATGTTTCACCCACTCTGAGTCATCAAAAAAAATATTTAATATAATTTCATATCAACATTAAAATAAGGTAACCTTATTAGAAGTAAATTGTGACTAAGATGTTAAACTTTTCAAAAATATTTCAACGCAGTATTTAAATAAATTATTGGAAGATTTATATTAAATAGTTTATGTCTAGATCAACTTTATATATAACTATTTATACAAATGAAATTAATGTGTTCCTTCAATATAATGTCTAATTAAAAATATATTACTAAAAAGTTACTATCTTAATGTGGAATAGTCCATGAATAAACTATATCAATGCACATATTATTTTATTTTGTGAGAGACACATATTTTTTGGGGGTCAATGTGGAGTTGGTAAAATTTCTTTTAAAATAAAAATAAAATTTTATCTAAATAAGAAAAAAAATTCTATTATAAGAATGAAGAAATGAATATATATGTTCATATATTTTTAACCAAAATTATTATAACATGATATGAAAGAGATGTTGGGAAAATATTTTACTTTGGATTCTTTATGGATATTAAAACTTGGTAGGAAGGAGATGTGATAAGAAAATTTCACCCTTACTCTTTATCATAATTAAAATATTTCAATTTCCACTAGTAGCTTAATTTTATATCATATCTAGAGAAAAATACAGTAATTAAATGAAAAAATGCATATTTTTTAGTATGAGAAATAGGCATGGTTCTTATATTTTTAAAAAATGAATGATCATGGAGAAAAAGTAATTAAAACTAAAAAAAATGAAATAATTTGTAATAATAATAATAAAATGGAGATATGAATTTTTTTCAATTCTTATTATAGAATTAGTATATTGCATTAAAAAATATTAACAATAATAAAATTCAATTTGAGTTATAAATAAAATATTTTAACATGTAGAGTTAAGTAATTTTTTTTTCTAAGTTATGCTAATTTCTATTATAGTGTACAAAAATTACAATAAAACTTAAGAACAAGGGTTGTCGGATTAGCCAACCCCTTCTGGATGAAGATAGTACAAAAAACAAAAAAATGGGCTGCCCTTTAGGGGGAAACCAAGCTTTAACGATTTCAGAGATTCAAAAAATAGGATGCCCTTCAAGTAGAAACTAGCCATTAGCATAAACATGAGTGAAATTTTTTTCAGGTAGAGATAAAGATAGACATAAAAAATATAAAGGAGCATATGTAAAATAAAAAGGAAGAGCTCTAAGGAGCTGGAACTACCGATTTTAGGCATCATGATTCTTCTGATGAGGATTCTCCTCAATTATGAAACAACCATACTTAGACATGGTCTCGATATCCTTCTTTCAGAGCTGGAGGGGCCTCTCCAGAGTTGAACTGGAGACCGTATCAGTCTAATTGGCCAAAGTTGAGTGAGCTGCATTATATTCTTTTGCATGTTTTTGATAGGTGTCTTGTGTTGCGTTTCTCCCACCACTGTCCGAGACTTCCACCAATTGTTTGACAGGGACACCAACATATTTTCATGGTAGAGGGGAGGAGGAGAATGTTAATGTAGATTTTCCCGAGCGATTTTTATTTCAAAGATGGAGAGGTGGAGATGCTCTTTTGAGAGGTGAATCGAGAGCTCGGTAGATAGAAATCAGGGGTCGAGAACCTCATGTTCTTCCATAGAAACATATATGGACAAGGAGCGTGTAGAAATTGTAGGAATTGGAGGGAGGGAGGGAGATCTATGCCACCTCCTCCACAAAACCACATCAAGTGTCTTCTCAACATTGTATCTGCAAGATGGAGGGTCTGTAGTGATGGAGTAGAAAGCTCAGAGGGAGACAAGCGAGGATTAGAGAAATGGTGGAACCGTAATGAAGGATGTCGACAAAGAATGAAAAACGGAAATGTAGATAAGAATGAAAGCAAGAGACATTAGCCATAAATGGGCAAGATGCAAGTTGCAAGAGCAGAGGTCAAGGAGGAGAAGTAAACGTCTCAAGTGCCGATGTCCTTTGGGAATTTAAAACATTCATGCCTGATGCAGGTGCGATTGTATGGATAGGCTAGCTGCCCCTGCGTTGACAGACCAGGTGGCAGCCTGATTTGATCTTGTCAATGACCCACATCTAGGGGTTGAATATCTTTGAGGAATGATCTAGTCCAAGCAGTGTGCATATATTCCTCAAAAATGGAATGGAATATTCTAGAGATAAGAGGAGATAAGAGCAGAGTCTTGATTCACACCTCTATTGGCTAAGATATCTTCAACTTCATTAGCTCATCTACCCACATGCTAGAAGATAATGGCTTTGTGGAGTTGAAGCCATTGTTCCAGGTTTTCTAGTATAGAGGGTAAGCTCTAGCTCTTTGAGACTTTGGATGAGAAGGAACCATGAAGAAGATGTTGGGCTGCATTAATGATGATATGAGAGTCTCGATCAACCTCCAGGGGGGAGAGATCATTCTCTTCAGCAAGGTTGAGGCCTTGAATGTGTCCTTTTAGTTCAAAGGAGGTTTTTCTATCCCAACCAATGGATCCAAAGAAGATTAGCATGGGAGAACCTTTAGACTCATGAAATAATCCTCCAAAGCCAGCTTCACTAGGATTTCCTTTTGAGGCTCCATAAAAATTGAGTTTGTATATATCCTTAGGAGGAGTCAAAGATCTAGGAGATTCCAAAAATGGATTGGAGGAAGGAGAAACTATGGATTTTCAAGGGATATAGAGGTTCCATTTGACCCATTTGTGGTCATCTAAAGGCAGAGATGGGAGATTTATGTCCGTCCATTGAATTAGGGCTAAAATCTCCTTTATGTTGTGAAATTTGTTCCAAATAATCTCTTGAGGCATTGCTTGATCTTTGAAGATTTAGTGATTCATCTCCTTCCACATTTTCCATTCAAGTAGCCCAAGGATGAGTAGCCAAAGAGAGTTGAAGAGATGTTTGGTGAATGGAGCTTTCTGCCAATGATGTATTTTGTTGATGACATCCCCTCACCTTCTGTTTGTCCTAAGACAGAGAATGGCGACTCTTTCCCATAGAGTGCTTACAAAGGGGCATGTATCCAGTAGATGATCTATGGTTTCCACCTAACATTGACAAATGGAGCACCGTGAAGGGCCAATGAACCATGTTTTCAATAGATTTTCCAAAATTAAGATACAAGACTTACTATGCACCTAGAGGAAAGTAGACGCTTTGGGCCATATGCTGGAGTTCCATATTTGGGAAAACAATTTATCAGCTTGATTTGGGTCAGTTGAATGGATCAGTTGATAGGCCTCCTTAGTAGTGAAGACTCCTAGGGGAGTATAACCCCATCTAAGGATATATGATCAATCTAAATATCAAATTTTCCTTTTTGTGATTTCCATTTAGATATCATTATAGGTTTCCTCATGCTAATTTTCTTACCATTGAATGGTGGGAATCCATTGGAGAGATCCTTGAGTGTTCCACATTGTCCAGAAATGCCTAATTTGAATATTCCCCTCGCCTTGAAGAGTCAATTGCCACCTGGGTTTCTGAAAAAGTGTTGCCATATTAGGTTGTTTCTCCCATGAGTCTTCCCAAAGACAAGCCTTGGATCCTGAACAAATTTCCCAAAACCTATGAGATTGGAATAGGAACTTATGTGAATTGGTAGCTTTCCGAATTTGGGAGCCCATGATTTCTAAATTGTACCATATAAGATCCTCCTGTGGCGAATTTTCTACATATCTAGCTTCCTAGAGCTGTTTTAAGGGTGTATGAGGACTGGATACCAATTTCCACCAAATGCGAGCTCCCATGATGATATTTCATTGCTATGGATCCCTAAAAGCCAATCCTACCAATTGTTGGGGTGAGAAGACCTCAGACCATTTAACTAATGCCCATTTCATGGTGTCTTTTATGCCACCCCATAGAAAGATGCTCTAGAAATGACGGATGGATTTTAGAACCCATTTTGGAGTGATCAGTGCTGAGAAGAGGTAAAGCGGCATGGATTGGAGCACAAAATTGATCAACACAAGATGAACAACGATGTTAAGAGCCTGATGGGTCCAAGTAGATAATATTTCTTCTAGGTTGTCCAAGAGCTCCTTCCAAGTAGTATGCTTGATGGATGAGTCAATGAGCGGGGCTCCTAGGTATTTCGAGGGTAGAGAGATAATGGAGAAACCAAGGATCCACATAATGTTGCGTTGAGTGACAAAAGGGGTGTTAAATAAAAATATTTGTCATTTTTCGGCGTTGATAGTAGTTTCGGAGGTTTCAGAGAAACAATTGAGAAGAGATTTGAAGGAATTGGCTTCGTGGACAAAAGGATGACCTAAAAGCATGTTGTCATCCAAAAATTGTTCATGGGAGAGCGGGGGGTTATTGTAAATGGAGATTCCTTTGATGGATTGAGAGTTGATGGCATGATGGATTACGCGACCCAAACCTTCCGCCATGATGACAAAAAGGAAAGGGGAGAGAGGGTCACCATAATGGATACCTCTTAAGGGAGATAAAGTGGGAGAGGCTAAATCGTTGACAAGAATGGAGAGAAAAGGGGAGGAGAGCATACTCATGATCCATTTGATCCAGTTTGGATTGAATCTTAAGGAGAGGATCATATGTCAGATATAAGTACAACTAAGTTTATCAAATGATTTGGAGAGATCTATTTTGAGAAGCATACCTGTATTTTTTTGCATTTTCAAACAGTGGATGACCTCATGCGTTAGGATGATATCATCCAACATTTCTCTTCCTTCCACATATCCTATTTTCTCAGGTGATATGAGTAGTGGGTGGATAGGTTTAAGCCTATTGGCTATCACTTTTGATATGAGCTTTTAAATGACGTTGCAAAGGGCTATGGGGTGATACCTACTCGGAGTAGCATCTTATTCCTCTTTTAGAACCAAGTTGAGGAAGGTGGCATTGAGGGCTGGTATAACCTCTTCCTTGATCACATCCCAAAAGTAGTGAAAGAAGTTGGAGGTGAAAATATCTGGGCCTAGAGCTTTCCCATATTTTAGCTACAACATAGCTTTTTCAACCTCTTGCAGCGTGGTGGGTCGTAGCAAAATTTGATTTGATTGTCATCCTCCATGATGATCCTTCAAATATGTTGAGTGATTATGTTGATGGCAGACTGATGATCTATGTTGGGTTTTTTGAGAGTGTCCTTGAAATTTTCCAAAAGCTATTGTTCAAGGTCATTATGTGCTTCAAGTCAGTACCCATATTATTTCTTGAGGATTGAGATGTAGTTGTGAATTTGGCGTTGGATGGTTGAGTGATGGAAAAATTTTGTATTTTTCCCCCTCTTTGAGATATCGAATTCTGGATTTATGTTTCAAGAGAATTTCATCCCGTTGCGTGCGATATTTCAATTCGCCCATTAGATCTATGTCTTAATCCATGTGATCATCTGAGAGACCTTCCAGAATGATCTTTTGCTGGAGATAATCCATATGAGCTTCCAACTCTAGTTTATTTTTGAAGATTTTACCAAAGGATGATTGATTCCATTGCTTGAGCTTGAATTTGAGGGCTTTGTGTTTCTGCTGGAATTGAAACATTTCAGAACTCATCAATGGGGCAATGTTGTGCCACCAATTGGTATCCAAATCCTTGAAGCCGAGATGTGTAAACCAAAATTGTTCAAATAATAAGGACTTGTTGCTTATTGCGCCAAGGTGGGACCATTGCAATTGTATAGGCCAATGATCAAACACTGAAGTGGGCATAATGGTGGTGGCTTTATCGCCACCTAGATGGATGGATTTCTCTAAAATGATGAATATTTTAAAGCACAAGGGAATTTGGTGTGATCCTCCTCGATGATTGTTTCAAGTGTGAGCTCAATTGGAATTTTGGATATTGATGAGCTCATTGATCTAAATGAAGTCCTTAAATTTGTGGCTATCTGCTTCAAGCCTGGAGTGCCCTCCTCTTTTTTCCTCCAAGCTAGTGACCATGTTAAAATATCCTCCCAAAACCTATAGAGGATGGGTTCGATGAGAGTTATTTTTCTCAATGGAGTCAAGGAGTTCTTTGAGCTATTGGTTGGGGGAAATAAAAATTATTGAGATGGTCATGAATGTTGGTGCCTAGGAGATGGAAAGAGGAATGAATGAAATTGTGAGAGGCATGAAGGTTAGTTAGAGTGATTTGGAGAGGGTTCTAGGAAATATCTTGGCCTTCTGAAGCACCAATAGCATCTCCAACAATGGTGTTGCAACAATTCCATAATCTTGATAAAATAATTTTCAAGGTGGTGCTAGAACATTTGGTTTCTTGCATAAAGAGGATGGTGGTATTTTGTTGGGAAATTATTTTCTTGATGAGATGGTGCTTGGAGGGGCTATTGAGCCCTCTAATGTTCCATGACTTGAGTTTCATTAAGAACTATGAGAAATGGTGGTGTATAAGCTAGTTAAATTTGGATATATTCCTAATTCAATGAGTTGGCCTCCGAGCATGATGAGGCATTGTAGATTAGTGTGCCTCCCTCTTTTTCTGGATTATTTCATGATTTTTTTTGTATCTAGAAAGGTACCTCCTTGGATGACAAGAGTTGTTAGTTGTTGAGCTATAGAGAGAATTTCCTCAAGACATTGGATCTCCTGAGTGGGAATCATGTAAAATTCTCTACTTTTGCATGCTTCCTCTAGTCCTAGAATGTCAAATTCCCCAAAGTCGATGCTCTCTGGCTCTTTATCCATGGCAGAGGGTTGCTCTAGCTCTACTATTTTCCTTTTGTTGGCCCTATTTTCATGGGATGATTGAGCTTGATTTTCTTCAGGATAAGATGTAGCAGAAGGGTGGATCTGAGAGGATTGGGGATTGCTATCATCAACAGGGGGATTGGTTGAATTCAAGGGAGGCTTAAGAGGTGAAGAGGTAGGGGCTTTCTAGGAGGGTTGATTGGCTAAAACATCAAAGCTGTTGTTGGTGGAGGGTTGTGAGGCCTTTGGGGCAGATGTGGGTTTTCTTGCATGACATTTTCATCTAGCAATATTTGTAAAACCATTTGGACCTATGTTTCCCAAGCCAAAATAGGGTTTCTAGCTATGATTGAGGCGGGAATATCTAAAGGGATGACCATACTCATGAATTTTGTGACAAATAAAAAGCACATTTCATAGTCAATTTTCTTAACCCATTCAAAATCATCGTGGAGCAGACTTACCAGATTAGGGAGGGTGTTGGCTATATGAATGTAAATAGAGATCCTAGCATAGGAAGTGTATCGATTGATCTTGGTCTCTTCTGCTATTTTGATGAATTCTCCTAGATGGTTGCCAATGTCTTTGAGAGAGAGATCATCCTAATAGTCCTGAGGGGGGAGTACAATATGATCCAGACCGGTGCCCAATTAAAGTCCTCTTTGTCATGATTGAATGTTTCCACCAGTTTCTAAATAAAATTCTTGTTGAGTTGAAGAGGTATGATCCTCGAACCATGATTCGATTCTTGTCCTCTAAGCATGTGAAGATAATGTTGAAAAAACCTTTCGGGCCTAGTTCGAGAGAATTTTTCCCTTTTGGCTTCCACTTTGAAGCGATCCAGCCTAGAAGGCATTTCTTTGTGTGCCAAAATCCAATGAACTTACCGATGAGTGCATGGTACTTCATGTATTGTATTCTACCATTGATGCGCTGCTCTGGAAGGTATATATTGGGTTTTTCCATCGCTTTGGGTATTCATTTTGATGAGGATGCTTTCCTATGAGAAAATTTGTCCATTTGCAAGTTTTTCAGGGGTCACGCATCCTTGTGGGGTTGGCTTGGATATCCAGAACATTATGGGTAGCAGTGTCAGATCCTTTTGTCTCATTGTTTGCAGGTGAGTGAGAAGAAATGGGGGGTGGGCGGAGAGACTTTTTTCCCAATTGAAAGCCTCCATGATAGACAACCTTTTCGAAGAGTAGATGCAAGGAGCTTCATAGTGGGATCAGGGTTGAAGAGCCACAAAAAGCCTCTGGCCCTCAGTCGACTGTAAACCTTAGGCCATCATGGGAAACAACTCATTTCCGTTCATCGCAGGATCAGTCATGAATACGGATTGGTGTTAAGTAATGTTGAAATAAATTTTAATATATATTAATAACAAAACAAAAAAAAATTATACACAACATCCATAAATAAAATATTCCACATATATTACCTAAAATATTTCAATCTCACCTATGTATATATTATATTTATCTTAAAAACATTTAAGAAAAGAAAATCATGTTTTACCCTCAACTTTGTATATATTATATATAGTTTTAAAAGAGGGAAAAAATTTGTTATTAAAACTTTTAGAGTTTTACCATTTTACATTTTCACCTAATTTCAACTACATTTTTTAGTCAATTTAATCTAACTTTCAAGAAAAAATTGTTAGAATTGTAAGTTTAAGTTGTTTAGTATACAAAATTCAACTCTTCATTTCTATTTTCAAATCATTAAATCTATTCATCCATTCAAAAATACAATTTTAATTATATATCTATATATAAACCATGGTTATACAAGGGATCAAATCTTTGAGAGTATAAACTTTTTTTACATTTAAAAGAGGTTTTCACTTTAAAAAGTTTGATACCTCTTGGCTTTTACTAGATTTGTGGTTAAGATGGATTGATACTGGTATTTAGCACTTTTTTGTATGTCAGCCCTAGGTGAACCAGATCACCTCTCAGCACATAGCCATTGCAATTGGGGGTTTTTTCATCTCACCTTGTACTCACACTTAATTTACATTTTCACGGGATTTAGAGGTTATCTCCCTAGTGAGAGCCATTTAAAGGAGTGTAACAATAGGAGTTGAACATTAAACTTATAATTAGAAACTCAAAGCCTTACTATTGTGAAAAAATTTAGTCATATAATTATCTCTAATAATGCCATATACATTTTCATACATTTGATTTTTAAATTTTTCCTATGTTTAAACTTTTATATTACTGTGTTTTAACAAAATGTGATGTACAATAAAAAATAATTTCGTATAATTCCATCATAATTATTTTTTGGTTACCATGTACAATATTATATAATTATTTGGTAAATTGTAATCATCCAAGAATTTTAAAAAATATAAGTCAATGAACAAAGTCTACTTCAAGGGGTATCCCTTCATACTGAATTTAATACAAAAGATAAAATGAGTTGATCCTTAAAATGAATATATGTATAAATATATATATATATGTGTGTGTGTGTGTCTATATATACACACACAGATATATATATATATATATATATATATATATATATATATATATATAGTTTGTTTGTGTGTGTGCGACTAGGAAAACATTATCCTCCTTAACTAATCTTAATTTTTTTTTTTCTAAGTAAAATTGATGTTATTAACTCAAATGGATAATATTAAAAATGAGGTAAGAGTGGGGACTCTCACGCCTTGGAGGCAGAAAATTCAGGAAAAAACATAGTAGTAGACTGTCAAAACCCACGCAGGGGTGCATAGCTAGATTTTTCCAAGAAATTCTTTGACCCAGAAGGAACAAAAGGGGGCCAGAAAGCTTCATAGCTACCAGAACAGAAAAAAAACCCAAAAATTTGGGTGACACAAATAGAGAAAAGACCAAGCAACAAACCCATTAATCATCAGGAGTCTCCTCCACAATCCTGCACCAGCCGGTGGTGCGCATGTCAGGAGCAAGCCCTTCGTGAGAAGCCAAGGGACCAGGTTCAGTAGAGAGCATGTCTTCATCCGGAACTGAACTTACAGGGCAAGACGGAGGCTGCGACGGGACACTGCCACTACCTAGATTGAAATTCGATAACTAGGTGTCGAGAACTGCAACATTCACCTCAGGAACGGCCGACTGCGAGCTGGACTCCCCTGGCAAGCTATCTTCAAGAAAAACCACCGAGAGAATGGCTGTAATCCGAGGGCGGTTGAGGGAACTATTGAAGATGAAACGAGCAGTGCCCGTAGTAGGAGCAGAGGAGGCTGGAGGGCGATGCGTATGGGGACCCCAGAATAGGCGGAAATCTTGAGAGCGCCCCCGACCGCTTCGAGTCCTGGGGTAGTGGCTCGAGCCCTCGCCAAAGGAGGAAGAATCTGGAGAGGGGCTGGAATGAACATGAGAGGGATGACTCTGAGAACTACCTCTTCTGCTCCACAAACGGTGTCGAATCCGTGGCATTGTGAGAAGAAGCAGGGTCCAGAACGCAACTAAGACAGCTGAGAAAGCCAGCAGAGGGTGGCCCGAGCTCGAATGAAGTCGCAGTACCAGCGCAAATTTCCCTGGAGGATGAGCCTCCCTTTGCACAGAACACAACAAACACTGATAGACCCTCTCCCAACGATGCATAAAACAACTTACGGCGCCAATGCAATTCTGTAAGAAAGCCGAGACCAGGTGATATTTAACCTGTTGCGTTTGGTACCCATCCACCACGAGACAGGCCTCAACTCGCACCAAGTCTGTCCTTCCCATACCAAGAAGATCTGTCTCCTTAACTGCTCCCATGATGAAAATCCCGCCGGAGCATGCGGAGGCAGGATTCATCACAGCCGAAGTCGAGCGAGTGCTAAAGTTTTCAGAGCCCATGGCGTTGGAAGGAGGGGAGTATAGTGGTCCTCCACCATTGTGCGGATGGCCATTTAACGCAACGACGTACGGTTGGGTAGATGTCGACTAAGGGCTTCCCCACCCCTCTTTCCCATCCATGCTCTCCGTGATAACACCCGCATCAAGGGATAATTATTTTTTGGTTACCATGTACAATATTATATAATTATTTGGTAAATTGTAATCATCCAAGAATTTTAAGAAATATAAGTCAATGAACAAAGTCTACTTCAAGGGTATCCCTTCACACGAATTTAATACAAAAGAAAAAATGAGTTGATCGTTAAAATGAATATATATATATATATATATATATATATTTTGTCTGTGTGTGCGACTAGGAAAACATTATCCTCCTTAACTAATCTTAATTCCTACAAGTGACGTGGAGAGCTTCACTATAATGGATTAAAGTCTTCTTATTGAGTTTGAGTAGTGTCTAGGGGACTAAAACATGTATCATTCTTCACATGGGATATAAATATATATATATATATATATATATATATATATATATATATATATATATATATATATATATATATATATATCTTCTTTACCCTGCATAAAAAATACAATAATAGAAATGTAATAAATCAACACCTAGAGGTTAATAAGGGCTTTTATGTGACTAACATGATATTAACCTTTAAACAAGATTTGTCTTCCACCAATTACAGATGTTTTACATGAAAACCTTATTTTCCCATGTCACTTCATTCATTGGTAGCTTCTTCCATTTGTTGAGGTACTTGGTAATCATTTGATTTCATAGGTAATTCCAATTGCATTATGGCCAGTCTAGTTGCTATTGATATTACAAACTAATGTGTAAAAATGTTTCTCTCACTCTGAGTCATAAAAAAAAAATATTTAATATAATTTCATATCAACTTTAAAATAAGGTAACCTTATTAGAAGTAAATTGTGACTAAGATGTTAAACTTTTCAAAAATATTTCAACGCTGTATTTAAATAAATTATTGGAAGATTTATATTAAATAGTTTATTTCTAGATCAACTTTATATATAACTATTTATACAAATGAAATTAATGTGTTCCTTCAATATAATGTCTAATTAAAAATATATTACTAAAAAGTTACTATCTTAATGTGGAATAGTCCATGAATAAACTATATCAATGCACATATTATTTTATTTTGTGAGAGACACATATTTTTTGGGGGTCAATGTGGAGTTGGTAAAATTTCTTTTAAAATAAAAATAAAATTTTATCTAAATAAGAAAAAAAATTCTATTATAAGAATGAAGAAATGAATATATATGTTCATATATTTTTAACCAAAATTATTATAACATGATATGAAAGAGATGTTGGGAAAATATTTTACTTTGGATTCTTTATGGATATTAAAACTTGGTAGGAAGGAGATGTGATAAGAAAATTTCACCCTTACTCTTTATCATAATTAAAATATTTCAATTTCCACTAGTAGCTTAATTTTATATCATATCTAGAGAAAAATACAGTAATTAAATGAAAAAATGCATATTTTTTAGTATGAGAAATAGGCATGGTTCTTATATTTTTAAAAAATGAATGATCATGGAGAAAAAGTAATTAAAACTAAAAAAAATGAAATAATTTGTAATAATAATAATAAAATGGAGATATGAATTTTTTTCAATTCTTATTATAGAATTAGTATATTGCATTAAAAAATATTAACAATAATAAAATTCAATTTGAGTTATAAATAAAATATTTTAACATGTAGAGTTAAGTAATTTTTTTTTCTAAGTTATGCTAATTTCTATTATAGTGTACAAAAATTACAATAAAACTTAAGAACAAGGGTTGCCGGATTAGTCAACCCCTGCTGGATGAAGACAGTACAAACAACAAAAAAATGGGCTGCCCTTTAGGGGGAAACCAAGCTTTAACAAGTTCAGAGATTCAAAAAATAGGATGCCCTTCAAGTAGAAACTAGCCACTAGCATAAACATGAGTGAAAAATTTTGCAGGTAGAGATAAAGATAGACATAAAAAATATAAAGGAGCATATGTAAAATAAAAAGGAAGAGCTCTAAGGAGCTGGAACTACCGATTTTAGGCATCATGATTCTTCTGATGAGGATTCTCCTCAATTATGAAACAACCATACTTAGACATGGTCTCGATATCCTTCTTTCAGAGCTGGAGGGGCCTCTCCAGAGTTGAACTGGAGACCATATCAGTCTAACTGGCCAAAGCTGAGTGAGCTGCATTATATTCTTCTACATGTTTTTGCTAGGTGTCTTGTGTTGGGTTTCTCCCACCACTGTCCGAGACTTCCACCAATTGTTTGATAGGGAGGCCAACATATTTTCATGGTAGAGGGGAGGAGAAGAATGTTAATGTAGATTTTCCCGAGCGTTTTTTATTTCAAAGATGGAGAGGTGGAGATGCTCTTTCGAGAGGTGGATCGAGAGCTCAGTAGAGAGAAATCAGGGGTGGAAAACCTCATGTTCTTCCATAGCAACATAGATGGACAAGGAGCATGTAGAAATTGTAGGAATTTGAGGGAGGGAGGGAGATCTATGCCACCTCCTCCACGGAACCACATCCAGTGTCTTCTTAAAATTGTATCTACAAGATGGAGGGTCTGTAGTGATGGAGCAGAAAGCTCAGAGGGAGACAGGCTAGGATTAGAGAAATGGTGGAACCGTAATAAAGGATGTCGACAAAGAATGAAAAATGGAAATGCAGAGAAGAATGAAAGTAAGAGACATTAGCCATAAATGGGCAAGATGCAAGTTGCAGGATTAGAGGTCAAGGGGGAGAAGTAAATGCCTCAAGTGCCGATGTCCTTTGGGAATTTAAAACATTCATGCCTGATGCAGGTGCGATTGTATGGATAGGCTAGCTGCCCCTGCGTTGACAGACCAGGTGGCAGCCTGATTTGATCTTGTCAATGACCCACATCTAGGGGTTGAATATCTTTGAGGAATGATCTAGTCCAAGCAGTGTGCATATATTCCTCAAAAATGGAATGGAATATTCTAGAGATAAGAGGAGATAAGAGCAGAGTCTTGATTCACACCTCTATTGGCTAAGATATCTTCAACTTCATTAGCTCATCTACCCACATGCTAGAAGATAATGGCTTTGTGGAGTTGAAGCCATTGTTCCAGGTTTTCTAGTATAGAGGGTAAGCTCTAGCTCTTTGAGACTTTGGATGAGAAGGAACCATGAAGAAGATGTTGGGCTGCATTAATGATGATATGAGAGTCTCGATCAACCTCCAGGGGGGAGAGATCATTCTCTTCAGCAAGGTTGAGGCCTTGAATGTGTCCTTTTAGTTCAAAGGAGGTTTTTCTATCCCAACCAATGGATCCAAAGAAGATTAGCATGGGAGAACCTTTAGACTCATGAAATAATCCTCCAAAGCCAGCTTCACTAGGATTTCCTTTTGAGGCTCCATAAAAATTGAGTTTGTATATATCCTTAGGAGGAGTCAAAGATCTAGGAGATTCCAAAAATGGATTGGAGGAAGGAGAAACTATGGATTTTCAAGGGATATAGAGGTTCCATTTGACCCATTTGTGGTCATCTGAAGGAAGAGATGGGAGATTTATGTCCTTCCATTGAATTAGGGCTAAAATCTCCTCTATTTTGTTGTGAAATTTGTTCCAAATAATCTCTTGAGGCACTGCCTGATCTTTGAAGATTTAGTGATTCATCTCCTTCCACATTTTCCATACAAGTAGCCCAAGGATGAGTAGCCAAAGAGAGTTGAGGAGATTTTTGGTGAATGAAGCTTTCTGCCAATGATGGATTTTGTTGATGACATCCCCTCACCTTTTGTTTGTCCTACGACAGAGAATGGCGACTCTGTCCCAAAGAGTGCTTGCAAAGGGGCATGTATCAAGTAGATGATCTATGGTTTCCACCTAACATTGACAAATGGAGCACGGTGAAGGGCCAATGAACCATGTTCTAAATAGATTTTCCAAAATTAAGATACAAGACTTACTATGCACCTAGAGGAAAGTAGACGCTTTGGGCCATATGCTGGAGTTCCATATTTGGGAAAACAATTTATCAGCTTGATTTGGGTCAGTTGAATGGATCAGTTGATAGGCCTCCTTAGTAGTGAAGACTCCTAGGGGAGTATAACCCCATCTAAGGATATATGATCAATCTAAATATCAAATTTTCCTTTTTGTGATTTCCATTTAGATATCATTATAGGTTTCCTCATGCTAATTTTCTTACCATTGAATGGTGGGAATCCATTGGAGAGATCCTTGAGTGTTCCACATTGTCCAGAAATGCCTAATTTGAATATTCCCCTCGCCTTGAAGAGTCAATTGCCACCTGGGTTTCTGAAAAAGTGTTGCCATATTAGGTTGTTTCTCCCATGAGTCTTCCCAAAGACAAGCCTTGGATCCTGAACAAATTTCCCAAAACCTATGAGATTGGAATAGGAACTTATGTGAATTGGTAGCTTTCCGAATTTGGGAGCCCATGATTTCTAAATTGTACCATATAAGATCCTCCTGTGGCGAATTTTCTACATATCTAGCTTCCTAGAGCTGTTTTAAGGGTGTATGAGGACTGGATACCAATTTCCACCAAATGCGAGCTCCCATGATGATATTTCATTGCTATGGATCCCTAAAAGCCAATCCTACCAATTGTTGGGGTGAGAAGACCTCAGACCATTTAACTAATGCCCATTTCATGGTGTCTTTTATGCCACCCCATAGAAAGATGCTCTAGAAATGACGGATGGATTTTAGAACCCATTTTGGAGTGATCAGTGCTGAGAAGAGGTAAAGCGGCATGGATTGGAGCACAAAATTGATCAACACAAGATGAACAACGATGTTAAGAGCCTGATGGGTCCAAGTAGATAATATTTCTTCTAGGTTGTCCAAGAGCTCCTTCCAAGTAGTATGCTTGATGGATGAGTCAATGAGCGGGGCTCCTAGGTATTTCGAGGGTAGAGAGATAATGGAGAAACCAAGGATCCACATAATGTTGCGTTGAGTGACAAAAGGGGTGTTAAATAAAAATATTTATCATTTTTTGGCATTGATAGTAGTTTCAGAGGTTTCAGAGAAACAATTGAGAAGAGATTTGAAGGACTTGGCTTCGTGGACACAAGGATGGCATAAAAGCATGTTTTCGTCCAAAAATTTTTCATGGGGGTGCGGGGGGTTATTGTAAATGGAGATTCCTCTGAGGGATTGAGAGTTGATGGCATGATGGATTACGCAACCCAAACCTTCCGCCATGAGGACAAAAAGGAAAGGGGAGAGAGGGTCACGCTAATGGATACCTCTTAGGGGAGATAAAGTGGGAGAGGCTAAATCGTTGACAAGAATGGAGAAAAAAGGGGAGGAGAGCATACTCATGATCCATTTGACCTAGTTTGGATTGAAGCTTAAGGAGAGGAGCATATGTCAGATATAATTCCAACTAAGTTTATCAAATGATTTGGAGAGATCTATTTTGAGAAGCATACCTATATTTTTTTGCATTTTCAGACAGTGGATGACCTCATGCGTTAGGATGATATCATATAGAATTTCTCTTCCTTCCACATATCCTATTTTCTCAGGTGATATGAGCAGTGGGTGGATAGGTTTAAGCCTATTGGCTATCACTTTTGATATGAGCTTTTAAATGACGTTGCAAAGGGCTATGGGGTGATACCTACTCGGAGTAGCATCTTATTCCTCTTTTAGAACCAAGTTGAGGAAGGTGGCATTGAGGGCTGGTATAACCTCTTCCTTGATCACATCCCAAAAGTAGTGAAAGAAGTTGGAGGTGAAAATATCTGGGCCTAGAGCTTTCCCATATTTTAGCTACAACATAGCTTTTTCAACCTCTTGCAGCGTGGTGGGTCGTAGCAAAATTTGATTTGATTGTCATCCTCCATGATGATCCTTCAAATATGTTGAGTGATTATGTTGATGGCAGACTGATGATCTATGTTGGGTTTTTTGAGAGTGTCCTTGAAATTTTCCAAAAGCTATTGTTCAAGGTCATTATGTGCTTCAAGTCAGTACCCATATTATTTCTTGAGGATTGAGATGTAGTTGTGAATTTGGCGTTGGATGGTTGAGTGATGGAAAAATTTTGTATTTTTCCCCCTCTTTGAGATATCGAATTCTGGATTTATGTTTCAAGAGAATTTCATCCCGTTGCGTGCGATATTTCAATTCGCCCATTAGATCTATCTCTTAATCCATGTGATCATCTGAGAGACCTTCCAGAATGATCTTTTGCTGGAGATAATCCATCTGAGCTTCCAACTCTAGTTTATTTTTGAAGATTTTACCAAAGGATGATTGATTCCATTGCTTGAGGTTGAATTTGAGGGCTTTGTCTTTCTTCTGGAATTGAAACATTTCTGAACTCATCAATGGGGAAATGTTGTGCCACCAATTGGTAGCTGAATCCTTGAAGCCGGGATTTGTTAACCAAAATTGTTCAAATAATAAGGACTTGTTTCTTGTTGCGCAAAGGTGGGACCATTGCAATTGTATAGGCCAATGATCAAACACTGAAGTGGGCATAATGGTGGTGGCTTTATCGCCACCCAGATGGATGGATTTCTCTAAAATGATGAATATTTTAAAGCACAAGGGAATTTGGTGTGATCCTCCTCGATGATTGTTTCAAGTGTGAGCTCAATTGGAATTTTGGATATTGATGAGCTCATTGATCTAAATGAAGTCCTTAAATTTGTGGCTATCTGCTTCAAGCCTGGAGTGCCCTCCTCTTTTTTCCTCCAAGCTAGTGACCATGTTAAAATATCCTCCCAAAACCTATAGAGGATGGGTTCGATGAGAGTTATTTTTCTCAATGGAGTCAAGGAGTTCTTTGAGCTATTGGTTGGGGGAAATAAAAATTATTGAGATGGTCATGAATGTTGGTGCCTAGGAGATGGAAAGAGGCATTAATGAAATTGTGAGAGGCATGAAGGGTAGTTAGAGTGATTTGGAGAGGGTTCTAGGAAATATCTTGGCCTTCTGAGGCACCAACAGCATATCCAACAATGGTGTTGCAACAATTCCATAATCTTGTTAAAATAATTTTCAAGGTGGTGCTAGAACATTTGGTTTCTTGCATAAAGAAGATGGTGGTATTTTGTTGGACAATTATTTTCTTGATGAGATGGTGCTTGGAGGGGCTATTGAGCCCTCTAATGTTCCATGACTTGAGTTTCATTAAGAACTATGAGAAATGTTGGTGTATAACCTAGTTAAATTTGGATATATTCCTAATTCAATGAGTTGGCCTCCGAGAATGATGAGGCATTGTAGATTAGTGTGCCTCCCTCTTTTTCTGGATTATTTCATGATTTTTTTTGTATCTAGAAAGGTACCTCCTTGGATGACAAGAGTTGTTAGTTGTTGAGCTCTAGAGAGAACTTCCTCAAGACATTGGATTTCCTAAGTGGGAATCATGTGAAATTCTCTACTTTTTCATGCTTCCTCTAGTCCTAGAATGTCAAATTCCCCAAATTCGATGCTCTCTGGCTCTTTATCCATGGCAGAGGGTTGCTCTAGCTCTACTATTTTCCTTTTGTTGGCCCTATTTTCATGGGATGATTGAGCTTGATTTTCTTCAGGATAAGATGTAGCAGAAGGGTGGATCTGAGAGGATTGGGGATTGCTATCATCAACAGGGGGATTGGTTGAATTCAAGGGAGGCTTAAGAGGTGAAGAGGTAGGGGCTTTCTAGGAGGGTTGATTGGCTAAAACATCAAAGCTGTTGTTGGTGGAGGGTTGTGAGGCCTTTGGGGCAGATGTGGGTTTTCTTGCATGACATTTTCATCTAGCAATATTTGTAAAACCATTTGGACCTATGTTTCCCAAGCCAAAATAGGGTTTCTAGCTATGATTGAGGCGGGAATATCTAAAGGGATGACCATACTCATGAATTTTGTGACAAATAAAAAGCACATTTCATAGTCAATTTTCTTAACCCATTCAAAATCATCGTGGAGCAGACTTACCAGATTAGGGAGGGTGTTGGCTATATGAATGTAAATAGAGATCCTAGCATAGGAAGTGTATCGATTGATCTTGGTCTCTTCTGCTATTTTGATGAATTCTCCTAGATGGTTGCCAATGTCTTTGAGAGAGAGATCATCCTAATAGTCCTGAGGGGGGAGTACAATATGATCCAGACCGGTGCCCAATTAAAGTCCTCTTTGTCATGATTGAATGTTTCCACCAGTTTCTAAATAAAATTCTTGTTGAGTTGAAGAGGTATGATCCTCGAACCATGATTCGATTCTTGTCCTCTAAGCATGTGAAGATAATGTTGAAAAAACCTTTCGGGCCTAGTTCGAGAGAATTTTTCCCTTTTGGCTTCCACTTTGAAGCGATCCAGCCTAGAAGGAATTTCTTTGTGTGCCAAAATCCAATGAACTTACCGATGAGTGCATGGTACTTCATGTATTGTATTCTACCATTGATGCGCTGCTCTGGAAGGTATATATTGGGTTTTTCCATCGCTTTGGGTATTCATTTTGATTAGGATGCTTTCCTATGAGAAAATTTGTCCATTTGCAAGTTTTTCAGGGGTCAGGCATCCTTGTGGGGTTGGCTTGGATATCCAGACCATTATGGGTAGCAGTGTCAGATCCTTTTGTCTCATTGTTTGCAGGTGAGTGAGAAGAAAGGGGGGGGGGGGGGGTGGAGAAACTTATTTCCCAATTGAATGCCTCCATGAAAGACAACCTTTTCAAAGCGTATATGCAAGGAGCTTCACAGTGGGATCGGGGTTGAAGAGCCACAAAAAGCCTCTGGCCCTCGATCGACTGTAAACCTTAGGCCATCATCGGCAACAACTCGTTTCCGTTTATCATAGGATCAATGATGAATACGGATTGGTGTTAAGTAATGTTGAAATGAATTTTAATATATATTAATAACAAAATAAAAAAAATTATACACAACATCCATAAATAAAATATTCCACTTATATTACCTAAAATATTTCAATCTCAACTATGTATATATTATATTTATCTTAAAAACATTTAAGAAAAGAAAATCACGTTTCACCCTCAACTATGTATATATTATATATAGTTTTAAAAGAGGGAAAAAATTTGTTATTAAAACTTTTAGAGTTTTACCATTTTACATTTTCACCTAATTTCAACTACATTTTTTACTCAATTTAATCTAACTTTCAAGAAACAATTGTTAGAATTGTAAGTTTAAGTTGTTTAGTATACAAAATTCAACTCTTCATTTCTATTTTCAAATCATTAAATCTATTCATCGATTCAAAAATACAATTTTAATTATATATATATATATATATATATATATATATAGAGAGAGAGAGAGAGAGAGAGAGAGAGAGAGATAAACCATGGTTATACAAGGGATGAAATCTTTGAGAGTATAAACTTTTTTTACATTTAAAAGAGGTTTTAACTTTAAAAAGTTTGATACCTCTTGGCTTTTACTAGATTTGTGGTTAAGATGGATCTATACTGGTATTTAACACTTTTTTGTATGTCAGCCCTAGGTGAACCAGATCACCTCTCAGCACATAGCCATTGCAATTGGGGGTTTTTTCATCTCACCTTGTACTCACACTTAATTTACATTTTCACGGGATTTAGAGGTTATCTCCCTAGTGAGAGCCATTTAAAGGAGTGTAACAATAGGAGTTGAACATTAAACTTATAATTAGAAACTCAAAGCCTTACTATTGTGAAAAAATTTAGTCATATAATTATCTCTAATAATGCCATATACATTTTCATACATTTGATTTTTAAATTTTTCCTATGTTTAAACTTTTATATTACTGTGTTTTAACAAAATGTGATGTACAATAAAAAATAATTTCGTATAATTCCATCATAATTATTTTTTGGTTACCATGTACAATATTATATAATTATTTGGTAAATTGTAATCATCCAAGAATTTTAAAAAATATAAGTCAATGAACAAAGTCTACTTCAAGGGGTATCCCTTCATACTGAATTTAATACAAAAGATAAAATGAGTTGATCCTTAAAATGAATATATGTATAAATATATATATATATGTGTGTGTGTGTGTCTATATATACACACACAGATATATATATATATATATATATATATATATATATATATATATATAGTTTGTTTGTGTGTGTGCGACTAGGAAAACATTATCCTCCTTAACTAATCTTAATGTCACACCTCCCCTTCACTTTCCCACACAATTTTTATTTTTTTCCAGTATCCTTTAAGAATAATTCCCACAGAATTGTTATACCATCACACTTAGATTTCTCGCTGTTTAATACACATTTCTTTTCCACATACTTACTATACCCGAGTCAATATCTACTAGCTTCCATCTCAATTGCAAGTTTAGTTACATCCCTGTAGTACTCTTTTTATTTTAATTTTCACACTCCATTTTATTGTTTTCAATACATTTAAATCAACCCTTAAGTTCTGTTTGTAAGGGTGTTATGAGTACTTCTGAGAGCCTAACATTCATCTTGAGTTTATGGTACAATCGGTTTTCATACACTTGGGCCTACAATCACCCCCACCCTCTTGTGCTAATTCATATCGATATGTATGATCATCTACTCTTAGGTATATATTAATCGTTTGACTTCTTAGAACTTCAACATGTGTATAGGTATCACACATACCTACTTAACTTTAATTTTTATATAATAACACCCCTATTGTACCTCTCCCTAATATAATAGGGTACCGTCCAACTCGGTATGTGTAATATCATTGTATTGTTCTTAACAATATAACTACATTCTGTAAGGGGTTTTTCTCTTCGGACTTTGCAGCCCTACCATATCATTCTAACTGAACTCTATGGTGGCGCTTGACACTTATTCTTATGCATCGTTCACAAAATCAACTCGACGTGCTACCACCTCATTTCTAGTTTCGATGCCATTCAATTTGATTTGAGGATTTCGTACCTTGTCTTTATGGCTCGAATTCACACGTCGACACTTTGTAGTACGCTAGGGTTTTGTTATCACTCTCGGCTTACTTTTCTCTTTTTCTATGCTACTGGCCAAATCTTCCAACATGATATGAAGTACTTCGCCCTTTATTGCTCGTATCAATTCCAGTTGGATGGTACGCTGCATTAAAATTGAACATTAAGACTTAACCTTTTTGGATTCTTGTGGAATTACGAGACTTACTACCCTTCAGTGCTCGGAAATGGGCATCTCCAGCCACGTGTATGGTGGTGATTGTCTGGGATTAGGGTTTCAAAGGCATATAAAACTTTTGCGTTCAACATATGACTTCATTTTCGCCTATCGTATTGAGGGTTTTCCACAGAGCTGCTCCAGAGTTCGTTTTATCATTTTGTTCTCCTACTACGCCAGAGGAATCGTTCATATGTGTCACTCCTCACACCTCCTAGAGCTATGTGAGAACTATGACGTCGCACTCTTCAACCCAGGTAATGACTTTTAATGGATATCGTTCATCCAGTTCGACCTTCCAATCCTCCTATCTCTGCGTTTTAATTATATCAGTATGTATATAAGTTCAGAGTTGGAGTTTAACGATTAGGATAGATTAAAACTTAGTCAACCATTTTTTTTATACAGCTCTCCTTTGCTTTCACTCCAATTATCGTGCTTTTCGGATGGTGTATATGAAATTTTAGTTTGCCTTAATGTCATGCTCACTCTCGCTTCAGTGAGTTACATTAAGCGTTGATGACCTGGGAGTTCACGCCTATTTGACTCCCTCAACGTGGTTTGGAGACGTTGCAAGGTTCTTCCGAGAAGGTATTTCCATCTCATTGCTTTCCGGTGACATAACATTTCCATTGCTATTTCTTCTGCATTTCTAAATTTCGATTTTTCTCAAGTGTTAATAGCCTGGCATATTTGTTTGTTCCAGTGTCTCCGTTGCCCAATCTCCCTAAATACATTGTCAAGTAAGCTGTAAATGTTTGTTTTCGTTTTTGTTGTTTACCTCCCATTTAGGTTGTAATTATTATTCTTGTTTATTTTCCCTCACGTACTCTATCTCTTATTCGTTGCAGGTATATGACGACTATCGCACTCTCTGCTAACCATTTGGCTTATATGCGTTTAGCTCGACTATTAATCTTGCTTCCCTCTTACTCACAGGTTGGTGCCTCATACAAATTCCTCAGAGGGAACGATAATTTAGTTTACCCTATTTAAATTCCTTATCTCCTACCAGAGAAATTTGGATATCAGGGTTATAAGTTTGTAATAATTTTTGAGTAATAACTTTGGTTGACTTCTCCTCCAAGGGGAGAGAATCTATTTGTTTTCAATTCTGGAACCGACTTCACTGTCATATAGATTTATATGTGTACATATATGTATATAACTCAGTTCTCTATCTTCTTTTCAGTGTGAATTTCGATGGAAACGTTATGTATAGTAATTTTAGTTCCTCGTCAATTAAAATCTATGTGGGTCGTGTTCCAAAATTTTTGTTTATAATATTTAATTGCTAGAACTCTTCTTCTAGTATAGTATCGTCTGCTAAATTTGTTACCGATGTATAGAGTTTCCTGTTCAAAGAGAATATAGCTTATGTTTTTGTTGATCTAATATAACTGAATGTATTCTATGGTTTTATTCTCCTGGCATAATATTCCCAGTTTCTTTCATCAGTCTATTAAGCCGACCCTTCAGTCTGGTTCACAAATTTCTGTTACTGGGTAGCTTGAATAATCCCGAGTAATATATTTTGTTTGTAAACAGAATTGCACAGTAGTTCTATGCATGTAACTGAGGAACTATCTTGTTACATATATCAATCAGGTCTAACTTATTTTTTTCATAATGACTTGATTCTCATTCATTTATGTACCACTCTATAGAAATTTTATTGCATGTCCTGGTAGTGTCTATATATACACAGTAATTTAATGGTCTGAAGTTTATCTTTCTTCTACTACTGGGATAGATATAATGATATAATTCACCCATTTTGGTCGTGATAACTATAAGTGTGATCTGAGAATTCTATTATAGTAAATCTTAGATATTCGTCTCATTTTTAATTTACTGTGGACACTTACACAATTATTTCTCATGACATTTTGACTGTTAAAAATGGATGATTACATACTGAAATGTGTTTCTGTTCTACTTCCATTGTGCATGGTTGACATAATTACTATAGCCCTTATGTCAGGTTCAGCCAATTTATTTCTAACTCAACTTACAACTCATCTGATTCTACTTTTAGCCATTATAACATACATCTCATGCTACTTTTCACTATGTATACATGCTAGAATTAATTACTAAACCAGAAGCAGATTAAAGTTAAATCATTAAATTTCTTTTGGGAAATATGTATTCTCATATTTAAACCAGTTATGGTTTAGAGATTCTGATGAATTCTTTCCCATACATGTGATTCCTACAACTGTACAGAATTTGAAGGCTAAATCTACTGAAGTTTCTGTTAAATGTATGGAATAGTATCACACACAGCATGCATATACAATACTTTCCATGCAACATAAAAATTTACATCTACAATTCATAACATAAGATTAAAACTGAACTGTGCATACCGCTTAATTAGATGACCAATCCACCCAACCTTAGAATTCGTTTATCTTCAGAATTCACCGCCGAGCTGAGATCCCTCCTAGTACAGATCAACCTCTAATCTGTATAAGAGAAGCTTATTTAAGCTGTTATTCCCCAAAGCCTGTTTCTAATTCTGCGTCCAGAATATCAGGATGCTTTTCTTCCTGTTTTCCTAGGCTTCCCTATTTAGGGATTTTTTTTAAAGTTGTTTTATGCTTTTCCCCAGCTTTTCCAGCTTTCTTTACCTCTTCCCAACTATTTTCCTCATCATTGGGGAATTTAGATTTTTCCTCAAAAATCTAAATTAGAAATAATTTCTTTCAAGGATTTTTGAAAGATTGCGGGGAAGTATTTGCCTTCATCCATCCTCATGGATTTAGCAAGTGATCTCAAATTTCTTCTTTTGGTCAATCTGCACAAAATCCTTTTCTTCATTTCCTCCAAATTAAATATTTAATTACATTCACAAAATACTTGTCCTTTGGGGTCCACTCCCCTTAGGATTAGAGTTCAAATGTCTAGTTTTAAAAACACATAAACTAGGGGTGTTACACTTAATTCCTACAAGTGACATGGAGAGATTCACTATAATGGATTAAAGTCTTCTTATTGAGTTTGAGTAGTCTCTAGGGGACTAAAACATGTATCATTCTTCACATGGGATATGAATATCTTTCACGTGGATATATATATATATCTTCTTTACCCTGCATAAAAAATACAATAATAGAAATGTAATAAGTCAACACCTAGAGGTTAATAAGGGATTTTATGTGCCTAACATGATATTAACCTTTAAACAAGATTTTTCTTCCACCAATTACAAATGTTTTACATGAAAACCTCATTTTCCCATGTCACTTCATTCATTGGTAGCTTCTTCCATTTGTTGAGGTACTTGGTAATCATTTGATTTCATAGGTAACTATCCCTTCTTTAAAGGATTGTGTAATGTACCTCTATTACCACTTACCACAACACAATTTTTTTTTTTTTTTTTTTTGACATTAACAGTTTATATCTTAGAATGTGTTAATCAAACCTATGCATTGAATCCAGTTAAAATCCTTATGTTAAAGTTAAATTGACTTTCCCCAATTCTATACTTCGGTGTGGACATATAATATATATATATATCCCCACAAAATATGCCATATGACCAAACTTTCGACACATGATAACCACCATTTCCATAACCTTATCGATGTGCATATGACATATACATATGATATGATTTATACACGTTGAGGACACTCCTCCCATACCACGCGCAAATCAATGGATTTACGTAGGGCCTTAATCGTGATAGTGTCAAAACTTTGGTATATGCCTAATCCAATCACGATGGGTTTATATATATAACATATGGATATAATGAAGGGTTTAACGGAAATTTAAATATGCCTAACCGAATCATCTATTATTGAACCACATTTAACACAGATGTTATTTCATTCTGCAACCATAATGAATTGCGTATATTTCGTTCTGAGCTCTGCTCGAGATTTTTGAGGGGCATCATTGCGCCCGGCGTACGTTGATTTGGTCTGACCTTTGATATTTATGTCTGGAGTACCACCTGGCACAAAAACCGTGCCACCTCGGATCTACTTCACATGACCTATTCGTTTGAACGACGCCATTCTTGTTCGAGACTACGGCTTATTAACTGATGCCGTAGTACTCTACCTACCTCTGAATTTATTTGTGCCCATCCCGCCGAGTTGTTCATCCCCATGGCAGTCGCTGTGATGAGGACAAGTGTATGGCGCTTGGCGATTTAGGGTTTCTAGATTTGGATTTCGGTTGATATTTATTTTATCCCTGGTTTAACCCTGATCTTTTCTCTCGTTCCGAACGAGTAACACTGCCATCCCGTAGTTTGGCACATAGATACAGGAGTCACGTTTGGTTGCAGAAAGGGTTCTTCCCTTCTGTTCTCTTACGCCATAGCTCAGCCGATTGAGGTCGTTTTCTTTCCCGAGTGACGGAAGTGCTGGAAATCGGGTTTACCTCTGGCTTCCAGGCAGGTAAATTGTGTATTTGGGGTTTTTATATTTAATTCGATGGCCATTTACAAAGATCGAAACTCTTTTTACCCAATCTGTTCGATTTGTGTCACTAGGTGTTTATTCCCATGGGTATGAGTTTTCTCGAGTCATGCAAGTTTGTTTTCAGCTAACTAAACTAGTCTCCAGTTCGTGGCTTCATCTCGGTGCCTGAAGCGTTTGGCTGAGAGCTTTCGCTCCAAACCCTCTCGGCGTTCAGGTAATAGTCTTAATGATTGATTTTTCGCCTCGTCGATTCCGAGTTTGTAGCATTGGTTGAAATGCCATCGACTGTAGGTTTCAATTTATGGGTTATTCAGTATCGTGGCCTGACCATTTACCTCAGTACCCAATATTTGAAGTTGCTATACATGTTTGACTCTTACTGCCTTCATGTTCTCGTGGTTTTCTAATACTTCTTTTGGGTATGTACAGGTGACAGATCGTATTCGCTGAGGTGAAGTTCTTTGTTCCCTGTATACACCTTAACCTCAGCTACGCGGGTTTCTCGCACCGTTGCCTTACGTACTGATTTGAACTTCTGCTCATACAGGTCGGTAATCATGGCATTCTCCTATTGCGATATCTTCCCGATGAATGCTTGATGGCAAGACGTCGATTCTTGAGTTCCTTGTGATGGAACGATGCCATCGTGGCTCTTTATAGACTGATTATTTCGTTCATCTCAGACCTATCATGGATAACTTTGTTTATAATTAGTATTAAGGACTGTGGTTATCACCGATTTCATTTTAAGTTCCGCTGAGTTTTGTTCGACGTTTATGCCGAGACTCTTTCAATAACTGATGCTAATTTTAATTATGGACAGTGCATATTGACGCCGGATTTAAAATGTATATATGTCTGTTGTATATTCTAGTCACTGCGTTTTTGACTGAATGCTGGGCATATGATATTTGTTTCGTTTTGATACAGAAGAATGGTGATAGGATATGTGAAAAGCCTTAATGTACTTATCGTTTTTCATTTCAGACTTGTTTTATTTCTATAATGTTTTCTTCTGTTGATATAATATACGAGTTTATCTCATTTCCAAAAGGTTTGCAGAGTAGATGTATTCACTATCTATTGTAGGCTTGTGTTTGTGATTTCCGTATTGAAAATTATACACTGTAGGTCAGGTCTCTGTTTACACCTACCAAGACTCTTCCCGTTTTACTCCATGTTGTTATCATAAATTTATTTACATGCATTCAGAATAATATATTGCTATTGATGGGCAGCGAGTTATGACTCTCGCATGTGATATTCCATAATGTTTTATGGTTGCGAAATAAATACTAGTCATACTAATCTCTTAATCTCAGATATAATCAGAATTTAAGATGACAGTCCCATGCCTCCTGGAGTGTATGCTTTCTGCCTTACAGTACATGTATGAACCATATTTCTGAGCTGAATAGTTTTCCACTGATTCCCATACAACTTTAATAATAAGGTTTAGAGTAATTTATATGATTGCTATACTCTTTCATGTATATACAAAATGTTTATTTGCACAAGCATAATCTATTTTAATGGTATCCATGATGAATTTACTGAGTCTATCTCCATCGGAGAATCTGTTCAGGGTGTTTCAGTTCCTTAATCTGTACAGACAGTAACATTGGTTTTCTGAGAATCTGGAGTATTCCATTCTAATAACAACTTAAGTTTTTTTTTTCTTTTCCTTGTTCCCCCCATGGGACATTTCTTTGGTACAGTATCGCTAGATTTAGACCCAGGTTGGGTTTAGACATTCTGGTGGATACTATCCCAGGCTCTTGTTCTTACTACCATACAGAAGGTAGAAGATTTGCTTCTGCTGTTTACTTCTGTTAAAAGTAAGAACACCACAGAATACAACAATTTCTCCCTTCTCTACCATTTGGGGTGAAGGACCCATTCCTACTATCCCTCTCTTATTTATTGAAGCAGATTAAAGTTACAAATAAAATTCATACTACCATGATTATCCTTACTCATAATAAAGACTAATAGCCAGAATTGATTATAATTTAAATTTCTTATCTACCCTTACACAGCATACAACATCTACACTTCTAATATAGAATAGTTAATTATATGTAGCCAATTCATACTGTAGAAAATAAAATCCATAGGTGGTTTAAACACATACCACTCATGCATTAGACCAACCTCCCAACCGTAGAGTTCTATTTCTCTCCCAGAACTCACCCCCGAGCTGAGACCACCTCCACCATAGATCAACAACCTCTGATCTATTTTGGAGCAGCTTATTTAAGCTAATAGTTTCCCCAAAGCCTGTTTCTAATTCTGCGTCCAGAATAGCAGGATGATTTTCTTCCTGTTTGCCTAGGCTTCCCATTTTGGGATTCTTTAAAGCTGCTTTATGCTTTCCCTCAGCTTTTTTCAGCCTTTTACCTCTTCCCAACTACTTTCCTCATCATTGGGGAAATTTAGATTCTTCCTCAAAATCTAAATTAGCATTAATTCCTTCCAAGGATTTTTTGAAGGATTGTGGGGAATAGTTGCCTTATCCATCCTCATGGATTTAGCAAGTGATCTCAAATCTCATTTTTGGTCAACATGCATACCAGTACTTTATTCATTTCCTCAAATTGAATATTAAATTACATTCAAAATTCATTCATCCTTTGGGGTCCACTCCCCTTAGGATTAAAGTTCAAATGTCTAACTTTGAAATTTCAACACATAATTCTATTATGATTTCCCCTTCTTTACTATTTTATGGTAAAATAATATGGACTATGTTTTTTTCATTTATTACCTTATTTAAGTAAGAAACATGGAAATATGCATGTACATATGAATATTAATACAAATCCAATTTGTAAACTATATGTCCAATCCTCTATAACATATTAAAAAAACCATAATAACTAGGTGTTATTTAATCCTAGTTTTTATGAGAACTAAATTGTCCTTTATTATTTTGAAAACCTCTTATTGGTTAACCTTTGAAGTCCCTTTCAAGGATGATTTTATGGATGGAATATAATATCCTTAAAGTTCCATAAATGGGGACATTTTTAATGAAGTATAAAAGTATGTGTAATATAACCATTTATATAGTTCTTTGTCTTCCAATAGTTTTAAGACTATGAGATCATATTGCACATGCTTTTCTCAAAATTTTCTACCTTTATCCCATACTGTCTCCACCTATTCAACGAGGAATCCAAAACATAGTAAATCTCCACCAATTAATTGTACAAGTATCAAGAACACATATTTTTCCCTCTTCTAGTTGGCATATCTAAAATCACAACACAATTCCTAACCTTTCATACCTACAATCACAACACATTATCCCATGTCTATATCTTGTTGCAATCATAATTGACTTCCTCAATGCATATCCTTTAAATTATTTTTTCTTTCTCTATTTGAATTCCTTTTTCCCCATAGACCTTTTTTCACTATTGAAGCCTCTATTATACCTTGCATATTGACCACACTATTAATAATGTTCTTTCATTGATGGAAAAGGATGGAAAACGTGTTGATAAATTATGGAAAAAGACAAGATGACTATAAGGTTATTAGAGCATGCATGGAGAATTTCTCTTCACTTTGAAGGAATTTCAAGCACATAATAACACCTTGAATTCACGTGGAACCCACTTATTTGGAAATAGCTTAGAAAGATATTTCTATTGGTATGTGGAAGAATAAAATGGCCTCCTAGCTGAGAAGATATGGCCAATCAAAGGCAGGGACCCAAAAAAGTCAAAAATGGGAGCTAAATAGGGTGGAGGTGCTTCAGAGAAGGTCGAGTTTAACATTTAGAAAAAGTTGGAAGATGGATGCAAGAACTAAGCATTAAATGATGAGAAGGTTATTTAAAGAATTAGGTGCCACATGACTGAAATGACTCATCGATAAGATTGCAGAGGGCCTTTCCATTCAACCATTAATGTGTGATGAGGGTTTGGTGCAAAGGAAGTTCTCCCATACTGTTTAGGCCACCCCCACCACTATAAAACAAACCGTGCATGGGGGGTTGGGGGGGGGGGGGGGGTTGGGTCTCAAACCACCATGTGTTTTTTATAATTGTGACCGTGACCACAACTTGTGATTGTGAAATTGGAACCAGAGACTAGCAGATAGACAAGACTAAAGCAGATATATGACATGCATAGGTGGATGATGACATTAGCATGATGTGGCCGAAAGATAGAAGGAGATGTGGAAGACATATCTGATATATTTTGGTGCCCTAGTGGGACAAATGTGAGTGACACATGTAATGAGTCACATGGTGTCACAGGATGGAGGTCATGTAAGCATCATGTCATCCATTAGGATTAATCCTAGAAAACATTGAGTGGTGCACATAAGATGATCTACAGGATGGATGGGAATTGGGAACACATGATAGTTGTTAGTGACAATTCATCCTGGATAGTTAATTATTGGCCCATAGTTGCGGCATTAGTACCCACTTGACATCTCATCCTAGTGGATTAGCCCCATAAGGAAATTGAAAGAAAAAGAAATGAATGACATAATGACAGAGCACATGGATGATTTTCTATGTACAGAGTAGAGCAATGACCAATGAGAATAGCCCACGTGAAATAAAGGAAATCCCATGCAACACGTCATATCAATGGCATGGTACCAAAAAGCTATTGAAGGTGCAATAAAGCGCCAAGATAAAAGAGTTAGGGCCAAGATTTATCACTAAGACATGGTTCTTTGTGGTGGAAAGAACAATGGGATGGAGGAAGTTTTCAATGAAAGATACTTCCTCGGGGCATAAGGGTAAAATATGGTGTCATGCACAGATTAACATGCTTACTTGATAATTTTTCAAAATATAATAGTCAGACATGTTTGGAATTGTAGATAAAGTCTGAGCTAAAACCTGTAAAGTTACCTAATAAAATAATTTTATAGTTAAGCTCAAAGAAACAATTGATCAATGATTGAATACTTGGAGAGCACATTGAGATGACTTAATAGACACTATAGAAAGGTCAAAATAATAGCTTCATGCATGGATTAAAGTCCAACTTAAATAAAGATCAAAGAACCTAAAAATATCAATCAAACTTTGTATAAGAATAATTGATTGAGGATGTTTTAGAGAAGTGTGTTGTGTGTGATTTGGGTTGGATTGATGTTGGTATGGATGGTGGATTTCCTAGTAATCAGAGATTGTTAAAGGTGTTTTGGTAAGTGTTTGAAGAGACATATTTAATTTTTTATCTAAGGAATTGGCCTTCATGGTTTGAGTATGAAAATTGTTTGAAAGATGAATGATTGATGTCACGAAATTTTTATCATACATATCAGGGATTATAGCTCCTTCCAGAAGTTATTGCTAAATATTTAGTATTTGGAGATAATTTTGGTTGTAGTTGATGAATCATGAAGTAGTAGCCTCCTGCTGGTTGTATCCAGGAAATGTTGTAACATCAACTTGTAGCTTTCCTTGTGAAGAAATGAAAGAAAAAATCGAAGAATTTGTGTGTTTTTTTGTTTTACTTATGAAATTTCTTTTCATTCTCATATAAGTAAAAATTTGAAGTATATATTGGTGTCTTAATACCATTACAAGTGAAATAAAGTTTTTACAAAATCCCACAATACTCATTGACTCCCCCTTCTTAGTATTGTCTCAAATTCTGACAATTGGTATCAAATTCTAGTTACTTCATATCAATTTAAAAACTAGAAGAAAGGTAAAATACCACGAAAAAATAGGAAGAAGGATTTACCAATAGGGCACCTATGGTCAATGGAAAAAACTATGTATTCTGGTAGCTAATGACGAATACCTATATTCAATCACTTATAGATCATGTATGGGATGATGTCGAATAAAAATATAAAAATCCTCCCATAATTATTACTAAAGATCAAAAGATGGATTTCAAATGAAAATATAAAGCCATGAATGCCCCTCTTGCTTGCTTAGCTCAATCAAAACTTGTCAAAGTAATGACTACACTTCTGCCAAAGCTATTTGGAATAAGATGAGTAATTTCTATGAAGGTGCATTAGAAGAAATTTTAGCCTAAAAGTTCCCATTAAATTTTCACGTAATTTCCATGTGATAGTATGTAAACCAATCAAAGTCATTGAAATTTTAAAAAAGGTACATGTAAATATTTTGGAGGGAAAAGAAAAGAAAACTAATTTTTTAATTGTATTTTTGGCTTATCTCCTTACATGTTTACTCTAATTTCAAATGTAGACACTCGTTGGATGCGAAATTAAATTATATATCCAACGAGTACCTATTATGCATACTTTTGAGAAGACCCACATTGATGAAAATTGCAAATATATTAAAGAAACATGTTCACTAAGTTTTTTTAATGTACTTCAATTTTTATCAAGGTGGTTCTTCTCAAAAGAATGCATAATGGGTATTCGTTGGATGCATAATTCAATTATGCATCCAATTGTCTACACTTGAAATTTGAGTAAAAATATAAGGATATAAACGAAAAATACAATTAAAAAATTAGTTTTCTTCTTTTCCCTCCAAAATTCAGAACTCTTAATTTATTATTCTAAATATTGTTTTATTAACTTTCCTTAGGAGGCCACTTTTAAGGTGAAATTTCCATTAATGAGAACAAGGTAAAGCAAGCTAAACTTAAGCTTTTAGAATGTAATTCGAGTCTTTGAAGTTAAATGATGATGAAGATATTGGAATGTACTTCTTAATATTTGATGACGTCGTGAACACCATAAGAGGCCTTAATGATAAATTAGAAGAATTTGCCGTAGTTCAAAAGGTGTTTAGATCTCTTCCTAGGACATTTAATTCAAAGGTTTCATCTATTGAAGAGATTACTAATCTAGACACTCTCACTCTAGATGAACTACTAGGCACATTTACTTCTTATGAGATGATAATTTCCAATGGCATGCTTATAGAAAAAGAGTGAGCCTTCAAAGCATATAAGAATCCCAAGGAGGAGCATGATGATTCATGTTGTGAATTATATTAAGAGGAATGCATTTTTTTTAGGAAGCTCAAGAGATGCTCAGAAAAATATATACTTAAGTTACCTTTCAGGTGTTTTAACTGTGGAAAAATTGGTCGCAATGCCTCTGGGTGTCCTGAAAAGAAGAAGAAAGATTATGATCATAGAGAAAAATTAATGGAAGTCTGAAAATGTAGGAAGAACGCTAAGAACACAAATCTATATATCCAAGAATCCAACTCATCTAAAAGTGAAGGCAACCAATCCTTAGATGATCACATCGATGATGAAACTACAAAGAAATTTATGTTTATGGCTATATACAATCTACAAGTTGAAGTCATTAATTTTGTTGAAGATGAGGCAGAAGTTTACTTAAAAGGAAAGTTGGCAAGTGCACTTGAAGACATTGAAAGGTTGAGAAAGAAAAATAAAGCCCATGATTTACTGAGTACTGAAAAGGCTAAATTTGTTGAACCATTCCTCCTGCAAACTAAAGAAGATAAGAAGATTCAATAATATTTAAATCAGTTCACTCAAAGGAATCAAACTTGTAAAAGGCTAGAGGGTGAAATTTTTGTTGTCGAGAAAAGAATTAAAAAATGAAAAACCCCAACCTAGCTTAAATCAAAAGTCACAGCTAAATAAGTTATTGAGGGAAAAAAAAAGACAAGGACACTAACGAGTTAAAAATAATTAGCAACAACAAATTCAAGGATGAAATAGTCTTGGATTTGAGGTTGAATCTAGCAAAATAACGTATTCTTTTTAAACACCAAGAAACCTAATAACTAGGTAAAAAATAATCACCTTTGTACATGTAGCAAAATAAGGCATTGAAAAAATAAACACCAAGCAACCTAATTAATAGTTTAAAAATAAAAATAATTAGCTATACGGGAAAATTGATAAACACAACCAGCCGATTATTAGAAGACAGTTTTCCAGGTACGTTGATATTTTAACATGTTATTGTTTTATTTGCATTAATTATGAACATAAAGTAGAAAACTATCATGGAAAATTGATAGACGCAGCCAATTATTAGAAGACAGTTTTTCAGGCAAGTTGATATTTTACCATGTTATGTTATTTTTTTATTTGCATTAATTATAAATTAAAAATTAAAAATTAAAAAAATGAATTTATAATAATAATAGTAATATTTTCATTATCGTAATTATTATTATTATTATTTAAATTGTAACATAATTATTAATAGTAAATATAAATGAAGCAATTAGCTATATCAATAACATTATTATTTTTAATATAATTGTGCTAATTTATTATTGTTAACTACTTAATTAAGACATTGATATATTAACCATTACCATCATTCATTAGATAATTAATTGCTATAAAGTACATTTAAAGGTGAGGATAGACTTTACTCAATATCCAATGAAATTTTAAATTTAAGTTTTTGAGTTAATATGAAACCAGTTTTTATTAATGGAAATAATATTTCCATTATTTTTAATTAATCGAAATTTCTTAAATTATATTACTATTATAATTTATTTAAAAAAGTGCTGAATGAATATAGTACTGTTATCCTTTTAAAAAGAAGATAATTTATTTTAAAAACTGCTGAATGAATATAGTACTGTTATCCTTTTTAAAAAGAAGATGTTCAATACATTTATACCGGAGGTGTTTATTTTTATTCCATGTGTAGCATCTGCCCAAACTGTTAAATATGACATCTCTCCCCGTTCCAAATATTTTGAGCAGTTTCCGTTTCTGCACCATTGGCAAGGGTACACGCACCCTTCACCACCATTTTCGCTCGTGATTTTGAGAAAGGCTGTCCCCTGACACTCAATCTCACTCGCTTTTTTTTTGTTTAGTTAGTTTCACGACAGGTGTTTTCAGCGTTGACGAATCGGACGAAGCTCCCGTTTCTTCCGTCATTTGATGGCCTTTCCAGCTCGCAGCCTTCCGTTTTTCAGTGCGTGGCGGGCAACCCAACCAATGAAAGCCATCTCTCCTCCTTTTTCTTTACACGTATAAGTCACCTTACCTTATGCTTATTGGTAACCAAGGTGACTCACATTCATATTTTTAGAAAATAAAAGATTTGGTATGAATGGATGTTTTCGTTGATATCAAGCCATGTCATAGTAAGTGAAACATCATTTTTTAGGATAACATTTTTTGTCATTAGAGTTTATATTTGTAAGTAATGATAATATAAGTGATTCAATTGTTGGACATTGGAGAAATCAACGCTTTTCGTGTGTTTCGCGATATGGACTAACCACTTTTCGTGGATCTTTATCTCTGGCGATGCGATCGTTGACTATCACTTGCGGGGTTTTTGTCTAATGACAATCGTGATTTCCAACAAGTGGTATCAGAGTGTAAGTCACGAGTTTGATACACACCCGGCTTGTGTTGGGGGGGAGATTGTTGGACATTGGATAAACCAATGCTCCCCGTGTGTTTCACGACATGGACTAACCGTCTTTCGTGGATCCTTATCTATGGCGATGCAATCGTTAACTAACACCCGCGAGTTTTAGTCTAACAACAATCGTGATTCCCAGCATTAATTTTATTTGGATTTGTGTTTTTTTAATTAATTTTAATTAAAATAAAAATGAATATATATGTTTGATTATTTTTAATGAAAAGTATTATAAAATATTATTAGTCTGGATCTAAAATTAAAACATTCTTTGCAATTTTTTTGTAAATTTTGCTGCAATGTAATATGCTGAAAATGAGATTTTTGTTTTTTTTCTATTATGAGTTTCCATGTTCCTAGATTTAGGACTTCTAACTATGCATGGCGTGCCAACTCGTCAATAATACATTTGGAGTCATCAAAAATTCCAATGCATCTAATATTCGTTATCTTAACTACAATGTACATTTCTCATTGTGCTCACTTGGTTAGTTGTTAATATTACAATACAATATGAAAGATGTGGTAAAAATATTTAACATTCACTCTTCGAGTTATAAATTAAATATATGAATTTCCATGTTAAATAACAAAAAATTACATAAGTTTATGAAGCTAAATTAATTAAAAGTTAAAAAGAAACCCTTAGTTTTTAGCATAAATATTTTAATATAAAACTTAAATAAATTGTTTGAAAATATATATATATATATATATATATATATATATATATATATATATTTGTGTGTGTGTAGAGAGAATGTGTGTTGATGTTGACAATAATAAAATATTTCAATGTAAAAAAAAGTAATTAAAAAAATAGATAATTCATTCAATTCTTTATATAAAATATTATTAATAATAAAATATTCAAAAATACAATTTCGACAATGAATATATATATGATAAAATGAGAGAACTACTATAAAATTTATCAAACACTAAAAGTGATTAAACTTATTGATGTGCAAACTTTTTTTCAAGTTTTAAATTCTAAAAAGTGGTTTGCATATTAAGATTTTTCTTGAGAGTCAGTAAGTAATTAAAATCAATCTATATTTATATATATTGTAATCTCAATTCAATATAAATGCTAAGAAAATATTCTAGTATTTTTTTTCACGAATAATGTAATGTAAACTGAATATTAATAGATAAAATAAAAAAATTTATTTAATTATTAATTTTTGGGTCTGAATAATGTAATAAGAAGATTGTAAAATATTTTATTAACCATTAGTCTAAAAATATTATTTGATTATTAATTTTGAGTCTAAATAATGCAATAAGAAGAATGAAAAAGATTATTGAACCATTTGTCTAAAAATATTATTTAATTATTAATTTTTGGGTCTAAATAATGCAACAAGTAGACTTTTAATTATTAATTTTTCAGTCTAAATAATGTAATAAGTAGACTGAAAAATATTGTTTAACCATTTGTCTAAAATCTTTATTTAATTATTAAATTTTGGGTCTAAATAATGTAATAAGTAGACTGTAAAAAATTATTTAACCATTTGTCTTTTGTTGTGGATAATCTTTTAACCATTTTTCTTTTGTTTTGAATAGTGAAATTTCAAATCAATTTAAATTTAATTGATTAAATGAAAATTGATTATTTAAACCAATAAAAGAATGATCATCCTTTATGCTTTATGTTTTAAATAGGTGGGTTGTTTCAAGTCTAACGTGGGTTGAGTGTAAATGGATTCGGTAAGAAGAAGTTAAAGTTTGAGTAGAAGATTATTAATTCTTTTAATGTTTGAAGAATTTGGGCTCATTTATCTTAATATTGAGTTTTTTTTCCAATTTGAAAGAGAATATGGTTTTGCAAAGCAGTTTTCCAAACAAAAGGAAAAAGTATGAGTTATTGGTAGTGGTTTTTATTTATGGTAAAAATGGTTATTTATAAATCAACATCATGAATAAAAGTATTGCGAAAATGATTACTTTTATTTTTTAATATTGAAATAATAATATTTTTTCATTCATTTTGAAAATTTTTATTATTATGAAAGTAGAGATAAAAGAGAATTATCAATTTTATATTTTCTTGAATCTAAGTTCAAGTTAATGTGGTAGTTCAAAACCTCTAGCTTAGTAGATATAGTGCTTTGTTTTGAGTACTATGGACACTTGGATATTTCTTACCCATGAGAGTAAAAGTTAAGTTAATAGTAAACTTATTTGATAAAAGCAAAGAGACCAAGTCGCCACAAACTTTATTTATACCCAAGATGTTTGAATAAGTACTCTAATTAGTGTAAAACTATCATGCCTTATCCAATAAATGAAGTGTTATATACATGGACATAAAGATGACTAAGGAGCCAACCTTACCATGAAAGTATTACTCTTCATTATTCCATTGGAAATATAAACTAAAAATATGATTTCAATCATGGATATCAATGAAGGGAACAAGAAATCTCTTTAACTATGCTATAGAATGGAGGTTCAGTAGAAAATCTAATGATTTTTAGTTAATGTATTGTTTGGATTGAAATTTGAAAGGAAAATGGAAAAAGAGGGCTAGACATCAACATAGGAACTCTCCACTTATAATTGTAATAAGTGAGAGTTGTAATAAGTAAACCCTAAGAAATTATGTAGAGAAATTAAACACATGGGTACCTTGTGACAAGAAAAGTTATATATAGCATTTTAAACTAATACAAATATTTAAACATGGAGTGCCTAACTCTTAATCTAGGATTTGGGTCATAGAAGTTAAAATGTAATATGTCATAGCGTAATCACAAGGAAAAACACTATAACTTACTAGACTACCCTTGAAATTGCTTGCAGAGTAACAAATCAAATTGGTAACTGGAGCTCCTTTGTAGCACTTCAGGGGTAAGAAAATGATGGCATAACTTTTGAGACAACAAATGTCTACCTTTTTATGTTGGTAGATATCTCATGTGTTGCAACTTCAATGAGCTCAAACAAATCGGTTGTTAGCAACACTTGTTCAGTTATTTTGAGGATTATATTTTCATTCTTCATTGACCAACATTCATGCATGCTCATTCATTCATGTGTCCAGAGTATATTCTAATCCGTAGGTTAACGTATAAAGTGGAGTGAGTGTGCTTGGAATATATTCCGATCTATAGGTTAATTTCTAAGTCAACCTTCTGAGTTCCAACCCACAACTGAAATTGTAAGTGGACGTTTTGAGTGCAAAACATGATAGAATTTTTTGGAGTCGAATCGTTATATTATTACATAGAAACCATATCTGATAGCTTGTGATATCATTCGCTAACATATCTCTATTTTAAACAGACATATTCAACACAGAATTAAAAAGAGGCAGGAGCTTTCACCAATTCAACCTGAACTTCTTATGTTCCTTCAAAAAGATTAGTTATATACAAAATCAAAATATATATTGCCATTAAAAATGGAAATTACAAGAAGGGAAGGTCTACCAAAGTGCTTAAAATGGTCATCTTAATTGCCCAAATATCTAAAAGAGGATGTATTTGCCTGATTGCTAGTGTCAAGACTATGTAGATATTTCACCGTTTTTAAGGAATGGAATGCGCTCCTTTCATCCACACAATTCATAACTAAATATTGGCTTGCGAAACCTCCTAACAAGAAACCTCGGGTCGTTTGGTTTGATAAATTGAACTCGTTTAATTGCGTCATGCTTTGCTTCTTCAAATCACGGGGAAAACCCCCAATCGGGGTGCCACATAACGGAAAGTGGGCTACGACTGGTGTTACATGCGGCGCACAACGGACCATCCATCAAGCCCAGTAATGTAGATATGCCCTAGGCACACTCCACCATTATGGCAGCTGACAAGAAATTTGGTAGCCAGCAAATTATGTCAGGCCAAGGTTGGAAAAAGTGCTGCCCGAGAGATGGGTTAATGCATCAAGATAAGAAGAAGCAAGGAATTGTTCTTTGCAAGAAATTTCCAGAGGATCTAGGAAGAAGGAGGGTGGTCTACGACGTCGAAGGTTAATTTGATATGTCATGGCTCTCATAACCTTAGCTTCTCAATTAACTTTCTGTCTCATAGTAATGCATGGGACATCATGTTCATGGATGGTTTCTATGTATTGCATGCAGTCAATTGAGTCAGCGATTGGTTTGATTTTGAATTAGGGAATGTATTGAGTCTTCTCTATCCCAATTTTATGGAAGGGTATGTCAATTTAGATTGCATGTTGGTTCAGATTGTTCCAGCAATGGAAATTGAACCCTGTTTCAGAACCCCAACTCCACTCACCTTTTTCGGTCATTCAAACTATGTCTGTTGGTCAGGAACCCTACTTAAGACCCTTCTGATTCTATGTCATCCTGAAAATTTAGGCAAAGGCTTATGCTTGTTTGATTTTTGTGTAAGAATTCCCTTTTTGTTACCCGACGAGGATCAATTACAAATCCTCATGCATTCATCTCTGTGGGGAGCTCAATTTCTGGTTTCGGTTATGAGGCTTACTAACATGGATGACCCATATCAAGCCTACTAAAAATCTTGTATGTCCAGCAATGACAAACCTAATTCCGATACATGGCTTGCTGAGAAAACTTCTTCGATGTTAGGCATCAGGGAAAACTCTTTCTCTCTTAGTCTTTGCCACGCTAGTAGTAATAAGATTTGTGTCTGTAGCATGGTTATTTGGAAAAAATATTTATGTAATAGGGTTTCTATGACTCTTTTGTTTATGCTTCAAGATTTTGGTTGCATGGAAAAAGAGTGTGTAGTTCCACCTTCAAATATGGAAGTAATGGGCCCCATCAGTGATCAAATGAATTATGTTATTCCTTTTGCCTTGCCATATAAAAACCTGTTTCAAATTCTCACAGATATTATACAGAAGCTGTCAGGAAGTGTTTGTCTGCTCAAACACATAGCGAAAGGCCAAACAGGGAAAAGACAGGTATGGGAAAAGGGAAGCAAAAGCTTCTGACTCAGAACGTGGGACCAAAATAAAAAGGAAGTCATGGAGAATATTTTTTATCTTTATGCAGCTGGAATCCGACCACAGGTATGTAACATAATTCAAGGCTAGGAAAGAGAAAGCAGCCACAAAGAAGAAGACATGGAATGGCAGGAAGCCAACATTGACATTATCTCGGACCCTGGGAACACAAGAGAGGGGTCTCTCTGTCTTTGATCAATCTATCCACATGTATTGGATTCTCAAATGTATTCTAGTGAAGGCCATGACCAGTATGCAAGAAACGAAAGGAAATCCTAATGTGGTTTCAGCACTGCAAGAGATCAAACAGGAAATACAGCAAATCAGAATATCGTAATACCATGCAACAGCTAGAATTGACATAATTGAATGCTAGCTTCAAGCTATGCAACAAGTAGATATGCCAGGTTCTACTGCAAAGGACCCGACTCTAATTGACTCTTTTGAAGAATGATGGATGACACTAATTACTAATAGTTTTTAATGATTTTTGCGGCACGCTTTTACTGTATTGTATTAAACTTGTTAGAAAATTATATATTATGGAGCAATGAAACACATAAAATATGTGGAAAATACAAGCACGCAAAACACATAAAACCAGAGAGACATAGATATATGTGGTTCACCCAGTTTGGGCTACGTCCACCCCGAATAGCTAGTCCTTCCTTTCTATTATCTAGCAAAATGAAGAGACAAAACCTACAACAAATCCACTATAATATCCTTTGTTCTCTCTCATAGTATCCATGTCTATTTCCCGCTCAGAGAATACACATATAATACACAACCGCAATACAATACCCTCATACCAAGAGAGGGGTTGCCTTCTAGGGAAAAAAATCATAAACTAAACATAACTTCTATCGTCATATCATCTGCCTAATGAAAGAACCAAATTGACTAGAGATTACTATATTTTTACAAGGAAAATTTACATATGTTTTTAGCTTCGGGGGCGTTGCCCATGAAATCCTCGCCGGGTGACCGTTGGCCCTCGGAACCCCCAGCCGGGGGGTCAGCCCCCTCAGACCCTACGGGGGGGAAAAGTCCCCTCCGTACCCCCCCACTACAAGGATGTATAGTTTTCCTAGGGTATACATCCAGCTAAAACAAGGATCTCTAAATCAGGATGAAAATCAGGCTCCACACCCAACAATCTCCCTCTTGCAGACTGATTTTAGCAACTCCATCGCTACTTCATTTGCTGGAAAATGACTCCTCTTTGGACCTGGTTGTTTCTCATCTTCATCATCATCGTTGAAGAATAATTGAAAGTGAGAACATTCTCAGTTTCTCCCTCGTTACAAATTTTGTTAGCATATCTACGGGATTCTGGCTAGTGTGTATATTTTCCAGCTTCAACTCTCCATCTTCCAATACTGACTGTATGAAATGGTACTTGAGATGTATGTGTTTAGTCTTGGAATGAAATGATAAGTTCTTTGCAAGATGAATGGCACTTTGTCTATCATTGTATAACGTGCCCATATCATGCTTCTTACCCAATTCACACATAAACCTTTGTAACCAAAACATTTCTTTACTAGCCTCTGCAACAGCAACATACTCTGCTTCTGTTGTTGAAAGTGCAACAACACTTTGGATTTTTGAAACCCAACTGACAGCTGTTCCACCTACAGTAAATACATATCCTGTAGTGCTCCTCCTTGTAGTGCTCCTCACATTATCTCTTTGTCACTCTTCACCTGCCATATACGCATCAACATATCTCGTAGAGCAATGTTTGAACCACCAAAGCATAATGCTTGATTTGTGGTACCTCTCCAAATATACGAAATCCATTTTACGCCGTCAATGTTCCTTTAAGTGGATTATTCATGTACACCTTTACAACTCCACTACATGTGCAATATCAGGCCTTGTGCATACCATTGCATACATTAAGCTTCCAACTGCTGATGCATATGGAACTTTAGACATATAATCCATGTCTTCTTGGGTCTTTGGGCACATATCCTTACTAATTTTGAAATGGCTAGCAAAAGGTGTACTAAATGGTTTTGCATTGTGCATATTAAATCTTTTCAACACATTTTGTATGTACTCATTCTGAGACAGTGTTAATTTTTTATTTTTCCTATCTCTGGTTATTCTCATACCAAGGATCTGTTTTGTAGGTCCCAAATCCTTCATTGCAAATGAATTTTCCAATATTTGTTTGAGCACATTTATTTCCTGCATGTTAGACTCTGCAACAAGCATGTCATCTACATACAATAACAATATAATATAACTGCCGTCATTTTTCTTTTTCAGATAAACCCAATGATCAGAGTGACATCTAGTATAACCTTGTTTAGACATAAACTTGTCAAATTTTAGATACCACTACCTTGGAGCCTGTTTTAAGCCATACAAGCTCTTCTTTAACCTGCACACCAATTTTTCTTTCCCTTTTACCTCATATCCTTCTGGTTGTTGCATGTATATGTCTTCCTCCAAATCTCCATGGAGAAATGTTGTCTTTACATCTAACAGTTCAAGATGTAAATCTTCCGCTGCTACAAGACTTAAGATAGTTTTGATTGAATTCATCTTAACAACAGGAGAAAATATTTCATCAAAATCAATACCTTTCTTCTGTGCAAACCCCTTCACCATAAGTCTAGCTTTGTACCTCTATTTTCTTCCATCTTCTTCCTTTAGCCTGTAAACCCATTTATTCTGCAATGTAGTTTTACCTGCAGGCAACCTGACTAAGTCCCAAGTCTGGTTATGCATTAAGGGGTCCATCTCTTCTTCCATGGCTAGCTCCCACTTTTTCCTACTTTCAACCTGCATTTCTTCTTCATAACATTCGGGTTCACCATAATCAGTCAGCAATAAATAATATAATGAATGAGAGTATCGTTCAGGGGGTCTACTTATCCTGGTAGATCTTCTAACACCACTTTCAGGTGTTTGAGGTGCCTGTTGCTATTTTGGTGGTTACTGTTGTTGTGGTTGTTGATTATTATTATTTTCAGGCACCTTAACTTTTTCAGTTATCTCATCAAGAACTATGTATTGCTTTCTTTCTTTTTCCTGTTTTAACTACTTACATGACTACTTACCATACAAGACCTTTTAAATACGAATATTACATCTCTACTCCCTATTGATTTGTGATTTCATAATCATATAAGTGATAACCAAAATCATTAACATATCCAATAAAGTTACATTTCTTTGAACACTCAAGCTTATATTTTTATTAATATGGACAAAACCTCACAACAAGATTTAAAAAATGGTTTACCTTTTTACTATGAATCTTCTCTGGAATACTACATCTCAAGAACTTGAAAGCCCTATGTTTATTGGATAGATAATAAATTATCTCTAAATATTATGCTAAAAAATTGTAAAGTAATCTTGTGCAATCTAATACCTTGCACACTACGATGATTGTTTTGTTCATCACTGACACTGTTTTCTTGTGGTGTTCTTGGAACTGTCTTCACTCTATGAATTCCATGCTCTGAATAGTACCTATCAAACTCTTTGCTGCAATATTCACCTCCATTGTCTGATTTGAGACGCTTCAACTTCTTTCTGTCTCAATCTCAACCAAAGCTTTCCATTTCTTGAAAGTATCAAATACATCAGATTTATTCTGAATACAATAAATCCATGTTTTTCTAGTTGCATCATAAATAAAAGTAACATAATAACGAGAGCCACCGAGAGATGATACCTGAGCAGGTCCCCATACATCTGTATGCACAAGCTCCAATTTTTCGCTCTTCTTTTCTTTCCCAACTCTGAGAAATCTAACTCTCTTTTGTTTTCCATAAATGCAATTTTCACAAAAATCCAAATCAACATTCTTCAAACCTGGCAAAAAATTTCTTGAGTGAAGAATCTTCATTCCCTTCTCACTCATGTGTCCAAGCCTATGATGCCATAATGCTGCATCTGCTCCTTTGGAAGTTAAAGCATTAACAGAGTTAGAAATACCATTGCATAAATACAATGTACCAACCTTTTCACCTTTGCTATTCTTCAGGGCTCCTTTGGTGTTAGCTTCTCATCAAGGTTGACAAACAACCTTGACACTAGCTAATTGTTGAAACAGTTTTTCTTTAGATCTGAAACATATTTTACTCTTGTTGTTGTTTCCTTAAATATTGGTGAATGATGCCCAAAACTGTGCATCTTGTTCAAGTGCCTTTCTATGAAATGTTCCATTACGTCTTGTCATGGTGGTAATTCTTTGTTTTTCACTCAATAGTAAGTCTGATCTTTGATATAAATAATCTTCCATCTACATCTTCCACGTTGGGAAAGTTTTGGCCGTTAAATTTCTCAACCCTAAATTTACCATCTTCCACCATTACTCCCACTTGAACTTGGGACCCTTCTTTCCTGCGATTTTATCAGCCAGATAGACCTTCGACTCTGATACCACTTGTTAGAAAATTATATATTATGGAGCAATGAAACACATAAAATATGCAAAAATACAAGCACATAAAACACATAAAACCAGAGAGACACATATATATGTGGTTCACCCAGTTTGGGCTACGTCCACCCCGAACAGCCAGTCCTTCATTTTTATTATCCAGCAAAATGAAGATAAAAAACCTACAATAGATCCACTGTAATATCCTATTGTTTTCTCTCGCTCTCCTTTGTCTGTTCTGCGCTAGGATCCATCAAATATAATACTGACCATATTGCAATACCCTCATGTAAGGGGGGGCTTGCTTTACAGGCAAAAAACCCTAAAATAAACATAAATTCTCTGGTCAAATAATCTTCCTAATGAACGGCCCGCTGGCTATAAATTACTGTACTTTTCGAAATTTTACATCTATTTTTAGCTTCAGGGGTGCTGCCCCCGAAACCCCCACCGAGGGACCGCTGGCTCCCCGACCCCCCAGTTGGGGGGTCAGCCCCCCGAACCCCGCGGGGGGGACAAGTCCCCCCCGCTGCAAGGGTGTACAGTTTTCCTGGGGTATACATCCAGCTAAAACAAGGATCTCTGAATTAGGATGAAAATCAGGCTCCACACCCAACAAAACTTTGATGGACATAGTAAAGTAGATATAGCGGAAAGTAGAAGGAAAAAAAATTCCAATACTGGTTGGTTTTTAACTAGTTAAGGTGGCCAACAGACTTGGTTTACTTTGGGCAGGTTGAGGCCACTAACTGCTTATGGATATGTACAACAATATCCCTCTTTTTTCATAAATAGAAAATGGTAAGGATCTACGAAATTAAAAAAAAGAAAAAAACAACCATGTGGAAAACTCATCCTCACCTTCTTAAAAAGACAGTATGACGCTGACAACTGTTGGATGTGGGAAACTACCGCACACCTTTTCCTCACAACCATACACTATTTTAATCTTGGGAGTTTTGTATTGACTCATATTGTCTGCAATCCTCTTACAGGAAGGTCGTTACAACTTCCTAAGATAGGAGATGTTGGTATTTGGGCCATGACCATCATGGCGGAGGAGGGCCACCCCCACAATAGAGACACTTATAAAGTGATAGCGCTAGTCAAAATTGGGAGGCTAGCGATATAGGATATTAAATGTGATTGGGCATATATTTTTTATGGTTAGATTTAATTTTGTTTAAATTTAATGGTAGGCAGTATATATTTTTTTAGGATAGATTATGGTGGTATTTGGGCCATGACTATTATGGTTGAGGAGGACCACCCCCACAATAGAGACACATATAAAGTGATAGTGATATTCAAGACTAGAGACGAACATTATTTACTGGGATATAGGATATTATTAAATGTGATTGATCATATATTTTTCAGAGTTAGACTTAAATTCATTTAAATCTAACAGTAAGAAGTATATGCCTAACTACATTTAATATCCTATAACCCAAAAAATATGTATCATTAAATATGAAAAGCAAAAACAGTAAAAATATATGATTGCGTAGTTGTTTCTGAGAGTTTCTTGTAGTGGAAGTGTCTGGATGTAAATTCTTTAAGGTGGGGTTTCCTGGATTTTAGCATCCAAAACAGGACATTTGTGTTCACGTTGTTACTGTTAGAGGATAATTGAAATAGGTGCAACGTGCTGGGGCTTGTGGGTCACGAGTGCTTCTCGGTTCATGCATATGCGATTTTGGTGTTACTATTATATCTGAGTTAGACAATTCACACTCCCGAACGGTTAGGGTTACAGAGATTGCAATGATGCGTCCACATATTTTGGATCCTAAAAAAAGGGATGTCATCTCTTGCCAAGGAAGTTTAGGGTTTGATTTTGAAGGAACGAGGGATATGGGCGTGGGTTCGGTAACGAGGTGCTTGTTTATAATTTAACCGAAAATCCATGGACATGGGTTTCCGAATGTCCGGTGCCCTACAGCTGGCATGCCACTCAATGTTCTTTTGTCTTTCAACCTAGACCAGATATGGAGGTCTAATGGATCAACCATTTTCGTGTTCACAACCAACAATTTTAAATGATTTTTTATTTTTATTTTCTTCATATCGCATGGATTTAACATTTTAAAGTTTTCCATTTCAAATGGTTTTCTTTGTTGCATCTCTCACGGATTTAACATTTCATTCCACGCAATATTTTGGTTTAAGCATTTTAAACATATCAATTAAAATTTTCATCTATTCAAAATTCTGTTTTAATTAAATCATATTTATTAACTATTTTATAATTAATTAGTAATTTTGTTCTTTGTACACCATCAAAGTGGAAAGTATTAAAGTATTATATGTTTGTGAGTGAAAATAGTATATTGAATAGGGGTTATTTGTCTACATTAACCTTTTTTTTTTACTTTTTTAGATGAAAATATTACACTTGATTTTTTAACAGTACATGTACTATATATGATTTTAAAATGGTAAAAATTAAGATAATATATCTTTTGCAATTATATATATGTGGACAATGTATAAGAGTTAGAGTGGAAATGGGACAATTTATATGATAAAAATAGATTGTGTATTTTATTATAAAATTAAAGAAAAATACACATTTCTATCATTATTTAAAACCAAATGAGTTCGAGTAACATTGTGTATTATTTTCCATTTACACATAAAAATAACTATATCACAAACATGTAATATTATTTTTTAAATAAATTAAGTAAATTTTTTATTTTTATATTATTCAATATGTCTATATTTAACATATTATGTCGATTTACACCCTAATTTATATTTCTTCACAATCAACATCATTAATAGGAAGGAGCATCCATATACGTAGTTGGTCTTTAGTTGTCAATGTAGAGCCCTTATAGTATAGTCTAGACTTTATAAACTCATGGTATAAGTAACAAAACCAATTATATTAATTTACATTTAAAATTATTTAACTAATTTTATCTTTTTTTCAAATTAGCTATTATTTTATTTCCATAATAAAGATAATATGGACTTTATATATATATATATAAAATATGTGAACTCCGATCAGTCAATGTTTAAATATTAACTCTATACTCTTTCTATTTGTAGTTGATATTAAAAATGTTTCTCTCACTCTCAGTCATCAATAAAATATTTAGATGTGTATATGAGGTAATATAAGTTCATATCAAATTTAAAATGAGCTAACTTTATTAGAAGTAAATTGTGGCTAACATGTCTAAACCTTAAACTTTTCAAAAATATTTAACACAATATTTAAATAAACTATCTCAAGGTCTATATTAACTAGTTTATGTCTTAATCAACTTTATATATATATATAGCTATATATAGAAATGAAATTAATGTGTTACCTCAATAAATTATTTTAATCTTATATTTAAATAAACTATCTCAAGATCTATATTAACTAATTTATATCTTAATTAAATTTATATATAAATGAAATTAATGTGTTCCTTCAATAAATTATTTTAATCTTACAAGCAGTATTAATGTCTACTTCAAAATATATTACTAAAAAAATGCAATTTTAATGTGGACTAGTCTACGATAAACTATATCAATGTACATGTTGTTTCCTCATAGACATATTTTGTTGGAAAATATATCTAAATAAGAAAACAATGTGTGTTATAAGAATGAAGAAATTATTATGCATGTTGATATAATTTTAACCAAAACTATTATAACACTATATGAAGGAGATGTAGTGAAAATATTTTACTTTGAATTATTTATGGATATTACAATTTGGTAGGAAGATTATTTGGTAAAAACAATTAACCCTTTGTTGATGAGAACTTCTTGAATGGTCACTGATGGCACCCAGCCTCAACTCAAACTATTCTCACAAAATTATAACCAAACTTCTGTATATATGAAATGTTGCATTTTTTCCAACCGCCAAATCACCATGGTAATGATGAAATAATTAATTTGAATGTCATATAAAAATCTTTGTGTTGATTATTTGGACGTACCTTTCAGATTGGTAATTTATTGGGACTGTCACATCCATAGTTTGAGTTAATTCTCCCGTTCGTTGGCGCGTTATCCGATTGTTTGTTCCATATTTCGAGCCTCACTCTTTCACTGGAAAAACAAGTTCTTCGAACCTGCTCAACCTTCCACCACTATGCTGTAGGTGATGGTCACCAAATTTTCTGGTTTATCTGTGTGTCGTGAGGGTTATTCTGCTAGTGACTTCGGTTATGTGTGTATTTGGGAAAACTCTGTTAGAGTGACTCTAACTCTGTTCTGCTATGTGGCTTCGCTCGGACAAGGGTTACGTCCAAAACCCTACGAATGGAAACCTATGCCTCTTCTGTCGTTTGGGTAGCTCTAGTACCAGTTTTTCTTCTATGTTAAGATTCTTGTTCTCGCTTATTTAGTTTTTTTTTTAAACTGAATGTTTTGTTTTCCCCTCTAGGTTGGGGCTGCCAGGGTTTCTTCTGTTCGCGCTCAGCTTTTCACAACACAGGTATGTTCTTTGTCTATGATTCAAGCTCTTCTCTCAACTTTCTGAGGTTTCTAATTGATCTCGCTCCTTCGTGAGCAGACCTTGCTGAGTTTCGTCAGTTTTTCTTCATTATGTTCGATGTCGAACTCAAAAGGTAAGTTCAGTTACAAACCCTCTTTTCCCTTTCAATTTCTGCACTGTCAATTTGTTCGATGAAAATAAAAGCTACAGTTTTGTTCCTAAATTTTTTTCTTCCTCTGTTATGTTTGCAGGCCCTTATAACCCTACGTCACTTAACCACCTGTCGGCCTTGATTACTCCAGACCCTAAGGGTAGGGTTGTCTCCCTGTTTTCGGTTACTTCTGTAGCGTTAGGGTTTAGTGATTTACAACGACCTGCCATCGTATGTTCCAGTCTTCTTTGATGAAATGTTAAATATAATTGTAAAGAGAACCTTTCTTTGTTTCCGCTACTTGTATATTTTGAGGACTGTTCATTGTACAGAGTTAGCAATTTGTCAACGGTGCTTCATGACTTTACTCGTTTTTGTTAGGGTTTCGAATTATGAATCCTTTCCTGTATATTTATTTGTTCTCTTATAAATACTTTTTGATTGCTATATGAGTTTCCCTGTTTTGTTAATGGCCAGAAATAATGAAAAGACAAAAGGTTTTTGTTTTTGTTGGGGTTATAAGCGATTACCTGGCACGTTGTTAATTCACTTGTCTGCATCGTTATGAATGCCTTCACAGTTCTTGCTTGTCTGCCTGTACATATCTTCACACACCTAGACGCAGCTTCTCCTTCCCACTCTAAGTTCTATTTACAAACTAAATCTGGAATGTTTTTCATATAAGAGGAACGAAAATCTATTTTCAAATATATGTAAAAACAATAAAATGGCTGTAGGAATTGTAACAGGTTACAAATGGTTCTCAACTTTGTTATGTTCTTCTTATTTGTATTTCTACTCTTTTTCAGGGGAATTTAACCCTTATAGGATACATTTTTTGCTGTTTTATACTGTTGTAAATAAAAATTCTATTAATTTTTTTCGGTTGTAAATAAAAACCATTCCTTCCTAACTACATTTCCAGATTATACAAAAAAAACTCCTAATTAAGTCTACAAAACAATTTAATTTTCTAATTCGACCATGTTCTTCCACGAAATAAATAATAAAAGGAAAATAAACACAGGTCTAGTAACCTGTCCGCAAACTAGTGTAACAGCGAGACAAATAAACCAGCCTTCTGTCTACTCTGAGTTAGATGCTCCTACATCAAGCTCCTGGGGTGACAAAAAGTCATGGCTCCGTTCCATGAGATCTTCAACCAAATAGCCAACCTTCTTTATTTGCCTCACGTCAAGCCATGAAATGTCCTCTATGGGACGGTTCTTCCACTTGACCAAGTACTGTAAGTACTCTTTTCTGTGTGTGCACTTGGCTACCTGTGTGTCGAGAATGCTCTCGATCTTAAGGGGCTGCGCCGTAGGCATCTGTCTCACCCAAGAACCTTCACCAAGTTGGGTGTCCCGTTTTGGCCATGCCGTGCTGTCATCCTCCAAACTGGCATTATATGGAAACATATCTGCCACATTGAAGATGGGTGAAATGCCTATCCCTGGTGGAAACTGTAATTTGTAAGCATTGGCAGAGAATTTACAAATAATTTTGCAGGGGCCAATCTTTTTAAATTTCAGTTTGTTATATTCCCCTTTCAGAAAACGTTCCTTGCACAAGTGTGCAAGAACTTCATCTCTAACATTAAACTGAACCTCCCGCCTTTTCAAATCTGCCCATTGTTTGTACCTTTGACTGTTATCCTGCAGTTTTAATTTTACCAACTCATGTAAGTTTCTCATTGCTTGGGCGAAATCTTCCCCATCAGCAATTCGTTTTTCAAGCTTTCCCAAATCCCACAGGTCATGCACTCCGCAAGGATGCATACCATACAATACCTGAAAAGGACTGTAACTTGTGCTGCGATTTGGTCAGTCGTTGTAAGCAAATTCCACTTGAGAAAGTATGCGATCCCACATTCGCAAATTTTTGCCTGTCAAACTTCATAGTAGGTTTCCTAAACTCCTGTTCACCACCTTCGTCTGTCCATCGGTCTATGGGTGATAGGCAGAGCTGAATTGTAACTGAGTGCCCAACTTCTTCCACAGGGTATGCCAAAAATGTCTGGTGAACCTCACATCCATGTCGGAAATGATGGAACTCGACATGCCATGCAGTCTCACAATCTCTGTGAAAATAAAGTGTGCTACATGAGTGGCATCACTGGCTTTCCTGCAGGGTATAAAATGTGCCATCTTCAAGAATCGATCCACCCATGTTCTAGGGAGACCCAAGACAAAGTCCAAACTGACTGAGTCCCATGGGCTACTCGGAATAGGTAGTGGCGTATAAAGTCTTTCATTTTGACTGCAACCCTTAGCTAACTGACACATTTTTCATTTTCTTACATACCTTTGAACTTCTCGTCATATCTTTGGCCAGAAATAAAAGTGTTCAATCTGAGATAATGTCTTGTCTATGCCGAAATTTCTGGCTAGACCTCCACTGTGCTTTTCCCGAATAATGTTCTTCCTCATTGAACAGTCGGGAACGCATAACTGTCCTCCCCTAAATAATAATCCTTGCTACAAATTATAGTCCAACCATGGACTATTGTTTCTCAGCAAAGGGTTTTGGCAAGCCTCATAGGCTTCCTTAAAATCTATGTCTGTTTGATACAAATCCCTCAAATTTTCAAAACCCAACACATGCATTGTACTTTCCTACAAGAGTAAAGCCCTTCTACTCAATGCATCTGCCACCTTGTTGGCCTACCCACTAATATGTTTTAGCACAAATGTAAAACTCTGCAGATACTCAACCCATTCTGCATGCTTATGGTTCAACTTATGCTGCTGCATAATATATTCTAATGAAAAATTATTAGAAAATAAAACAAACTCATTACCTAATAAGTAGTGTCTCCAGTGCTTCAATTCTTCGACGACTGCATAAAATTCCTTATCATAGGTTGAGTATTTCTACCTACTTTCATTTATTTTCTCACTGAAATAAGCAACCGGCTTGTCCTCCTCGCTAAGTACTGCCCCAATGGTTGTATCGTTGGCATCAAAATGAACTTGAAAAATTTTGTTGAAGTCAGGCAACCTCAATATCGGTCTCTTAGTGATTTTCCTCTTCAAAACCTGAAAACTTCTCTCTGCTGCCTCTGTCCAACAAAAAGGTTGATTTGCCTTCTTGATCGTATCCAACATGGGTGCGTAGATTTCACTAAAATTCCTAATGAATTTTCTGTAAAAACTTGCCAATCCATGAAAGCTTCAGACTTCAAATAGACTCTTCGGGAATGGCCAGCGGACTATAGCTGCAACCTTTTCTGGGTCCATCTTCAACTCGTTTTCTGCAATTACAAAACCCAAATACACTAACTCTTGCTGAAAAAAGGTATAATTTTTCAGATTTATTAGCAGCTTATTCTATTGTAATTTCCTCAATACACTTCGAACATGCCTGAAGTGTTCTTCTTTCATCTTGCTGAAAATCAATATGTCATCCAAATAAACAATTACAAACTTCCCAATGAACTCCTTCAGCACTTCATTCATTAGGCACATAAATGTACTAGGGGTGTTACTCAAACCAAATGGCATCACCAGCCATTCATACAGCCCTTCGTTCATCTTGAAGGTTGTTTTCCACTCATACCCTTCTCGAATTCTAATATGAAGGTAACCACTCTTCAGATCGATCTTCGTAAAGTATGTTTCTCCGCTCAAATAGTCCATAATGTCATCCATTCGCGGCAATGGAAACTTGCACCTGATAGAAATATTATTAATAGCTCTAGATTCTATACACATTCACCATTCTCCACCTTTATTTGGAGCCAAAACTGTCGGAACTGCACAGGGGCTCATGCTTTCCTTAATCATCCCTTTATCCAGCAATTCTTGCACCTGCTTCCTAATCTCCTCGTTGTCCTTAGGACTCATACGATAAGCTACTTTATTCGGCAGAATAGCTCCTAGTATAAAGTCAATAAAATGACTGATGCCCCTCTTAGGAGGCAATTCATCTGGAAGATCATCCACTATGACATCACCAAAGTCCTGCAACATATCCTGAATCTCCTCTGGTAAATCTGTAATCTTTGTGTGCAGCACTACCGCCTTTGGCCTCCTCACAACAACAAAATTTACATCATTATCGTCGATCTGTTTTAAAAATTCTTTTCCACCCATCAGTAATGCTTTAACCCCACTAGCTTCTGCTGTATTTTCCTCCTTGATGGGTACAGGCCTGTGCTTAACCCCATCCTTGAAAAACTTGTAACAGTTTTTCTTTCCATGATGAACCACTTTCCTATCATACTGCCAAGGCCTCCCTAATAGTATATGACATAAATCCATCAGCATAATATCACAGATAATCTTGTCCCTGTACCTACCAATGTGAAATTCTACTTCACACTGCTCATCAACTAACAGTTGATGTCCCTTCTACAGCCATGACACTTTATACGGAGTGGGGTGCTTCAACCATTTCAAAACCAACTTCTCCACCATTTCTGTGGCCACTAAATTATCGGTACTCCCAAAGTCAATTATCAGTTTGTAGCACTTGCCCTGTGATTTGCAGACTATCCAGAATAAAGCTTTTCACTGATTCAGTTCTGTAACTTCTTTGGCTGGTTTCAGCAACACTTTATTCAGCACCAAAGCTTCCCCTGTCTCAGGCGCATTTTCTACCTCTTGGGGTGGTGCCTCCACTTCCTCTTTTTGGGCAACATAAGTTCCTCTACCACCTGCTGGTTCCCGTTCAGGACACTCATAAGACTTGTGCCCCCACTTATCGCATCTATAACACTGGACAACTCCTTTGCCCCGACCATTTCCTCTTCCACACTGGAATGGTCGTCCCCCTCTGGTGTTATTTTCCTTCTATTGTCCCTGAAGGTTTGGAACTGCTTCCTTCTTCACTAGAATTTGTGCCTCTACCCCTGCCAAAAGCCTTCCCTTTTCCTCTGCCAGATCCTCCTCCTCTTCTGGCATTCTGATTTTTGATTATTTTTTCTTCTTCTTTCAAGGCACACTGATATGCCTCATCGATAGTTCTGGGTGCGAGAATATTTATTTCGTCCAGTATCTCCCCTCTCAAGCCATTTACAAATCTGGCTATCTTTTCGGGGGTGTCTTCTATATACCCCACTCTCAAATTCAACCTGTAGAATTCCTCAGTGTATTCTTTAATAGTCAAACCTTTTTGCCTTAAATTCTGCACCTCTCTGTACAACATAATTTGATAATCCTTTGGCAAAAAATTTTCCTTCAATTTGGCCTCCATCTTGGCCCACTTTTTAATAGGCGGTTTATTCAACCTCTTCCTCTCTGCCTGAACACTGTCCCACCACAAGGACGCATGTCCCTTCAGCTTGGTGGCAGCGAATTTTACCCACTTATCTTCATTGATTTCTTCAAAATCAAAATACTTTTTCAATTCACTAAGCCAATCCAGCAGCACATCTGTTGATAGATTCCCATCGTAAGTAGAAAGCTCATGTTTTGGCTTGCTACTTGATAACAAAACCAACCTCAATAATCTAAGTTCAGGTCCTTCTCCTTCAAAACCATCTGTCGCTTCTAAAACCTCCTGATCACTGTCATCCCCTCTGTTAGGGTCCCTTCTTCTTCCAGCCTCCATTGCTGCTAATCGCTCATTCAAAATATGAATTTCCTCCCTCAGTCCTTCATCTGCTAATATCCGATTAGCTCTCCCCCTTCCTCGTCCTCGTCTACCAACCTCCATTCTCACTGTTCACAATCCCGGTCTAATACCAAATTGATGGCACTTAGCCTCAACTCAAACTATTCTCACAAAATTATAACTAAACTTATGTATATATGAAATGTTACGTTTTGTCCAACCGCCAAATCACCGTGGTAATGATGAACTAATTAATTCGAATGTCACATAAAAATATTTGTGTTGATTATTCTAGCGTACCTTTCAGATTGGTAATTTATTGGGACATTCACCTCTGTAGTTTGAGTTAATTCTCCCGTTCGTTGGCGCGTTATCCGATTGTCTGTTCCGTCTTTCAAGCCTCACTCTTTCACTGGAAAAACAAGTTCGTCGAACCTGCTCAACTTTCCACCACTGTGATGTAGGTGATGGTCATTGACTTTTCTGGTTTATCCGTGTGTCGAGAGGGTTATTCTACTAGTGACTTCGGTTATGTGTGTATTTCGGAAAACTATGTTAGAATAACTCTAACTCTATTCTGCTACGTGGCTTCGCTCGGACAAGGGTTTTGTCCAAAACCTTGCGAATGGCAACCTGTGCCTCTTCTGTCATTTGGGTAGCTCCAGTACCATCTTTTCTTCTGTGTTAAGATTCTTGTTCTTTCTTATTTTATTTTATTTTAAAACTAAATGTTTCATTTTCCCCTCCAGGTTAGGGCTATCAGGGTTTCTTCTGTTCGCGCTCAGCTTTTCACAACACAAGTATGTTCTCTGTCTATGATTCAAGCTCTTCTCTCAAATTTCCGAGGTTTCTAATCGATCTCGCTCCTTCATGAGCAGACCTTGTGAAGTTTTGTCAGTGTTTCTTCGTTTTATTCGATGTCGAACTCAAAAGGTAAGTTTAGTTACAAACCCTCTTTTCCCTTTCAATTTATGCACTGTCAATTTGTTCGATGAAAATGAAATCTACAGTTTTGTTCCTAAATTTTTTTCTTCATCTGTTATGTTTGCAGGCCCTTATAAACCTGCGTCACTTAACCACCTGTCGGCCTCCGTTACTCCAGACCCTAAGGGTAGGGTCATCTCCCTATTTTTGGTTACTTCTGTAGAATTAGGGATTAGTGATTTACAACGACCTGCCGTCGTATGTTCCAGTCTTATCTCATGAAATGTTAAATATAATTTTAAAGAGAACCTTTCGTTGTTTCCTCTACTTGAATATTTTGAGGACTGTTCATTGTATAGAGTTAGCAATCTGTCAACGGTGCTTCGTAACTTTACTCATTTTTGTTAAGGTTTCGAAGTACGAACCCTTGCCTGTCTGTTTATTTGTTCTCTTCTAAATAATTTTTTACTACGATATGAGTTACCCTGTTTTGTTAATGGCTGGGAATAATGAAAAGACAAAAGGTTTTTATTTTCGTTGGGGTTATAAGCGATTATTTGGCACGTTGTTAATTCACTTGTCTGTGTTGTTATGAAGACCTTCACAGTTCTTGCCTGTCTACCTGTACATATCTTCACACACCTAGACACAACTTCTCCTTCCCACTCTCAGTTCTATTTACAAACTAAATCTGGAATGTTTTTCATATAAGAGGAACGAAAATCTATTTTCAAATATATGTAAAAACAATAAAATGGTTGTAGGAATTGTAACAGGTTAGAGATGGTTCTCAACTTGTATTCTGTTCTTCTTATTTGTATTTCTTCTCTTTTTCACGGGAATCTAACCCTTACAAGATACATTTTCTGCTATTTTATACTGCTGTAGCTAAAAATTATGTTAATGTTTTTCGGTTGTAAATAAAAACTGTTCCTTCCTAACTACATTTCCAGATTATACAAAAAAACTCCTAATTAAGTCTACAAAACAATTTAATTCCCTAATTTGACCATGTTCTTCCACGAAATAGATAATAAAAGGAAAATAAACACAAGTCTAATAACCTGTCCGCAAACTAGTGCAACAGTGAGACAAATAAACCTTCCTTCTGTCTACTCTGAGTTAGATGCTCCTGCATCAGTCACCCATCCTCACTCAAGAAGGTTGGAGTTGGACCAGTATATATAGCTAAAGAAAAAAATTATCCATTAAAGAGATGGAAAATTAAGGTTACAATGATATATTGATTGAGTCTTGATGTATTTGAATGTAAATTTAAAATCAAATTATTTAATAAATAAATTTTGAAAAATAAATTATGAAATAAATAACTAGCTTTTAGAGAATTAATGGTACCATGATGAATGGATTGATGTATTTGAATTTAGAATTTAAAATTAAACTATAAATAAATAAAATTTAAAACTAAATTATTAAAGAACAAATTAGCGGTTAGAATAAGGGAACCCTGATAGGTCCAGGTCCAGATATGATTGATTTATTTAATTTGAATTATTTAATATGTTTATTGTCCATGATAATCATGGATGGTTGGAATTATAAATCGAATAAAGATGATTTTTTTAAGAATTAAAATTTCTTAGGTCACATTTCAAGAAAGTTTGAATTAAGCATTATTATTATTATTATTATTATTATTTTATTTTTACTCCAATGGATTTATAATTTAATATAATATAAATATATAATAATACTATATATTTATATTCAAAAGATTAAGTTTGGAATAAAAATATTAAATATATGATTAGACTGAGTTAAATGATTAAAATGAAAAAGAAATGAGATATTTAAATGTCAAAGACTGAAGTTTAGAGAGGAATTTTTCACAAATTAAATTAAATTAAATATTGGGGGAATTGATATGAGAAGATAAATATAAAAGAAGAGGTTAGGAAAGGTTATAATTAGAATTAGAGAGAAGGTGTTTAAATGATAGAAAGTGGATGGTGGGTTTTCACTTTATCATAAGTAAAATATTTTAATGTTCACAAGCAACTAAATTTTATGTCATTTCTAGAGAAACATAAAGTAATTAAATGAAAAAAAAAATGTATATTTTGAATTTTAGTATGAGAAGATGCATGGTTCTTATACTTTTTAAAAATTAATGATCATGGAGAAAAACTAATTGAAAGTAAAAAAATGGAATTACTTTCTAATAATAATAATGAAATGGAGATGTGAAATTTAGTCAACTCTTAATATAGAATTACTATGTTGTATTCAAAAATATTAACAAGAGTTATAAATAAAATATTTTAATATGTAGAATTAAGTAATATTGAATTGTATTTAAAAACATATTAATAGCAAAAAAAATATTAAATTAAATATTATACACAACCGTCATAAATAAAATATTCTACTCATATGACCTAAAATATTTCAATATCAACTATGTGTATATTATATTTAGTTAAAAAAAAAAAAAAACAGGTTTCAACCTCAACTATTAATCTAGGTGGATATTGGTGGCCACCCATCTATTCTATTTGGACCCCCACCATCGATTATTTTAGTTTTTCAGTTTCAGCACAACTTATTGTTTTTAGCAGTTTTTGAGGTCCTTAACTCCTGGAGGCGTTTTGAGGCCCTAAACGACATTTTTTGGGAAAACCAAGAGTAACATAGAAGTTCCATTGATGTTGCTCATGTCAAAATTTGTATTCCTGGGATATATCCTTCTAACAAGGTATTGAGCACATCAAACAAATATCAGATGACAAAGTTACGTCCCCAGGAATTTAATGTACCAATTTACCCAAACGAAGCCCATATTTTGGGCGCTTCATCTCTTAGGGTTAGGTTTTTGGATGTTTAGGCTTTTCAATTGTTTATCAACAATAAATAAGCCTTTGAGCCTCATTATAACACAATTCAGAGGCCTGTAGCCGCCACATATCTTCTCAGAGATAAGCTAATAACACCCTAGCTATTTTATTTCCGTTATGTCTTTAAAAATATTTTAGTTATTTGATTTTAATGAAATAAAATTTAATTTCCACTGTATCTTTGTGTTTATTTCTATTTCTATATTTTATTGCATTCCTGAATATATTCGGATTAGTGGTTTCAGAGTGGTCTTCTCTTTCTATATTTTTCTTTGCATGTCCCCAACGCGATCAGGGTATAAGGAGTTAGGGCTCGATATGGTTAAAACCTTGCAAGATCAACCTCGCAAACCCTGACGAATTCCCATGGAGAAAGAAAATAAAGACTAAGGAGTAGGAGATCCTATCAAATAATCGCTTGAGGAGGCCCTCTAGAAACTAAGGAATGTGATGATGGATAACTTTTCCCACATCCATCAATGACTACCCATAGGTGGAGCATCTACATCCAGCAGCCACTCTGGAGGCACCTCTCCTTTCAAGGTACAGGTCAATTTCGACATTCCTGTATTTGAAGGCCAGATATATGGTTGAATTTTTTGGAAGGGTATTTCTTAGTCCATGATTTCTCCGACTGAGAAAAGATTACTTTTTAACCCCTCAAGGCTGCCCCCATGTCAAAGACTGGTGGGAAACCACTGCGAAAAAAATCATGAGAGGGCACCCTCTCTATTCTCGGTTGCATCCACTTGGAATTCATTCCGAGATGACATCAAGGAACAATATTTCCTTGTTGGGAGATATGAGGACAAGTACATCCAATGGACCACGTTTTGTAGAAAAGGGATCCAGATGTGCACAAGCTAACGAATTTGTTCCATACCCTGCGTACAAAGTTGGGTATTAAAGACTTATAGAGACATTTAGTTCTCAAGTATCGTAGTTGTTTCCACATATACATTCAGGAGTAAATGGAGTTCCTCAAAATTACCTCACTTGGCATGGCATATCTCTATGCCACTAAGATTGAGTAGAAAGTTAAGCAGAAGAAGCGAGACTTTATATATGTGAATCTGAAGCCAGGGAAAGGTGCCCTCAAACCATAGAACAAGGGGAAAATCCCAGGCAGGGTGACTCAAAACAAAAACATAGGTCCAAAGAAGGACACAGGGAATTGTTGTGAATTTCAAAATAGCCCCACTCATAGCACAAATGATTGTCAGGCCAAACAGTCGATGGTGGTTGAACTAAAGGCACCTGAATCAGATGCATGTTCTGATCATGAGTTGGAACCAGACAAGGGTGATGAAAAAGGCAAGCAGATCATTGATGCGGATCCCAGTTCCATTGTTACTACCACCAATCTCTAGAGGGAGGATCTCGAGGATCCAGAGGAGGGGGGGCGCCTTTTCCATTCACATATGTGGGTGAAGCATTCTCCATTGCAATTCCTTGTTTATAGCGGAAGCTAGAAGAACCTCATTTGAACAGAGGTCATGAAGCGGCTCAGCCTACTGACCATTTCACACTCGCAGTTGCATACCATTCATTGGCTTCACCAAGGAAGAGATCTTCGCGTCCACCAGCAGTGCCACCTTCCGTACAACATCAATCCAGTCACGGATGAGGTACTATGTGATGTTTCTCCTCTAGATGTGTCTGATGTATTATTGGACCAACCATACTTGTGGAAGCGATAGGGTGTGCATGAGTCTAGGCCTCTTGTTGTTGTTATTACTTTGGGAAATAAAGTGTACAGATACTAGAGGTAGTACTGTCTCTTGCCATCTCTTTGAATATTGCAAAACAACACACTAAGTTTTTTTTCCCAAACTAGGAAATTTATTTTCAATACTATTCACCCACACGGAAAGAAGAATATTGTGGCCACAGACTCAAAACAGGGCTCCCCTACACAGCAACATCAGATGGACAAATTCATGGAGGGATAAGAGGAAATTTTCTCCACGCCCACAAGGGTTCCTCTACATTATCAGGTCAAGCACTCCATTTATTTAACCCCATGCGCACTACCACCTGGTGTTTCCATACCTCATGCGACCACACATACAGAATCCACACATGTACTCTCTGAGGCTATTAAAGTAACTGAATTTATTGAACGCATTCAGCACATCTTCCAGTAGATCTCTGACATCATCGACAAATCTAATGCCAACTTCAGCAGAATTTGCCTCATCCCATAGAGGAAATCAATGCAATGGGGACCATTGCTTCTTAAGTAGGGAGGAATGATCCAGGTGGATATTTGTGGCCACCCACCTATTCCATTTTGACCCCCACTATCATTTCTTTCACTAGTTCAGTTTTAGAAGAACTTACTATTTTTAGCAGTTTTTCGGGTCTTGAACTTCTGGAGCTGTTTTGAGGTCCTAAACGACATTTTTTGGGAGAAGGAGGAGCAATTTGGAAGTTCCTTCTATGTTGGTCACGAAAAAATTTGTAGCCCTCATATATATATTTCTAACAAGGTATTGAGCACATTAAACGAAGATCATATGCCAAAGTTACGTCTCGAGGAAGTTGATGTACCAATTTACTCAAACGGGGCCCATCGTTTTGGTGCTCCATCTCCTAGGGTTAGGTTTTTGGATGTTTAGGTTTTCCATTGATTCTCAACAATAAATAGGCCTTCAAGATTCAGTGTAACATAGTTCAAAGGCCTGTATCCAGGACATATCTTCTCAGAGATAAGCTACCAATTCCCTAACTAGTTTAGTTCCATATGTCTGCAGGCATATTTCAGTCGTTTTATTTTAATGTAGTGAAGTTTTATTTCCCCCGCATCTCTTTTTTTATCTCTATTTCTATATTTTATTGCGTTCTTGCATAAATTCAGATCAATTATGTATGTATTATATATAGTTTTAAAAAATGGAAACAAATATTTTTGTTATTCAAAATTTTAAAGGAGTTTTACCATTTTATATTTTCACCTATTTTCAAGTATATTTTTTATTCAATTTTATCTCAATTCCAACAAACAATTGTCAGAATTGTAGAGTTCTGTAGTATACACAATTCAACTATTCACCAGTAATTTCAAGTTATTATATCTATTCATCCATTCAAAAATTCAATTTAAATAATACATATAAACTATAAATATACAAGGGATCAAATATCTAAGACTACACACATTTTTTACATTTAAAAGAGGTTTTCACTTTAAGAAATTTGATCTCTCTTTGGGTTTAATATATTTGTGGTTAATGTGGATTTATACTAGTCTTTAAAACATTTTTGTATGTCACCCCTAGGTGAACCATGTCACCCCTTAGCACATAGTCATTGAAATTTGGGTTTTTAACATCTCACCTTGTACTCACATTTACTTTACATTGTCACATGATTTCCAAGTTATCTCCCAATTGGGAGCTCTTAAAATAGCATAACAATAAGATTTGAACATGTAACCTTGTAATTAAAAACTCAAAACCTTATTACCACTGTGAAATATGTCACTAATATCATTCTGTATAATAATTCCATGTACATGTTCATACATTTAATTTTTAAATAATTTTCTATTTTTTTACTTTCATATTGTTTTTTTATCATAATATAATGTGCAAGAAAAAATAATTGCACAAACTTCCATCATAATTTTTTTTATTTTTTTATTACTATGTACGATTCTATGTAATTATTTGGTAAGTTGCAATAATCCAATCATTTTTAAAAATATAAGTCAATAAACAAAATCTACAATACAAAAGACAAAATGAGGTTATCCTTAGAGTATATATATATATATATATATATCTATATCTATATATATATATATATATATATATATATGGGGTAACTAGGAAGAAGTTATCCTCCTTAACTAATACCAATTCCTATAAGAGCTTTTCTATAATGATTTCAAGCCTTCTTATTGAGTTTGAGTAGTCTCTAGAGGACGGGAACATGTACATTCTTAGTATGAGATGTAAATATCTTTCACATATATATATATATATATATATATATATATATATATTCTTTACCCTACATAATAAATAAATCAATATCTAGATCTTAATAAGGGTTTTACTTTAAACAAGATGTTTTACATGAATACCACATCTTCCCATTTCACTTCATTCATTGGTAGGATCTTCTATTGGTTGAGGTACATGGTAATCATTTGATTTCATAGATACATAAACCTTCTTTCAAGGATTGTTTATATTTCTAGTATAATTTCCATTTTTTTAGTATTTTTTGGTAAAATAGCTTGGAATAGGATATTTTCATTGATTACCATGTTTAGGTAATAAACATGAAAATATGAATGTACATATGAAATCCAATTTGTAAACTATACTTCCAATCCTCTATAACAGATTAAAAATACCATAATGTCTATGTGTTATTTAAAACTATTTTCTCTGATAACTAAGTTGTCCTTTAATAGTTTTCAAACCTCCTATTGGTGAACCTTTGAAGTCCCTTTCAAGGATAATTTTATGGATGGAAATTGATATTCATAAAAGGCCATAAATAGGGACATTTTTAGTGAAGTATAAAAATATTATATAAAAAAAACAACAAAAATATCCTTTTAAACATTTATTCAAATTCTTACTTTTCACATTAGACAGAGGATGATAAGGTGAGTTATAAGCCAATTCAATACCTTTCCAATAAAAAAAATTTAGTCCAAAACTTTAAGTGAAAAGTACATATCTATCACTTACAATAAACTTTGAGATTTCACATAGTTTTTTTACTGTTTCCATGAATATCATTACCATTATAATTTATTTAAAATTATGAAACTATGAGACAAAATAGACATCATTTCTCAATCGATATATTAATACGATAATGACATGTGTTCCTTCATATTTGCACAAACTTGTTTTTAGATCCATTTAATATTCATCTCACCACTCACCATTAACTTAGTATAACTAATGTTTGTACATGACCTAGGGTTTTGATTATCTCTCCCTTACATTGGAAAATCATGCATTCGACAATAAATGTTTGAACACCAATTTCAATAAATTCCCATAAAAATTTCCTTTTGATCCCATGGTAAGTTTTCAAAAACTTTAAATGTCCTCCTATATGAGAGGTGTGAAAATCCAAAAGGACCTTTAGTTTGAGATGGAATTGTTACCTAAATATAGGTGATCTTGATACCATAGTAGATCATTCATTAGTACAAATTTATCGAGTGAATTTTGTTCATATAGTAGTTATTGAATGATCTTGCATATATTTTTATTTTTCTTTAATTTTTTTGTTATGGATTCCACCTCATAAAATTTTGCAATATCTTCCAACATAGTGAACTCTCTATTTCTTCTTCTTCCCTCAAAATTTCATTTTCCATCATATTATGTTTTCTTTTTTTTAGATAATTTGAAAATCATAACCTATCATATTTTAAACTTATTTTTGTTACTCTTATGAATATAATCATTGATATAAGAATAAATTTAACCTATCAGGATAAATTCTATTTTGAAGTGTCTTTATATTCTGTAAGGGTTTAATTTTTTGAATGGATGCAGTATGCCAACATTTACCTTTGATAAATGGGTTGGAGAAATTTATTTATTTTAAATTTGATTCTTTTAAAGGAAAGGTGGTCTTCCTTATTGCATTAAAACTACACCGACTTCACCGCCTAAGGCATCACATTGCACAATACTTATTTTTATGAAGTCAAGTGTGGTTGGTATAGGAGTTGTACACATAAACTCGTTATGTTTCTCTAAGGCTTTAGTTCCTTGCTGTTTCCAACAAAATGATTCTTTGTTTCATATTTATGTTAGAGGTGCTACTATTTGAATGAAATTCTTTACAAACCTATGGTAATATCATGTCAATCATAAGAATCTTTGAAGTTTCTTTAAGGTTATTATATTGGCCAACCCATCATAGCTTTAATTTTTTTAGGGTCCACTTTGATACCTTAATGAGATACAATATGAACAAATTTTACTTCATCAACCCTATATGATCACTTAACAGACTTTTCATATATTTCTCACTCTTAAAATAGTTTTAAGAGTATGATGACATGTTGTACATGATTTTCTCAACATTTTATATAGATAGTATTCCATCCAAAAATACTGATATAAATTATCTAAGGAATAGTTTGAAAGTAAAAATCATAAAGCTTTGAATTTTTTATCATTTATTTGTGAGTTCGAATGGAATAACCAACAACTCATAAGGATATTCATGTGTTCTAAAAGTTGTTTTGGGAATTTTTTCTTGCCTCGTTCTGATCTAAATAGGAAATTTATCTTTGCTATTCATTTTATTGAGTTTTTTATAATATGGACACATACATCATGAACCATCCTTACTTGTAACCATAATTGTTTGTTAAGAGTAAGTTCCTTGGATAGATTATATGATTCCAAACTCTAACTATAATACTCCCTCCCACATTCCCTTCATTATACAGGGCCTTGGAAGTTGTTACTTTAGTTTTAACACAACCTCCTTGCTATAATTATGGAAATGGGTTTATGAAATTTCTCCTTCCCCAAATTTATCGTAATTAACTATGGATCAAACCATAAATTCAACTCGTCAAGATATTTTCAGCAATATAATTTTTTTCCCAATTCTATGCCCTAATAAAAATTTATTCCCCTTTAAAGTTCTACAATTTAATCCCTACCACATAGGAAAGAACCTAAAACATGGAAAATATGCAGAAACCTCACCTCATCATAGTGGTATCACTTCATTTTAGGCACTAATGTGGCCATGACTAAGTCCATGTAGCACATACCACATCATCTAGCCCATGGGCCTCGTGAGTCCATCCCTTAGCATGAAAAACCTTAAATTCCTTTTTATTTGGTTATTATCAATATATTGCATAGGATATTTATTCTCAACAAACTCTCCAGAACCCCAAACATCTAGATCATTGCATCTGCTTAGTAGCATCCTACTGTGGCCCATATTCAAACCTCCAAAACATCAATTTTTACACTCACCAGTGGATTCCCCAAGTACTTGGATTCCTCCTCCTACCTCGATAAATATAGTCCCATGCAACACCTTCAAAAATGGGGGCCCACCGTAGATATGACTTATCCTAGGCCTTTGACATCTAGGCCTATCAAAGGTTACTCCTAATGGAGTCTACCCTAGATAGCCTCATCTTCCACTTTTTGTGATTGCATCTTGTTCATCTCAAATATAGTTCCCATCTATGTTCTATCACAATAATTATTCCCAAATATTTAGATTCCCTAATATATCTAGATATCCTGAATTGTATCCAACTAAGATACTCCTAGATATGATAAAAATCATACATGTACATATTAAAAGTGATTTAAGGTTTTTCCTTAAGAATTTCAAGGAACTAGACAAGTTTTACCTGAAGTGAATTGTTTCTCATAACATGATCTTAGAAAAGAAAAAAATATCCATTCAAACACTAGTATCAACAAGGCTGAAATCCCCATTCATGCACTAGGATTTTACACATTAAACATATCGATAATAAGAAAAAGGAATTTTCTAACATGCCTACAAACTAGCACAAGACTCAGTTAAAATATAAATGGATCTTAATTGTAAATTTAGATATAATATCATCTGAATAATCACATAATAGATTCAAACAAGCACCATAAAATCCACTAATATAACATGCCATATGCAATATCAACCAAAAAAATTCACTTCTCCATAAATACTATATATCCATGACATTCATAACAGAAAAAAAAATAGAAACCACACATAATAAGAGTCAACTGTGCTCATCAACTAATCATACATAATATGTAATTGAACCCTTCACTAAATAAAGTATCAATAGTCACATGGATCTACAAATCCCTCTCAACCATGAGAATATTTAGACAATCCATCTCATATAAAATTAATATGAGTACACCTTCCTATGTAAACAATGTTGATGGACTCGTTATCATATAACAACAATATTTATAATCCAAGTGAAACTTATATACCCAAAGAATACAAGTAAGGAACTTATCTTATCAAATGAACAATGGACAACTGAGGGAGTGACATTAACTCTACACCCAACCATAGACCCTGTGCACTACAATTTTTTTTGGAGTTCACCACCGCTGAGATAGATTTAGAGCTTAAGGAGTGACTTCTCAAGGGAATTTATAATAACTCCAATAAATTTTGTCACACGTGAATCTAGAGACCACCTATCTTCACCTTCTTAATATAACTTCTTATCCCACAGTGTCTCTACCTATTCAATGGGGAATCCAAAACACACTAAATATCCACCTACTAATTGTACAAGTATCAAGAGCACACATAATTTTCCCTCTTCTAGCTAGTAATCCAAATACACTTTGTTTCCACCTTCGCAACCATGAAACACTCTAGAACAAAAAATGCCTCCGCAACTTTTTCACTTTACTTCTCTTCAACCATGTTATTCAGCCTGCCCCCACCATAGCACCAATGTTTTTCCTAGTGTTCTTCTTCCAATTTATCTTGCAATTGCTACACTCCTAACCTGGTATACCTAAAATCAAAACACATTATCCCATGTCTTTATCTTGGTGCAATCATAACTGGCTTCCTCAATATGTATCCTATGAATTATTTTTCTTTGTCTATTTGAATTCCTCTTTTCCCATATAAATTTTTCCGTTGCTGAAGCCTCTCATATCCCTTGATTGTTGAACACCATATTAGACATTTGTTTTCATTGATGGAAAAGGATGGAAAAAGTGTTGATAAATGATGGAAAAAGACAATATGAATACAAGATGACAAGATCATGCATGGAGAAGGTTGTGTGATTTTGAAGGCATTTCCTATACATAATAACACCTCAAATTCAGGTGTAACCCACTTAGTTGGAAAGATATCTAAAATAATTTTCTAGTGGTATGTGGAAGACAAAAGTTGACTTCGTACATCTTAAGATATGCCCAACCAAATATAGGGACCGCAAAATGTCAAAATGTGGCGCTAAACATGGTGGAGGTGCTTTGAAGAGGGTCTAGTTTAGCATGTAGCCAACGTTGGAAAAAGAATGGAAGAGGTAACCATTAAATAATCAAGATTTGAGCAAGCGAGTTGTGTGCCACACACCCTCACTGACTCATCGATAAGATTGTAGAGAGCCCTTCCTCTCAACTGTTAATGCGCAATGGGGGAGGGTTGTGCAAGGGAAGGTTTCCCATATTGCTTACCCCCCTACTGCCCCTCCCCCATTTCTAGTATGCATATTTATTTCTAGTATGATTTCCCATTCTTTACTATTTTTGGAAAAATAGTATGACTAGGATTTTTTCATTAATTACCTTATTTAAGTAATAAATATGAAAATATGGATGTACATATGAGTAGTAATACAACTCAAATTTGCAAACTATACTTCTAATCCTCGATAACATATTAAAAAGACCATAAATTTATCTAGGTGTTATTGAATCCTATTTTTGATGATAACTCAGTTGTCCTTTAATAGTTTGAAAACCTCTCATTAGTGAACCTTTGCAGTCCCTTTCAAGGATAATTTTATGGATGGAAGATGATATGCATAACGAGCCATAAATGTGTACATTTTTAATGAAGTATAAAAGGACGTGTAATATAACTATGCTACAAACGATAATCACTTGACCCATTAGGTCTATTTTATATTAAAAAAAAAAATATGATTCTAAACATTTATTCAAATTATTAATTTTCACATTAGATTGAGGATGATAAGGCGAGTTATGAACCGATTGAGTACCTTAACAATAACGTATACCAACATATGTACCCTTCATATTGATGAATATTACTCTAAATTAAATTATTTAATTCAGTACATTTATGAACCACAACTATGTACAGATGATAGAACATAAAACACAGTGTTAATTACAATCATTGACTATGAAGAGTATAACAGAAAATAAATCAAATTGTGGAACTAAATCAACCACACAACCTCATAGAGATGGAAGGGTTATGAAGCATCATGTTTATACAAATAAAACATTTAATAAATTTTTAAAATAATTTCGAAGGCTACTACAAAGGTAAACAAGGAGTAAATATAGCAAAATAGTAGGATCCAGAAATCAAATTTAGAATATCATTCTACAGGGCATGATATATATAAATTGAGTTAAATTTCATAGAGTGAATAAAAAACCAAAGGAAAATTATAAAGATTAAATATATATAAGCATAATTGGAATAAAAATGTGTTAAATAGTATAATCTAATGCATAACGTATACAGAAATAGCCTATGACGTGAGAAGATCATACAAAATTAAATGACCACAACAAAACCATCATGTGAAATGTAAAAATAAATATAGTGAGAGCAGAGTTAAACATTGTGACGAGAATAGAACAATTTTTTGGCATGTAAAGTAAACCAAAAATCAAGTATACGTTGAAATCCAAATACTACGATAATAATTTATTATGCAATGTATAGAAATTAAATACGCTAGAATTTGGAAGAAAACTACGGTCACTTCCTATATGCAACAGTAAAAATAAAGAAAAGTAATCCAAATTATATGTGTACCGAGTTACTTAAGTTAAACTAGAAACAACGATGCACAAGGGAGTTACTCTATCTAAGGGAAGATGGTAAATATCTCCCTTAAAATTGACAAAGGAATGAGACCCAGAAAATACCAAACCAATTTTGGTTATAAGGTACATTTACGATAGGGGTTTCAAATTAATAAAAAGGGGTCTCTCAATAAAATAAAAAAATTGTTGGGATTTGAAGAAATTCTGTTCAAAATTACCCAAGACCCAAGTTTGGAAATTCAATTATAAAAACCCAAAATCGAGAAACACAATGAAACATAGAAATCGCATATGTCTAAAAGGGTATACTAGGGTTCAAAACCCACCATTATAAATATCAAGAACGCCCTTTAAAAAAAACCCAGAAAATTCAAAATGGAAGAAAGGTTAAATTCATGAGCTTACATCCTGGAGTATCGCAGTTGATCTCGACATGCTTTCTGGATGAGGCCGTGATTCTGGGTGTCATAACAGAGTATTTACTCTGTCAATAAAATCAATGATCCATGAGAAAAATATATTTGATGAACAAACAAATGATACACACAAAAAATGCAAAACCTAGTGAGAAAAATGAATTACCTCATGAGGCGTAGGAGAGAGGGTGGAAAACCCTGTGGAAATTTTCTATATTCAGCCATGGATTCTGCAACAACAAATAGAAGTGGGTTAGCATAGAAACCCTTGACAAATGAAAAGGAAAATATGAAATTATTTATATGTGACAAAGCTTACCTTACAGACTTGAAATCAACCCTCTGTAGATTTCAAGGAACACTGCAAATTCCATAATTCCAGAGAATAAAACCATGTATAAGAGTTGGAATAAGGCCACCAGGATGATCAATTCAGAGTTAAGTTCTCCCGTCACAAACAGGGTAAAGGATTCACCACAAATCAAAGGTGAAATGAGGTTGTAGGTTTGTAATGAAGGCGGACTCCAGAGAGCAGAGCGACCACCACAAATATAGTCGAAATGAAGAAATGAGACAAGAGGTGGGGCAGTCCAAAACTTTACAGTTTTTACCTGATATCTCTATCCTCAATTTGAGCCCAAATCTTATGCGTAGGAGTGGCACATAAGAGGGACAAGTGATCCATGTGAAGCCCACAAGAATTGGCCACATGGAGGCCTAGGAGTGGGCCAAATCAACCTGTGGGATAAGAGGAATTAATACAAAAATTAAACTGATTATCTATTTCGTACTTACCTTAGATTTCATATACAACCCGAAAGTATTTCTATCTATATTAAGGGAGAGAAATACTTTATATATATGGATGCATATAAGCATGGTATGGGAAATACATTAGCTAACTATATGTTAGTATAGATAAGGTGTAGGGGTAAGAAAATTAAATATCGAAATTAGATATATTAAATGTTAAATAAATAATTACATTCTATATGTAATAACAAAATGAAGATTTGAGCAAGGATTGAATCTAATTAAAAAGTCAAAGAGGTGTAATACCTAGGGCAAGAGGATGATCTATGTGAAAGGTACAAATAATGGGGATGATAAATTAATTGAGAGTAATATCAAAATGTCAAGGAGACAATGTGTTGCGGAAACTAAAGAAGGAAAAACGTGGAGATAACATAGCAAACAAAAATTGGAGTTGTTACAAAAAGAGTGTAACAATAGGAGTTAGACTTTAATCTTGTCATTAGAAACTCAAAGCCTTACTATCATCCAATATTTGAATCATATCATTATCTCTAATAATGCCATCTACATGTTCAAACTCTTAATTTTAGATAATTTTCTATTTTTTAACTTTTCTATTGTTGGTTTTTATCACAATGTGATGTAGAAGAAAAAATAATTGCACAAACCTCCATCATATATATATATATATATATATATATATATAGATATATATACCATGTACAATATTATATAATTATAAATTTGGTAAGCTGTAATCATCTAATAATTTTAAAAAATATAAGTCAATGAACAAAATCTACTTCAAGGGGGTATCATTTCACAATGAATTTAATACAAAAGAAAAAATGAGTCGATCCTTAGAATGTTCAAATATATACATATATATATATATATATATATATATATATATATATATATATATATATATATATATGTATATATATATATATATATATATCTATGTATGTATATATATATATATATATATATTGTGTGACTAAGAGGAAGTTATCCTCCTTAACTAATCACAATTCTTACAAGTGACATGGAGATCTTTGTTATAATGGATTAAAGTCTTCAATTTTGAGTAGTATCTAGAGGACTCCAACATGTATATTCCTCGTATGGGATATACATATCTTTGGAAATATATTTAATCCGATTTTCTATGATAACTAAGTTGTCCTTATTATTTTGAAAACCTCGTATTGATGAACCTTTTTAGTCCCTTTCAAGAATGATTTTATGGTTGGAAGATGATATCCATAAAGTTACATAAATCGGTACATGTTTAATGAAGTATAAAAGGATGTGTGATCTAACCATTCTACAAATGACAATATCTTGACCCATTACGTTTGTTTATATATATATATATATGTATGTATATATATCCTTCTAAAAATGTATTCAAATTCTTATTTTTCACATTATATTGAGGATGGTAAGGTGAGGTATGAGCCAATTGAGTATGTTAACAATACAAAAATTTAGTCCAAAACTTTTAGTGAAAATTAGATCTCAATCACTTACAATAAAATTTGAGATTTGTCATAGATTTTGAACTATTTCCATGAAAGTTGATACAATTATAATTGATTTAAATGTATGAAACTAAGAGAAAAAATGGACATAATTTCCCAATAATTCTACTAATACCATAATGAAATTATTTATTTCATATTTGCACAAACCTATTTTCAAATCAATTTAACATTCATCTCACCATTAACTTGGCATAACTAATGGTTGTACATGACCTAGGGTTTTGATTGTCTCTCACTTATTATGTTGGAAAAACATGCATTCAACAATAAAATTTTGAACATCAATTTCAATACCTTCCCAGGAAAATGTCCTTTTGATCCCATGGTAAGTTTTCAAAAACTCTAAATGTCCTCCATATGAGAGGTATGAAAATGCAAAAGAAAATTTAGTTTCAGATGTAATTTTTACCTAAATATAGGTTATCTTGATACCATAGTAGATAATTCTTTCATAAAAAATTATCTAATGCATTTGGGTCCTATTGTAGTTATTAATTTTTCTTTTAGTTTTTTGTTGTGTCTTCTACTTGATAAAATTTTGGAATATAAATCCAACATACTAAACTCTCTATTTCTTCTTCTTCCCTTGAGTTGCATTTTCCACCATATTATGTTTTCTTTTTTTGTAGATAATTTAAAAATCATAACTTATCATCTTATAAACTTATTTTTCTTACTCTTATGAAGATAATCGTTGATCTAAGAATCACTTTAACCTATCAGGATCAATTTTATTTTGAAATGTATTTCTATATTGTAAGGGTGTCATTTTTTTTAATGCATGTAGTATATCAACATTTATTTTTAATAAATGGGTTTGAGAAAGTTCTTTAATTTAAATTGGATTCTTTTAAAGGAAAGGTTGTCTTTGTTATTGCATTAAAATGACGCCAATTTCACGGCATAAGGCATCAAATTGCACAATAAATTTTGTTGTGAAGTCAAGTCTGGTTTGGATAGGAGTTGTACACATAGCCTCCTTAAGTTTCTCTAAGTCTTCAGTTCGTTGTTGAATCCAAGTAAATGATTCTTTGTTTAATATTGATATTGGAGGTTCTACTATTTTAATGTAATGTTTTACAAACCTATGGTAATATCATGTCAATCCTAGGAATCTTCTAAGTTTTTTCAAGGTTATTATATTGGAAAATCAATCATAGATTTAATTTTGTTAGGGTCCACTTTGATAGCATAATGAGATACAATATGATCAGATTCTACTTCTTGAGCCCGAGAGGAACACTTGGAAGAATTTTTATATATTTATTTCTCTTCCAATAGTTTTAAGGCTATGAGAATATGTTCTACATGCTTTTCCCAAAATTTTCTATGAATAGTATGTCTTCGAAAAATACTAAAATTATTTTTCTAAAGAAGAGTTTTAAAATATAGTTTATAAAGCTTTGAAATTTTCAATATGCATTAGTAAGTCCAAATGGTATAACCAAAAACTCATGAGTATATTAATGTGTTCTAAAATTTGGTTGGGGAATTATTTCTCACCTCATTTTTATCTAAATAGGAAACTTATCTTTGATATTCATTTTATTTAGCTTTTTTATAATATGGACACATACATCATGAACCATCCTTACTTGTAACCATAATTGTTGGTTAAATGGAAGTTCTTTGGCTAGATTTAATGATGCCAACCTCTAAATATAACACTCCCTCCCACCCTCCTTTCACTATACATTTCCTAGGAAGTTGTTACTTAAGTTTTAACACAAATCGTTGGTCTAATTATAGAAATGGGGTTATGAAATTAATCCTTTTCCTAAATTATCAGAATTAATTATGGAGCACACCATCACACTCAACTCGTCAAGATGTTTTTAGAAATATAAAATTTATCGCAATCCTATGCCCTAATAAAAATGTATTCCCCTTTAAATATTTACCATTTAAGCCCTAACTCATAGGCATGAACCTGAAAAATAGAACACATGTGTTAACCTCATCTCATCCTAGTGGTTCCACATCATTTCAAGCAAAAATATGGCCCTGAATAATTCCATACAACACCTTCCACATGACCCATCCCACGGGCCCCATGACATTTATGCTCAACAAACCCTTCAGAATCCCAAAAATCTAGATCACTACATTTACTTACCGACATCCTAGTCTTACCCATATTCAAACCTCCCAAACATCAATTTTTTCACTCACCACTAGATTTCCCAAATATGTGGATGCATCCTCCTACTTCAACAAATCATGTCCGATTCCACTCGTTTAGAAATGGGGACCCACTATAGATATGAGTTATCCTAGGCCATTAACATCTAGACCTCTCAAGGGTTACCTCTGATGGAGCCCACCCTATATAGCCTTACCTTCAAATTTTTGTGATCACATCTTGTTGATATAAAATAAAGCTCCCACACATGTTTTATCACAAAATTTCTTCCCAAACCTTTAGATTCCTAAATATATCAATATCTTGTGAATTATATCCAACCTGGATACTCCTAGATACAAGAAAAATCCGACATGTCTATATTCAAATTGACTTAAGTTTTTCCTTAATCATTTCAAAGAACCAACGAAGTTTTCCACGAAGTAAAGTGTTTCTCAGAACATTGTCTTCTAAAAAAAATAAATATCAATTAAAACACTAGTCTCGATAAGAGTGAAACCCCCATTCTCGCACTAGCTTTATAGGCATTAAACATATCGATAATAATACAAAGGAAGTTTCTAACATGCCTGCCAACTAGCACAAGAACAATTTAAAATGTAACTGCAACTTAATTATAAATTTATATATAATAGAATCTGAATAATTTTTGATCAACGGTTGTCATTGATGTCAACCCAAGCAGCACCAGGGGCTAACCCAATATTGCATGGGAATTTTGACCTAAAAAAATAATATACTATGGGTAAATAATTCTTTTTATGGTTTCTACTTGTCCAGATGTTTTTTTTTATATATGGCATGCCCTATAGTTCTTCACGGTTTGAGAAATATTCATGTTTGAAGTTTGTACCCCCAGTGAGTGGGCTAAAACCCCATGGGTTAGGGGCATGGGTCATTGAAAAGTCATAATTAATATTTTTTAAGCTCCTAAAATCCTTCCCACGTTCACTTGTTGAAGCCCCTCTCAACCTAATCATTTATATAAATTGTGATCCTCATTTGCTCCTTATGCAAGGGTTTTCGCCATCTAAAACAGGTCATCGTGGAATTTGTGCTCTAACCCTTTTTCTATGAAGGTTTAGAAGTTGAAATTTTTATGAGATGAAGCCAAAATCCGGAGGAAGTGGCTATAAAATTTTCAGATCAAGGTGCATGATATTTTTGGAGATGTGATCTATGGAAGTCAAGGTTTTTGCAGGCTCCTGAAATTCATCTCAAGGAAGTGACCTTCGTAAATTAGTCATAACTCTCTCTGAGTATCGGATTGGAATTCCGTAAAAATTGGAAGATAGTAGACAGTCTTTTCTTTTTGCTCTATCAATTTCAGAGCCAAATGAAGAAACAATGACACCTGGAACTCCGTACAATTGCGCTCTGCTGAAACAATCCATAATTAGGGCATTATGAGAGATTGGGTATAACTCTCACTTGAAGAATCCAAATTGGGTCACACCTATGGAATTAGAAAGATAACTCAGAGGAATATTGCAGGACTGAAAATCAAATATTGAGGATCTGAAATAATAGAGATACACTAGATTCAATATGGAGCTCCTAGAAGGCAAAAAAAAGCTAGATCATGTGTTGTCAAGGGTTGCAAGGACCAAAATTTCTAGGGCAGAAAAGCAAAGCAAGGTGCAGCAAAGGGTAGCATGAAAAGAGCATCAACCAAGGTGCATAACAACAGCAAGAATTTCATCCTATGAAGTCTTCAAGTGGGCAGCACTGCATACAATCATTGTAAAGGTATCATTGTACTAATTCATTGTAAATAAATTATTGTAAAAATTGTACTAGTGTCTATCTGCCAAGGGTTGAAGAGGAAGTACTAGGAGGTCTAGGATCTCATTAGGTAGTTATGTCAAATTTGGGTTTATGGTCTAGTATATATTCTTCTTCTACATCATTCTATATCATTATAAAATGGACCATTTTCCCTAGTATGAGAGTCCATTCTTATTTTATTCTTCTATAGGGTGGTACGATGGTGCTAAGGTGAGTTTTAGCTCATTGGGTGTTGGGGCATCCGTTAAGTTGACTACCGAAGAATCTCGAGCGTTGGAGCATCCATCCAGTGGGAGCTCGAGAAGAATTATTTTATAGATTCTAGGAATTTGGAGCTTCATTTTCAATTGGAGTTGAATATTAAAGAATTATTAGAAAAGAATTAGGTGGTTTTCGTTTCGGAGTGGGTTTCGAACTTAAAAAGTGTGTGCATTTTTGTTCCTCTTGTTTTCTACTATCATTGTACAAACACTGATAATAATTGAAGATTAACTAATGCTCTAATTGAAAGGAATACTGATTCACCCCCCCTCTCAGTATTTCCAACAATTGGTATCAGAGCTTGGTTCCTTCAATAGCAGTTTAACAGCTGGAAGGAGGTCATGGAGCATACCAAGAATGGTGTACCTCTATTCAATGAAAATAATTATGCGCTCTGGAAAGGAAGAATGGAGGTCTATCTCTTGGCATAAGGTTATGAAGTATGGGACACTGTTCAAAATGGATTTACATCAACTATGGATGAACAAGGTAAGAAGAATTTGGTAAATGATGCAAAAGCAAAGAATATTGTTATCAGTGGACTTATTAAATCTGCTTATAATAAGGTGTTGGGTTGTGAAACTGCCAAAAATGTATGGGACAAGCTTGAGAATATATATGCAAGTGACACAAATGTCTAATAATTAAAGCTTCAAATCTATAGAGCAAAATTTGAGCAACTCAGAATGAAAGAAGATTGCAACATTGATGCATATTTCCAATACATTGATGAAATAACCAATACTCTAGAAGGATTGGGAGAGCCAGTTGACGAGAAGACTATTATATGGAATATTCTTAGAACATCACCAGGGATATTCAACCCAAAGGTATTGGTCTTAGAATACAGTGCAAATATGGAAAAACTCAACAAAGAGGAATTACATGGAGTTCTCATAGCATATGAAATGAGACTTGATGAAGAAGAGGGTACTTCGCATCTAGAAACCGCGTTCATTGCATCTAAGAAAATGACGGAATAAACAACCTTCAATTGAAAAGACATGCACAAGTGTGAAGAAAGAGTTGATGAAGGAGGTCTTCAGGATGAAGAATATGCTTACTTCATGAGAAAACTAAAAATTAGTGAGAAAATTCAAAGGTAAACTTCCATTGATATGTTTGAAATTGTAATGAGGTTGGGAAATTTTGTGTAAAAATGTCCAAATAGAAGTAATGGCATCTCAAAAAGAAAAGAAAGGCTTTAAGAAATTCAACAAGCAGAGATCCAAAAGGTACAACTGAAGGCCGCTCATCATCCGATGAAGAAAATGACAGTGAAGAAGAAGCCAATGAGAGAGTATTTTTTATGGCCAAGCACAATAAACCCAAGCACAATAAACAAGAGGTATCAAACAACGAAGAAGAAGGATGGACCATAGAAAAATTTTATGAGGAAGAAATCAAGCTTATAAAATATCTCAAGGCGGAGAAGATCCATTCCAATACTCTTGAAGAACAAGTTCAGGGTCTCAAAATTGAAGTTGAAGAACAAAAATGCATTGAAGAGTCACTTCAAAAGAATTTGGAAGAAAGCAACCAAGAAAGGGAAGAATTAGAAGCCGGAGTAGTCTCATTGCGTGAGGAAGTGAAGAAAGAAAAAACTATCCAAAACTATGCCAACAGCTCAAGGGCATTGGAAGAACTCATCAAAAATCAATGATATTACAATGACAAAACTGGCATCAGTTACAAAGAAGAAAAAGCAGGACCTTCTACAACAAAATACAATGAACCTATGAGATTTTACATGCATGTAGACTTCAGCAGAAAAGACCATGAACAACCCAACAGAAGACAATTCCTCGACGAAAATTTCCATCCAGGTACCAACATATTTTTTACGGCTACTATTATTCATGTGGAAAATTTGGACATAAAGCTGTAGAATATCACACGTACCCTATGAACCAATACAATTCCAGGAGATATGTCAAATATGAGCCTCCTATGGCTCAACGAAACATCAATATATTTGATCATTTAATAAATAATATTGAATGTTACAAATTTTGAATCTTTGGACACATAGCCAGAGACTGCAGAATTGAAAATCCTCCAGAAGAATCTTCGAAGCCACAGAAAGAACTAACATGGAAGAAGAAGAAGACTGATAATTGTGCTCTCACTCTCAAGGCTCAAAACAATAAATATGTGTGGTATGTCGATAGCGGTTGCTCAACGCATATGACTGAAGATAGAAAGAAATTTGTATCTCTGAAAGAGAAGAAGGATGGAACCATGTCCTTTGAAAATGATGGATCTTCAAATTTTATAGGATCATGTACCATCACTCTCGGAAGAAAATATGCTCTAGCCAAGAATGTTCTATTGGTTGAAAACATGAATCAAAATATGCTCAGTGTTGGACAAATGTGTGATCAATGACACACAATACTATTCAACTCCACAAAATGTGAAATCAGAAAAGGAGGGTATGGTGAAATTGGGGCTACAGCAAGTCGAGCTCCAAACGACATATATGTTTTGGATGAAGAAACTAAAGCACGTCTACTAGCTAAAGAGGATGATATAATATTTGGTAGCAATGATGATCGACTAAGTAAGAACTTTCCTACAAAGATGCAAAGTGAATTCGAGATGTCTTTACTAGGTGAGCTGACATACTTCTTAGGGCTTTAAATATCTCAGCAAGAGAAAGGAATATTTATATGTCAAGCCAAGTACATCAATGAAATTCTCAAGAAATTCAAAATGGAATATTGCAAACCCATCCTTACTCCGATGGTAACAAGTTGCAAATTGAGCATAGACGACTCATCTAAGGATGTGGATCAAAGGTTGTACAGATGTATGATTAGTAGTCCTATATATGTAACAACCTCCCAACCAGATGTTATGCAAGCATTTGGACAAGTAGCAAGATTCCAAGCAGCAGCAAAAGAATCACATATTAAATATTCACCAGCATTGGAATATCTTTGCCAGCATTGGAATATCTCATTATATTTTCCTTTTTCAAAATATAAAGGGGGAGTGGAAGTAGATTAGAGGTCTGCAGGATGGTTGTGTGACAGGGGGAGTGGAACTGTGTACAGGTCTAAAGGATGGTTGTGTTTTAGGGGGAGTTACCTTTCGCCATTGATGTCAAATGGTGAGAGAATGTTGTAGGAAGAGATGTCATGATTGTAGGGGGAGTACTTGTGTTTCCATCAATGCCAAAGGGGAGATTGTTGATCAACGGTTGTCATTGATGTCAATCCAAGCAGCACTGGGGGCTAGCCCAATATTGCATGGAAATTTTGACCTACCAAATTAATATATTCTGGGTCAAGACTGATTTTTATGGTTTCTACTTGTCGAGATGTTTCCATTGATATATGGCATGCCACGTAATTCTTCACAGTTTGAGGGATATTCATGTTTGAAGTTTATACCCCCAGTTAGTGGGATAAAACCCCATGGGGTTGTGGAATGGGTCATTGAAAAGTCATAATTAATATTTTTTAAGATCCTAAAATCCCTCCCACAGTCACTTGTTGCAGCCCCTCTCAACCTAAGCATTTATATAAATTGTGATCTCATTTCCTCCTTGTATGCAAGGGGATTTCGCCATACGAAACAGGTCATCGTCAAATTTTTAGCTCCTAATTATTTTTCTACGAAGTTGTTAATATTTTGTAGGCGGCTTCGAAATCCACGAGAAACTTTCTGTCTGTTTCGAGGGATCATGGTGCCCCAATATTTTTGTGGATATGATTTGTGGACCCAAGTCAAGGTTTTGCGGTGGCTTAGTAGCCAGTCAAAGAAGTGACCTTGGTAAAATCATCATAACTCTCTCTCTGAGTATCAGATTGGAATTCCGTAAAAATCGGCAGATAATGCATAGTATTAGTATTCTCTCTATCAATTTCAGAGGCAAATGAAGAAACAATGACACGTGGTACGTCGTACAAGTGTGCTCTGCTGAAACAGTCCATAATTAGGGTAGTGTGAGAAATGGGGTATAACTCTCTCTTGAAGAATCCAAATTGGGTCAGACTCATGGCATTGGAAAGAAGACTCAGAGGACTACTACAAGATCAAAAATCAGATATTGAGGATCTGAAATAACAGAGATACACCAGATTCAATATCGAGCTCCTAGAACGCAAGAAAAAACTGAATGTGTCTTTGTCAAGGGTTACAAGGACTAATTTCTGGAAATGACAAAAGCAAATCAATGTGCAATAGAGGTAGCATGAAGGAGCATCAGCCAAAGATTGCCCATATGGCAATGAAGAATTTCATTCTATGAAGTATTCAAGTAGGCGACACCGCATACAATCATTGTATCAGCATCATTGTACTGATCATTGTACTGACATTATTGTAAAAATTGTGCAGTGTCTATACGAGGTTGAGCGGTGTTGTTGGGAGGTCTAGGATCATCATTAGGTGGTTGTGTCAAAGTTGGGGTTATGGTCTAGTATATATTCTTCTTCTACATCATTCTATGTCATTGTAAAGTGTACCATTTTCCATGGTATGGGAGTCCATTCTTATTTTATTTTTCTATAGGGTGGTAGGGTGGTGCTAGGGTGAGTTGTTGCTCATTCGATGTTGGGGCACCCATCCAGTTGACTAATAATGAATCTCAGGCATTGGAGCATCGATCTAGTGGGAGCCGGAGAAGAATTATTTTCTAGATTCTAGGAAGTTGGAGCTTCATTTTCAATTGGAGTTGAATATTAAAGAATTATTAGAAAAGCATTAGGTGGTTTTTATCTTGGAGTGGGTTTCCACCTTAAAAGCTGTGTGCATTGGTATTCCTCTTGTTTACTGCTATCATTGTATAAACACTGATAATAATTGAAGATTAGCTAATGCTATAATTGAAGGTCTGAGTTCACCCCAACCCCCCCCCCCCCCCCACCTCTCAGTATTTCCAACAATAATCACATAATAGATTCAAAGAAGCACCATCATATCCACTAATATAACATTCCATGGACAACATCAACCACAAAATTTTACTTTTCCATAAATAATATATATCCATCAAATTCATAACATATCAAACAATATAAAACACACATAATATGAGTCAATTTCACTCATAAAGTAATGATACATAATACGTAATGTAACCGTACACCTAAGAAAGTATCAGTATCCAGAGGGATCTACAAATCCCTCTCAACCATGAGAACATTTACATAATCCATATCATTTAAAATTCATAGGAATACACATTCCTATGTAAGCAATGTTGATGCACTCGTTACCATATAACAACAATATTTATAATTCAATTGAAACATATATACCAAAGGAGTACAAGTAAGGAACTTATCTTATCAAATGAACAATTGAAAATTGACAACTAATAGAGTGACTTAAACTCTACACCGAACCATAAACAAAATGAACTATAATATTTTTTCAGTTGACCACCTCTGAGATAGATTTACAGCTTAACGAGTGAATTCTCAAGGAAATTTATACCAATTCCAATCAATTTGATCATACGTGAAACTAGAGACCACATGCCTTCACCTACTTAATATAACATTTTATCCCACAGTCTCTGCACATGTTCAAAGAGGAGTCCAAAACATAGTAAATCTACACCTATTAATTGTACAAGTATCAAGGAACACATACTTTTCCCTCTTCTAGCTAGGAATCCAAAGCACACTTTCTTTCCACCTTTTTAACGATGAAGCACTATAGAGTAGACAATGTATCCAACACGTTTTTCTCTTTAATTCTATTCAACCATGTTATTTAACCTGCTCCCACCATAGCACCAACGTTCTTCCTAGTGTTCTTCTTCCAATTTATCTTGTATTTCCTGCATTCCTAACCTAGAATACCTACAATCACAACACAGTATCCCTTGTCTAAATCTTGTTGCAATCATAATTCACTTCCTCAATGTGTGTCCTCTAAATTATTTTTTCTTTGCCTACATGAATTTGTCTTTTCCCATCGACCTTTTTTCCTTGTTGAAGGCTCCCTTATCCCTTGCATGTTGACCACCCTATTAAAAATGTATTTTCATTGATGGAAAAGGATGGAAGAGGTGTTGATAAATGATGGAAAAATATAAGATGAATACAACATTATAAAATAATTCACGGTGAAGGTCTCATGACTTTGAAGGCATTTAAAGCACATAATAACACATCGAATTCACGTGGAACCCACTTATTTGGAAAGAGCTCTGAAAGAGATATATAGTGGTATGTGCAAGAAAAAAATGGCCTCATGGATTAGAAGATATGGGCATTCAGAGGCAGGGACCCCAAAAAGTTCGAATGTGGAGCTAAATATGGTGGATGTGCTTCAAAGTAGGTTTAGCTTAACATGTAGACAAAGTTGGAAGAAGGATGGAAGAACTGACCATTAGTGATGAGCATGCTAGTTGGAAAATTCGGCGCCATGTGTCCCAACTGACTCATCGATAAGATTGCGGAGGGCCTTTCCATTCAACCAGTAATGCGTGGTTGGGGGGGTGGTGCAAAGGAAGTTTTTCCATACCATTTATGACAACACAACCCATCAGTTCCCCCCTATAACACAAACCATGTCGGGGGATTTAAAAACCACTAAGTCATTTTTATAACTATGACTGTGACCACAAATTGTGATCATGAAATTGGAAACACAAGCTAGCAGGTAGACGAGAATACAGTAGATAGGTGACATTCATAGGTGGATGATAACATTAGCATGATGTGGTCCAATGATAGGAGGAAACATGGAAGGAATATTTCATTTATTTGGGTGACGTAGTGGGCCAAATGTGACTGACACATGTCACGGGTCACATGGTGTCATGTCATGGAGATGACATAAGCATCATGTAATGCCATAGGATTGATCCTAGAAAAATTTTAGTGGTGCACAAAGGAGATGTACAAGATGACTGGACACTAGGAACACATGGTAGTTTTCAGTGACAATTCATCCTGGCAGTTTAATTATTGGCTCGTACTTGCGGTAATGGTACCCACTTGACAACTCATCCCAGTTGATTAGCCCTAGAACGAAATTGAATGCACAAGAAATGATTGACAGTATGATAGAGCACGGAGATGATTTGGCATGTATAGAGTAGAGAAATGACCAATGCGAATAGCCCACATGAAAGAAAGGAAATATCATGTAACACATTATGATTTGAGTGGCATGGTACCGAAAGGCTATTGATGGCACATAGAGTGCTAGGATAAATGAGTTTAGGGCCAAACTTTGGCACCAAAACATGATCTATGCGCTGGAAAGAACAAGGGAATGAAGGAATTTTGAAATGAAAAATAATCCCTTAGGACTTAAGGTAAAAATATGGAGGGATGCATAGATTAAGAGGCTTACTTGATAGTTTCCAAATATAGTAGTCAAACAGGTTTGGAATTATAGACAACGTATGAGCTAAAACCTGTAAAGATACATAATAGTATAAATTTATAGTTAAGGTCAAAGAAAAAACTGATCAATTATTGAATACTTGGAGAGCACATTCAGATGAATTAATAGAATCTAGAGAAAGGTAAAAATAACAAATTCATGCATGGATTAAAGTCCAACTTGAATAAAAGTTAAAGAACCTAAAAATATCATTCAAATTTTGTATAAGAAGAATTGATTGAGCAAGTTTTAGACAAGTGTGGTGCGTATGACTTGCGTTGGATTGATGTTGGCTCAGATGGTGGATTTCCTAGTAATCAGGTATTGTTAAAGGTGTTTTGGTGGGTGTTTGAAGAGATCTATTTAATTGTTTATGTAAGGAATTGGCCTTCATGGTTTGAGAATGAAAATTGTATGAAAGATGAATCTTTGAAGTCAAGAAAGTTTTATCTTATAGATCAAGGGTTGTAGCTCGTTCCATAAGTTGTTGCTAAATATTTAGCAGTTGGAGATCCCTTTAGTTGTAGTTGATAAATCAATAAGTAGTAGCTTCCTGCTGCTTGTAGCCAATAAATGTTGTAACATCAAGTTGTAGCTTTTCTTATGAAGAAATCAAAGAAAAATTTGAAGAATTTTTGTGTTTTTTTATGTTACTTCTGATATTTCTTATCATTCTCATATAATTGAACTTTTAAAGTATATATTAGTGTCTTAATATCATTAGAATTGAAATAATGTTTTTAAAAAATCCTACAATACTGATTCACTCCCCCTTCTTAGTATTGTCCCACATTCTAACGATTGGTATCAAATCCTAGTTACTTCATATCCATTTAAAAACTCGAGGAAAGGTAAAGGACCATGAGAAAATAGGGAGGAGGATTTACCAATAGGGAACCTATACTCAAAGGAACAAACTATGTATTTTGGAAAGTAATGATGAATATGTATATTCAATCACTTATAGATTATGTATGGGATGATGTCGAAGAAGAATATCAAAATCCTCCAGTGGTGATTACTAAAGATCAAAAGATGTATTTAACATGCAAATATAAAGCCATGAATGCCCTTCTTGATTTCTTACCTAAATCAAAGCTTGTCAAAGTAATGACTACACATTTGCCAAAGCTATTTGGCACAAGATGAGTAGTTGTTATGAAGGTGCATTCGAATAAATTTTAGCCTAAAAGTGGCTATGAAATTTTCACGTAATTTCCATGTGATAATATGTGAACAAATCAAAATCCTTGAAATTTAAAAAGAGGCACATGTAAATATTTTGGAGGGAAAATAAGACAAATAATTTTTTTAATTGTATTCTTGGCTTATCCCCTTATAGGTTTACTCAAATTTCAAGTGTAGACACTTGTTGGATAAAAATTTAAATTATACATCCAATGAGTACCCATTACGCATACTTTTGAAAAGACACACATTGATAAAAAATTCACATACATTAAAAAAGCATGCTCAATACATTTTAAAATGTATCTTCAATGTTTAGGAACGTGAGTATTCTAAAAAATATGCATAATGAGTACTCATTCGATGTGGAATTTAATTCCGCATCCCATGAGTGTCTATAATTGAAATTTGAGTAAACAAATAAGGATATAAACCAAAAATACAATTAAAAAAAATAGTTCTCTTCTTTTCCCTCGAAAATTCATAACTCTTGTTTTATTATTCTAACTATTATTTTATTATTATTCCTTATGAGGCCACCTTTAGGCTGAAATTTCCTCGAATGAGAGAAAGGTAAAGAAAGCTAAACGTCAAGATTTTGGAATGAAATTCAGGTCTTTCAATTTGAATGATGATGAAGATATTCGAATGTACTTCTTAATAGATGGTGAGGTTGTGAACACCATAAAAGGCCTTAATGAGAAATTAGAAGATTTTTCAGTAGTTTAAAAGGTGTTGAGATCTCTTCCTAGGAGATTTCATGTTTGATCTATTGAAGGGATGACTAATCTAAACACTCTTAGTCTAGAGCAGGTACTAGGCACACTTAATTATTATGAGATCATAATTTCCAAGGGCACGCTTATAGCAAAAGAGTGAGCTTTTAAAGAAGATAAGAATGCCAAGAAGAGCATCATGATTCATCTTGTGAATTAGATGAAGAAGAAGCCATGCTTTTTAGGAACCTCAAGAGACGTTTAGGAAAATATAAAATGAAGCTACATTTCAAGTGTTTTAATTGTGAAAAAATTGGGCCCTATGCGTTGGGGAGTCCTAAAAAGAAGAAGGACTATGATCCTAGAGAAAAATTCATGAAAGTCAAAAAATGTAGGAATAAGGCTAAGAAGACGAGTCTATATATATCCAAGAATCCAACTCATCTAAAAGTGAAGGCAACCAATCCTTATATGATCACAGAGATGATGAAACTACAAAGGAATTCATGCTTATGGCTATAGCAAATATGCAAGTTGAAGTCATTTATTTTGCTGAAGATGAGGTAGAAGTTGACCTACAAGGAATGTTGTCAAATGTACTTTACGAGATTGAAAGGCTGAGAAAAGAAAAGAAATCCCATGAGTTACTGAACACCAAAAAGGCTGAAGTTGTTCAACCATTCCTCCTTCAAATTAATGAAGATAGAAAGATTCAATATTATTTAAATCAAGAACTCACTTAGAAAACTCAAGCTTGTAAAATGCTAGAGAGTGAAAAAAAATTATTGAGAAAAAAATTAAAAAAAGAAAAACCCCAACATTACTTAAATCAAAAGTTTGTAAAAGATACTCGTAATTTAAATGAGCTTTTGGAATCACAAAGAGTCTCCAAAGATCGAACTCCTCTTGGATTTCGCGTTGAATCTAGCCTAACAACATAATTAAAGGATAAAAGCAAAATAAGGAATTGGGAAAAAAAAACAAAAACACCATGCAACCCTTCAAAAAATATTTACCAACAACAAATTAAAGTAATAAATTTTGCATAACTAAAGAAGAGTGCTATACATGCAAATTGATAAACATATAAATAAGAGGAGCCAATTATTAGAAGACAATTTTCAAAGTATATTGATTTTTTCCCCGATGATTTTGAACATAAAGAATAAAACTAAAAAGTGAATTTATAATGATAATAATAAAATTTTCATTACCATTGTTTTTTTATTATTATTTATATTGTAAGATAGTTATCCGTAGTAAATATAAATGGAACATTTCGCTATATCAACAACATTATTATTATGCTAATTTATTATTTTTAACTACTTAATTAATACATTAATACATTAACCAATACCATTATTCATTAAATAGTTAAGTGCTAGAAAGTACGTCTAAAGGTGAGGAGAGGCTTTACATTGTGTACAATGAAATTTCAAATTTAAGTTATCGACTTAATCTGAAACCAGTTTTTATCGCAACTTTTAACCGAACTAATATCTCCATTCTGTTTATTTAATCATAATTTCTTTAATTATATTACTATTATAATTTATTTATAAAAGTGCTGAAAGAATATATGGCTGTTACAATTTTAAAAAGTCGATGATCAATACATTGCTATTATAATTAAAAAAAGAGCGCTTGACGGAGAGTGAACACCGGGTTATAAATAAATTATAATAGTAATATAATTATGTAATATAATTATGTAATATCCCAAGTAAAAAAAATAGTAAAAAATAAATATTTGCAACCGTAAAATGTGGGCTATTTTACAATCAAAATAAAGACCCATAGAATGTGGAGTGAGTGTGTCCGGAATATATTCCGATCCACACGTTAATTTCCAAGTCGACGTTTCGAGTTCCGAGCCACAGCTTAATTTGTAGGTGGACGTTTGGAGTGCAAAACAGGATGGAATGTTTTGGAGTGATATCATTCGCCACCATCTCTGTGTGTTCTGCAGACTTATTGAGCTCAAAATTAAACCGAGGCAGGAGCTTTCACGGATTCTCTCAAAAAGATTTGTTATAAAAAAATCAAAATATCTATTGCCATTTAAAATGGAAATTACAGCTAGGGAAGGTTGGCAGGAGTGCGCAGAGTGGTGGTCTCAATTGCCCAACAATCTAAAAGTGGACGTACTTGCATGGTTGCCAGTGGAAAGACTATGTAGATATTGTGGCGTCTGTGAGGAATGGAATGCGCTCCTTTCATCCACAAAATTCATAACTAAAGATTGGCTTGCGGCACCTCCAAACAAGAAACCTTGGCTTGTTTGGTTCGATAAATTCAACTCGTTCAATTGCGTGGGGCTCTGCTTCTTCACAGGCACGTGGAAAAGATTCTCCCTCGCCTTCTTAAAGACAGAGTATGACATTGGCAGCTGTTGGGTGCTCGAAACGGCTGCAGGGCTATTCCTGGCAGATTATCTTAATGTTGGCAGTTTTGGATTGAAGTATATTATCTGCAATCCTCTTACAGGAAAGTCTTTACAACTTCCCACGATAGACGATGGTGTTATTTTGGCGATGACCATCATGGCGGAGGAGGGCCACCGCGAGAATGGAGACACATATAAAGTGATAGCGATAGTGCAGGCGGGGGCACAGAGAGTAAAAATATATGATTCGAGTAGGAGGTCGTGGAATACAGTGGGAATCCTGCCGCAAAATATTATATCTCCATTTTTGTGGTCCGAGAGGATTGTTGTTTCCGGGGATTTCTTGTACTGGAGATGTCTGGATCTAAGTTCTTCAAGCTGGAGCATCGCCGCTTTCAGCATCCAAAACAGGACATCCGAGTTCACGCCGTTACTGTTAGAAGAGAATTGGAACAGGTACAACGTCCTGTTCGCTTGTGGGTCACGAGTGCTTCTAGGTTCATGCATACGCGATTTAGGTGTTATTATTATATCTGAGTTAGAGAATCCACACTCTCCAACGGTTAGGGTAACAGAGATTGCAAGGATGCCTCCACATATTTTGGATCCTCAAAAAAGGGATGCCATCTCTAGTTATGGAAGTTCAATGTTGGATTTTACAGGAACGAGGGATTTGGTGTGCATCAGCTATGGGCGCGAGTTCGGTAACGAGTCGCTTGTTTATAATTTAAGCCAAAATACATGGACATGGATTTCCATATATCCGGTGCCCAACGACCAGCAGGCTCCTCCATGTTCTTTTGTCTTTCAACCTAGACCAGATATGGAGGTCTAATAGATCAACCATTTCCGTGTTCACAATAAACACTTTTAAAGTTTTTTTTCTTGCATCTCTTGCATTAAACATTTTAATGCTTTCCCTAGCAATATTTGGTTTAATCTTTTCAAACATATCAATTGACAGCTTTATATATTCAAAAGTTTGTATAAGATTAAATGGTATCTATTACTGTATTTAAGTGTTTTATAATTAAATTAGCAATTGATATTCGTACCAGTATCTAATATTATATTGTATAAATAATTTATTTGGAAGCATAAATTACAAGTAATGATACTTTATTATTTACAATAAAATAAAAGGGAGATGTGTATTTCACCATAATATTAACTAGAAAATATACATTTAGATTATTATTATTTCCATTTAAAGTTAACTAACATTAACAGTGTATTATTATTTTCCATTTTCAGCAGAGAATAATTATGTAATAAATTACAACTATATATATATATGTAAATTTACATCTCAATTTATGTATTTTTACTAACAACATCACTAATAGGAAAGAGCAACTATAGAAGTAATACTAAGTTGAAAGTCATTGTACAACCCTTAACAGTAAAGTTTAGGTGAACATAGATAGAGATCCACTTTATATAACTTATTACATAAGTAACAAAATCAATTATATTAATTTATATTCTACTAATTTTATTCATTTTTTAAATTAGTTATTATTTTATTTTCATATATATATATATATATATATATATAAACAATAATGTGAGCTATAATAAAAATAAAAATAATGTTTAAATAATTTTAATAAAAAGCACTCAATGTGTAAAAGCATTTCACTCAGAGTAATCAATAAAATATTTTGATATGTACATGACTTAATATAATTTCATATGTTATAAGAATGAAGAGATGAATATACATGTTCATAAAATTTTAACTAAAAGTGTTATAACAAGGTGTGAAGAAGATGTTGTAAAAAGATTACAATATCATCTTCTTATATGTGTATGTAATAGTAGTAAAATATTTTAATGATCATAGATTAAAAAAAAGTAATTGAAAGTAAACAAAATTTAATTACTTTGTAATAATAATAATAAAATAGAGATGTGAAATTTATTCAACAATTAATATAGAATTATTATGTTATATTCAAAAATATTAACAATAATAAAATTCAATTTTGGTTTTAAATAAAATATTTTAATATGTATATTCAATTAGTATTGAAATATATTAAAAGATATATTAATAATAACAATAAAAATAATTATTATACACCATCTTCATAAATTAAATATTCCATCCATATAATCTAAAATGTTTCAATGTCAACTATGTCTATATTATATTTAGTTTTAAAAAAATAGGAAAATAAATTTATTTTTCAACTTCAATTATGTATATATTATATGTAATTTTAAAAAATGGAAAAATAAATTTTTGTTATTAAAAATTTGAAGAAGTTTTACAATTTTACATTTTCACATGTTTTCAAGTATATGTTTTAGTCAATTTTATCTAAATTCCAACAAACAATTTTTATAATTGTAAGTTTAAGTTATGTACTATACACAATTCAACTATCCATTGGTATTTTCAAGTCATTGAATTTATTCATCCATTCAAAAATGTAATTTAAATACTATATATAAACCATGGATATAGAAGGGATCAAATCTTTCAAATATTTTTTACATTTAAACTAGGTTTTCACTTTAAGAAATTTGATCCCTTGTTGTTTTGGTTAATATGGATTTATAATGGTCTTTAATACTTTTTTGTATGTCACCTCTATGTATTTTTAGTTAAAATGGATCTATACTATTCTTTAACATTTTTTTGTATTTCACAAAGTCACCCCTTAGCACATAGGCATTTCAATTGGGGATTTGATCATCAAAACTTGTAGTCACATTTACTTTACATTTTCATTGGATTTCCAAGTTATCTCCCCATTGGGGTCTCTTTTAAAAAGTGTAACGCTAAGAGCTAAACTTGTAACCCTGTGATTAGAAGCTAGACTTACTATTGTGAAATAGGTCTATCATATCATTATTTCTAACAATTCCACGTACATGTTCATATAATTAATTTTTAAATAAATTTATCACTTTTAACTTTTATACTTACTAGTGTGCAATAGATCTATCATATCATTATTTCTAACAATTCCATGTACATGTTCATATAATTATTTTTAAAATAAACAATTCCATGTACATGTTCATATAATTATTTTTAAAATAAATTTATCACTTTTAACTTTAGTATGGTTGTTCTTTATCACAATGCACTAAAAAAAAATAATTGCACAAAATTCCATCATAAATACTTTTATTTTTATTTTTTTTTGTTACCATGTACAATCTTATATTATTATTTGGTAAGTTGTAATAATCCAACATTAAAAAAAATAAAAAAAAATTAATGAACAAAACCTATTTCAAAGGGGGGTATTCTTTCATAATGAATTCAATACAAAATATATATATCTTCAGTGACTAAGAAGAAGTTATCCTCCTTAACTAATCTCAATTCCTACAAGCTACATGGAGAGAAATAGAACATGTATATTCTTTCTATGTGATATAAATATATATATATATGATTTACCCTACATAATAAATATAATAATAGAAATTTAGTAAATCAATATATAGAGTTTAAGGGGTTTTATGTTCTTGACAGGATCTTAACTTTTCACTAAGAATTGTCCTCAACACTAATTAAAAACATTTTACATGAATAACTAATCTTCTCATTTAACTTTTTTCATTGGTAGGCTCTTCCATTTGATGAGGTACATGGTAATCATTTGATTTCATAGATATCTAGTGCTTATTTCTTGGAGTATTTATATTTCTAGTATGATTTCCCCTTCTTTACTATATTTTGGAAAAATAGTAGGAATATGATTTTTTCATTGATTACCTTATTTAAGTAAGAAATATGAAAATATGGATGTACATATGAATATTAATAGAACTCCAATTTGTAAACTATACTTATAATCCTCTATAATATATTAAAAAGACCATAATATCTATGTGTTATTGAATCCTATTTTTGTTGATAACTAAGTTGTCCTTTAATAGTTTGAAAACCTCTTTTTAGTGAACCTTTTGAGTCCATTTCAAGGATTATTTTATGGATGGAAGATGATATCCATAAAGTTCCATAAATGTGGACATTTTTAATGAACTATAAAATTATGTGTAATATAACCCTTCTACAAACAACAATGACTTGACCCATTATGTCTATTTTATATAAAAGAATAAAAATATCCTTATAAACATTTATTCAAATTATTATTTTTTGCATTAGATTTAAGATGATAAGGTGATTTATGAGCCAATTGAGTACCTTAACATTAAAAAAACGCAGTCCAAAACCTTCAATTAAAATTATATCTCTATCACTTACAAAAAACTTTGAGATTTGTCATAGTTTTTGTACTATTTCCATGAATGTTGCTACCAATATAATTGATTTAAAAGTATGAAACTAAGAGAAAAAATGGACATAATTTCTCAATTCAGTCTACTAATACCATAATGGAATTCTTTCCTTCATATTTTACAAACTTGTTTTAAAATCCATTTAAGGTTCATATCACCATTAACTTTCTATAACTAATGGTTGTACATGACCTATTTTTTTTTATTGTCTCTCCATTATTACGTTGGAAAATCATGCATTTTACCACAAAAATTTGAACATCAATTTCAATACCTTCCCAGAAAAAAATTCTTTTGATCCCATGGTGAGCTTTCAAAAACTCTAAATTTCCTCCTATATGAGAGGTGTGAAAATCAAAAGGACCTTTATGTCGAGATGGATCTGTTACATAAATATAGGTGACCTTGATACGATAGTATATCATTATTTCGTACAAATTTATATGATGCATTTCGGTCCTATTGTATTTTTTGAATGATCTTGCATATCTTCTAATTTTTATTTCATTTTGTTATTGTCTTACACCTTATAAAATTTTGGAATATAAATACAACATAGAAAAATATCCATTTCTTCTTCTTACCTTCAAATTTCATTTTCCACCATATTATGTTTTCCTTTTTGTAGATAATTTAAAAGTAATAATCTATCATATTTTTAACTTACCTTTTGTTACTCTTATGAAGATAATAATTGATCCAAGAATCAATTTAACCTACCAATAAAAATTTAATTTTCAAGTGTATTTCTATTTTTTAAGGGTGTTATTTTTTATGATAAATGGGTTTTAGAAAGATTTTTATTTTAAATTGTATTATTTTAAAGGAAATGGGTGTTCCTTCTTGAATTATAACTACACCAATTTCACAACATAAGGCATCATATTTCACAATAAATCATTTTTTGAAGTCAAGTGTGACTAGGATAGGATTTGTAAAAATAGCTTCCTTAAGTTTCTTGAAGGCTTTAGTTCCTTGCTGAGTCTAATAAAATTATTCTTTCTTTAATATTGATGATAGAAGTGCTAATATTTTAATGCAATGTCTTACAAACATGTGGTTATATCATGCAAATCCTAAGAATCTTTTATGTTTTGTATGGTTATTAGATTTTCCAACCTATCATAGCTTTAATTAGGTTAGGATCCAATTTGATACCTTAATGAGATACAATATAATCAAATTCTACTTATTTAACACCACATCAACACTTGGAAGAATTTTCATATATTTCTTGCTCTTCCAATATTTTTAAGAATATGAGAAATTTATGTACATGCTTTTATCAACCTTTTATATAGATAGTATGTCATCCAAGAATACTAACACAAATTTTCTTAGGAAGAGTTTGAAAATGTAATTCACAAATATTTTAATTTTTGAAGGTGCATCAATAAGTCCAAAAAGAATAACAAAAACTCATAAGGATACTCATGTGTTATAAAAGTTGTTCTGAGAAGGTTTTCTTGCCTCATTCTAATTTAAATAGGAAAATTGTCTTTGGTATTCATTTTATTGAGTTGTTTATAATATGGGCACATACACCATGAACCATCCTTACTTGTAAGCATATTTTTTGCTGAAAAAGAGCGTTATTTGGCTAGATTGAATGATGCCAACCTATAACTATAACACTCCCTCCCTCCCTACCTCCCTTTACTATACATGGCCTTGGAAGTTATTACTTTAATTTTAACACAATCGGCTTGTTATAATTATGGAAATGGGGTTACGAAATTCCTCCTTACCCAAATTTAGCAGAATTAAATATGGAGTACACCATCACATTCAAATCATTGAGATATTTTCAACAATATAAAATTTATTCCAATCCTATGCCCTAATGAAAATTTATGCCCCATTAAATTTTTATCATTTAAGCCCTACCACATAGGGAAGAACCTACCACATGGGACTTATGTGAAAAAATCACCTCATCCTAGTGGTTCCACATCATTTCAAGCACCAACATGGCCATGAAATTATTTGAAGCGCCTACAACATCACCTAGCCCATGGGTCTCATGAGTCCATCAATTAGCATGCAAACCCTTAAATTCCTTTTTATTTGGTTCTTATCAATATAGCACACACAACATTTATGCTCAAAAAATTCTCAAGAGCCCCATACATCTAGATCATTGCATCTACTGAATGACATCCTTGTCTGGCACATATTCAAACCTCCCAAGCATTAGCTTTTGCACCCACCACTAGATGCCCCAAATACCTAGATGCATAATCATACTTCGATCAATCCAATCCCATGCCACTCCTTCATAAATGGGGACCGATCCTAGATATGACTTATCCTTGGCCTTTAACATCTAGGTTTATCGAGGGTTACCCTTGATGGACCCCACCCTACATAGTTTCATATTACACTTTTAATGATCTTATCTTGTTCATCTCTAATCCAATTCCCATGCAAGTTCTATCCCAAAAATTATTCCCAAATATATCAAAACATCCCTAATTTTATCTAACATGGATACTCGTGGATATAATAAAAATCGTACACATCCATATTCAAAGTGACTTAAAGTTTTTCCTTATGAATCTCAAGGAACTAAACAAGTTTTCCCTGAATTAAAGTGTTTCTCAAAACATTTTCTTCTAAAAACAAATAAATCTCCATTCAAACAGAAGTCTCGACAACAGTGAAACCCCCATTCCCACACTATATTTATAGGCATTAAACATATCCATAATAATAGAAACTAAGTTTCTAACATGAATACCAACTCACATAAGACTTAGGTAAAATATAAATGAAAATTTGCTATAAATTTAGATAAAATATCATCCCACTAATCACATAATATATTGGAGCAAACACCATTAGATCCACTGACATAACATGACATATAAAACATCAACCACAAAATTTCACTTTTCCATAAATATTATATGTCCCTGACTTTCATAACATATACACATATATAAACCACACATAATAATAGTCAATTCCACTCATCAAGTAATCATACATAATATGTAATTTAAATCTACACCCAAGAAGGTATCAACAGTCACATGGATCTACAAATCCTTCTCAACCATGAGAAAATTTACATAATCCATCTCATTTCTAATTCATAGGAATACACCTTCATACGTGAACAATGTGGATGCACTCATTATCATATAACAACAATATTTATAAATGAATTAAACATATATAACCAAAGAATATAGGTAAGGAACTTACCTTGTCAAATGAACAATTAAAAACTGAGAGAGTTACTTCAACTCTACACCCAACCATAGACCAAAATCATGAAAATATATTTTGTATTTGACCACCTCCAAGATAAATTTAGAGCTTAAGTATTGAGTTCTCAAGAGAATTTATACCAATTCCATTAAATTTGTTCATGCATGAATCAATATACCACATGTATTCACGTGCTTAATATAATATTTATCACATAGTGTCTCCAGATATTCAACAAAGAATTCAAAGAACACTAAATCTCCACCTAATAACTGTGCATGTATCAACAAAACTCATATATTTCCCTCTTCTAGCTAGTAATTGAAAGCACATGTTGGCCCTCGTTTTTTATCTCTTTTTGTTTATAAAATACATCTTATTTTGCCATACTATCCATCTATTCACCATCATGTCCACCTTATTTTGATGCAAAGATGTATATACATGTATTTAAATTATGTTTTCAAATTATTAGATGTTTTTGTAAAAATTGAAATTTATGTGCATTTTTGGATAGCATCAAAAATTCCCGTAATGGCCTCATGGTTTTAATATTTGCAGGACACTTGGGCTCGAGATCGATACATTTATAGAAGGATTGGGAACTAAGAATAAGTGTACACATATTGATATAGTCAAACTGAGCTTTAATACGCCCGGTCAAAGGTGGTCAAACATGACTTGTCTTTATGGATGATCCCTAGAAACTAGGTCAAAACTCTAATTTATGGGATTTTCTAGATTTTGATGGATCTCATGAATGAATTTGACTTGATTTAATAAGATAAGTATATTTATTACTATAGAAGCTATTTTAGATGATTTTTTTTAGAAACTTTATCTATTTAAGCCTCAAACTTTGAAGGCATTGAGATATAGATATGTATGTAGAACTTGTTTGACTTAACATTATTATTTATGAAAATTGGAGACATAATTGAAGATCTCTTCTATGATATTTTTTTTTCTTATATGTTGGTTTATTTATTAGAGTTTTAAGTAGCTGAACTCACCTTGAGTGTGTGAAGAAAGGGTGGAGGGCCCCCACACCGAGCTAAGTGCACTTCTTAGTTTATTTGTAGTTGTAATTTTTGAATTAGTTTTCTTATGTTTAATTTGTTTATGCTGATAATTTTTTAGTATTGATGAATCTAATGATCATTCTTAACTTTCATATGAATGGACAAACAAATTTTTAAGTTCAACATTATTTCTATCTAATTAATATCTTCGGTTAGAATTCATCTTTACGTGCTTTAGGTGTTTTTACATGCTTTTTTGAATTCATGTTTTAACAATAGCGTTACTGATAAATGAATATATGATGAAGGAAAATCAAGACCTCTTCAGTGAAGAGCCTCTTCAATTATTGCTTGATGTATATTAATCTATTGTTCAATTAAGTATTTTTTGATTTCTAATTCATAAGGTAATCTTATTAGAGAAGGACAGAAAAATCTCTTAAGTTAGGAGATTATTCTGCTTCTAATAATACATATGAATTATAAATTGTTTAAGTTTGATTTATATTTGTAATATGCATTCCCTTAATCATTAATAAAACTTCTTCTAAATTGATCACAACTGCAACCCATATACTTTGGGTATGCTTCTAAGTTCCACTAACACGGATTGCTAATAAATACTTGCATTATTTTACAACAATAAATTGACCCAAATTTTTTGGTGCCCTTGTCGAGGAAGCATATTTCATAATGGTCAAATACGAAGACAAAAATTATATATATATATAATCACCAAAAACAAGAAAAACATAGTTTTTCTTTCAATGTTTTCTTATGCCTAGAGATAGAGATTAGAAAGGTAGATATATGAAACAAAACCCTTGGTGCCCTTGTCGAGGAAGATATTTCATAATGGTCAAATACGAAGACAAAAATTATATATATATATATATATAATCACCAAAAACAAGAAAAACATAGTTTTTCTTTCAATGTTTTCTTATGCCTAGAGATAGAGATTAGAAAGGTAGATATATGAAACAAAAACCCCCAACAGTTGACTCATCCCCAAGACTAACAACACTGATTGCTGGAAAGCCTACTATAGAAGAGTTACAGGAAAATCAGAGATCGGGATAAAGATTAAATTTAGTTGAAAGATAAATCTTGTTATCCTTAGAGGTAAAGAAAAAGAAATCACCTAAAGAACCTCCTTCCATATGGAAACAAAAAGACACAAGAAAACCAACAACTGAACAACTAGAGCAACCTATCCTTGAAGAAATCAAAGTAGTGGAAGAAATATGAAGTCAACCACATATTGAAACACTACACATCTCTGAACAAGAAATGGCTGAAGAAGGAGAAGGATCAACTAGAATAAACATGACTCCTGAATAGAGACTTGAATATGAAAGAAAAAAAATGGAATGGTGAAGGAAATGAGAGGAAGAAAGAAGAATTGAGGTAGAAAGAAAAGAAAAAGAAGCAAGAAGAGTTGAAGCACCTAGAAAGATAGAGGAAGAAGCAAGAAGAGAAAATAAAAATAGAATAACACAAGAAAATGAGCAAGAAATTAACAATGATCAAGAAACTACTTTTGGATTATCTATTCTAGATGTAAGAGCAATATTAGGAGAAGAAATAAAAATGAAAACTTTCCACTTTCTGTATTTCCTAACTTCTATGGAATATCAACATAATATCCTGATGCATTCATGTTTGAGTTTGATATCTTGTGTAGAAATTATGGATATACTGATGAAACACACAATCTTCGACATTTTCCTGCTACTTTGAAAGAAGTAGCCTTGAAATCATTCATGGGATTAGGAGAACATACAATTTATTCTTGGGATGATATGAATAAAAAAATTCTTAAAAATTATCAAGTTTACTGCAGGGCTAGAGACTCGAAAGAAGACATTTCAGAATGACATAAATAGAAGATGAAAGTTTGGAAGAATATTTGGAAATATTCTTTTACAATTTACAGAAATCCGAACATCATTCTCTTAGTCCTGATACAATCTGCACTATTTTTCTTAAGGGTATCAAAGATGAGTATTTAGACATTCCTAATGTAATGGGAAAAGAAGGTATTTCCAATTTACCATTTGAAGGAATTGTTGAACTATGTCATAAATACTCTAGGCAAAGAGCAAAGAGTGGAAAGAGAGATATTTGATCAAAAGCTTCCAAATCTGTAGTAAGTACAGTAACAAGAGTAGAGATAAGAAGCCTTTTAGAAAATTTCAAAAAATATATCTTAAGCACTTTGGGAACATATGTAGATGTCTTGAAAGCTAAGTAAAATAAAGAAGAGCAAGATGAAATTTTAGAAATTTTATGTCCAAAGTGTACGCAAAAACATCCACTCAGGGAATGTCCATTGCAAGGTATACAAGTGTGTGGAATTTTCACAGAAAATCATGCAACAGAAAAATGTTCCAAATTAAAAGAATTGCAACGAGAAGAAGTGAAAGGAGTAGATTCTCTCTACTATATGGCACCAACGAGACCTTGGCAACCAAGGATTCCTCAACAATTCCCTCAAAAAACCCCCAAAATTTTCGATTTCCTCAAAATAAAAGGAATACACCAATGCCATGGTAGGCTTGGCCACCATAACAATATCAAAACAAACCTACACAAGGTTGGAGGGGATATGGTTAAGGAAACCAACCACGACATCATATGTATCCTCAGTACTATTAATATAAACAACCATACCCTCCACAACCATTTACTCAATATTGATAATTCCAACAACATCAAGCAATTCCATATCCATTTCAAAACCAACCAATGGTAACTCAACAACAACAACTTCAAATGCCCACTAACCAACAACCTCCTAGACTAACATAATTTCCAGCTCAGCCAGTAGGTAATCCAAGTAACAAGGTGGATAGACCAGCATATCATGTGGAAGAGGCAACATATTATCTTACTTATTCAATTCTTCCCATATAGAATGTCCACCTAAGGTTTGGGAAGGTGTTACAAAAATATTCTCCTCCGATAATTGAAAAAGAAACTGAACAAGCAGAACAGAGTCAAGAATCTCAAGCAGAAAAGAAAATTTATAAAGGTAAATATATTATGAGACAAACACCACCATATCTAGAGAGATTGATACAACAGAATACTCCAATATCTCTTCATGAATTTAATATTCTGGATGAATTAAAGAACACATATGTTAAAATTCCTTTTTTGTAGGCAATTAAAGACATTCCAATATCTGCAAAAACAATAAAGGAATTATGCATTAATAAATCTGGCAGAAGAAAGAAGGATCCACCTACAATCCAGGTAATTGGAAGTCTATCAAGTCTCATGTCTACAAACAAAGTCATTGAAAAGTATGTTGATCTAGGAATTCCTATGGTTTCCATTTTGATTAAAAAAAATTAGTGACAAATACTTTAATAGACTTGGGAGAAACAATCAATGTTATGATCTGGATTTATGTAGGAACACAACAGAATAAAACACATAACCATAAATACAGAGATGCAGCGGAAATAATGCGTCATTTCATTAATAACAGAAATATGCTTACAGACATAATGGAAATAAAATAGCTAGGGTGCTGGTAGCGAATCTCTGAGAAGAGATGTGATGGCTACAGACCTTTGAACTATGTTACAATGAGGCTCGAGGGCCTATTTATTATTTAGAAATAATGTAGAATCTGAAACGTTCAAAAACCTAACCGTAGGAGATGAGGCACCAAAACTGTGGGCGCCCGTTTGCGTAAATTGGTGGTTCAACTTCCCGGGGGCGTAACTTTGGCACCCGATCTCCGTTTGATGTGCTCAATAGCTCTTTAGAAAGATATATCCGAGGAATTTAACTTTCAGGATGAATTTGATGATCAAATTCGCTGGTAAAATGATACCCAAAAAACATCGTCGTTTAGGGCCTCAAAACGGCTTCGGAAGTTCAGGACCCGAAAAACTGCTAAAAATAGTAAGTTTTGTTGCAACTTGAAAACTGAAGGAACTGATGATGGGGGTTCAAATGGAATAGGTGGGTGGCCACCAATATCCACCTGGATCATTAAGCCCCCAAAACGGCTCTGAGAGTGGAGGACCCAAAAACCTGCTGAATGTGAAAAGCTGCAAGGATTGATGGTGCTGAATGTGAAAAGCTGCAAGGATTGATGGTGCTGGTCCAAATGGAATAGGTGGGTGGCCACCCATATCCACCTGGATCATTCCTCCCTCCTTAGGAAGCAATGGTCCCCATTTCATTGAGATCCTTCATGAGATGAGGCAAATTCTGTTCAATTGAGTATTAGATGTATTGAAGATGTCATGGACCTGCGGGTGGACATGCTGGATGTGTTTAGTAAATTTGGTTTCATTATCAGACTTAGCTAGTACATGTCTAGATTTTGTATGTGTAGTTACAGGATGTATGGAAACATCAGGCGGTGGTACGTTGGGAGTCAAATCAATGGAGTGCTTGTCCTGACAGTGTAGAGGAACCTTTATGAGTGAGGAGAAATTGTCATCGTATTCCTCCATAACTTTGTCCAACTACTGCAGCCGTGCAAGGGAGCCCTATTTTGAGGTTGTGGCCACAACATTCTTCTTTCCCTTTGAGTGAGTCATAAGGAAAATGAATTTCCTGGTTTGGGAAACAATCTTACTGCGTTGTTTTGCAGAAGTCAAAGAGATGACAGGAGGGGGTACTACGTCTGGTATACTGTACAAGTTATTTCCCAAAGTAATAATAATAGCACGAGGCCTAGACTCATACACATCATGGCACCTCCACAAGCATGGTTGGCCAAATAATACATCAGCTACATCAAGAGGAGCAACATCACACAATACCTCATCCGTGAAGGATACTATATGGAAGGCGGCACTGTTGGCAGATGCAGAGATCTCTCCCTGCATGGAGCCACCCGATGGTATACAGTTGTGGGTGTGCTATGGTCGGTAGGCCGAGCCACTTCACGACCTCTACTGAAATGAGGTTCTTTTGCCTTCCGCTATCGACGAGAAATTGTAGCGGAGAACCCTTTACCCACATCTGCGACTAGAAGAGGCGCTCCCCCTCCTCTGGATCCTCTAGACCCTCCTTCTGGATCTTGGTGGTGGCAACAATGGCACTAGGATTTGCATCAATGATCTACTTCCCTTTGTCATTGCCTTTGTCTAGTTCTAACTCGGGATCAGAAAATGCATCTAATTCAGGTGCCTTTAGTTCGGCCACCAAAGACTGTTTGGCCTGACACTCGTTTGTGCTGTGAGTGGGGCTATTATGAAAGTCACACCACTTCCTGGTGTCCTTATTTGGATTTGTGGTGTTGTTCTGAGTCGCATTGCTTTGGCCTTGCCCCTTGTTCCTTGGTTCGGGGGCACCTTTCAGATTTGCAGAACCAAAGTCTCGCTTCTTCTGCTTAAATTTCTGCTCGATCTTGGCAGCATAGCGATATGCCGTGCCAAGCAATGTAATTTTGAGGAACTCCATTTCCTCCTGAATGTGTTTGTGTAGACAGCCGCGGTACTTGAGCACCAAATGTCTCTCCGAATATTTAATACCAAAATTTGTGCACATGGTATGGAACAAATTCGTCAGTTCGTGCACATCTTGATCCTTTTGTTGCCGCAGCGTGGTCCATTGGATGTATTTGTCCTCATAGCTCCCCACGAGGTAATATTGTTCCTAGATGCCATCTCGGAACGAATTCCAAGTGGGTGTGGCAGAGAACATATAGGGTTCCCCTTTTCCCTCTTGATCATGGTAGGTTTCCCACCAGTCTTTGACATGGGGGGCAGCTTTGAGGAGTGTAAAAATAATCTTTTCTCGGTCAGAAAAGTCACGGACCGAGAAATACCCTTCCCGAAAATTTAACCATCTGTCTACGGTGTCTGCATCTATTTTTCCTTCAACTATAGGAATGTGAAATTTTACCTGTACCTTGAAGGGAGTGGCACCTCCAGAGTGTTTGTTGGATGCAGATGCGCCATATGTGGGCAGTCGTTGAAGGATTTGAGCAAAGTTATCCATCATCGCATTCCTTTGTTTCTCGAGGGCATCCTCGAGTAGTATTTTGATAGGATCTCCTGCTCCCTCATCTTTCTTTTCTTCTGCCATGGGAGATCGTCGGGGTTTGCGAGGCTGATCTTGTAACGGTTCAACCAGATCGAGCCCTAACTCCTTATACCCTGACCGCGTTGGGGACATGCAAAGAAAAGCAAAGAAAGAGCAGACCCGCTCTGATACCACTGATCCAGATTTATGTAGGAACACAACAGAATAAACACATAACCATAAATACAGAGATGCAGCGGAAATAATGCATCATTTCATTAATAACAAAAATATGCTTACAGACATAATGGAAATAAAATAGCTAGGGTGCTGGTAGCGAATCTCTGAGAAGAGATGTGATGGCTATAGACCTCTGAACTATGTTACAATGAGGCTCGAGGGCCTATTTATTATTAAGAAACAATGTAGAATCTGAAACGTCCAAAAACCTAACCGTAGGAGATAAGGCGCCAAAACTGTGGGCGCCCATTTGGGTAAATTGGTGGTTCAACTTCCCGGGGGCGTAACTTTGGCACCCGATCTCCGTTTGATGCGCTCAATAGCTCATTAGAAAGATATTTCCGAGCACTACAACTTTGAGGATGAATTTGATGATCAAATTTGATATTAAAACGATACGCAAAAAACGTCATCGTTTAGGGCCTCAAAACGGCTCCGGAAGTTCAGGACTCGAAAAACTGCTAAAAATAGTAAGTTTTGTTGCAACTTGAAAACTGAAAGCGATGATGATGGTGGATCAAATGGAATAGGTGGGTGGCCACCAATATCCACCTAGATCATTAAGCTGCCAAAACGGCTCCGAGAGTGGAGGACCCAAAAACCTGCTAAAAATAGTAAGTTGTGATGAATGTGAAAAGATGCAAGAATTGATGGTGCTGGTCCAAATGGAATAGGTGGGTGGCCACCGATATCCACCTAGATCTTTCCTCCCTCCTTAGGAAGCAATGGTCCCCATTGCGTTGAGATCCTCCATGAGATGAGGCAAATTCTGTTGAACTGAGTATTAGATGTATTGAAGATGTCATGGACCTACGGGTGGAAATGCTGGATGCATTTAGTAAATTTGGTTTCTTTATCAGCCTTAGACAGTACATGTTTAGATTCTGTATGTGTAGTTGTAGGATGTATGGAAACATCAGGCGGTGGTGCGTTGGGATTCAAATCAATGGAGTGCTTGTCCTGACATTGTAGAGGAACCTTTATGAGTGAGGAGAAATTGTCATCGTATTCCTCCATAAATTTGTCCATTTGCTACAGCCGTGCAAGGGAGCCCTCTTCTGAGGTTGTGGCCACAATATTATTCTTTCCATGAGAGTGAGTCGTAAGGAAAATGAATTTCCTGGTTTGGGAAACAATCTTACTGCGTTGTTTTGCAGTAGTCAAAGAGATGACAGGAGGCGGTACTACCTCTGGTAACCTGTACAAGTTATTTCCCAAAGTAATAATAATAGCACGAGGCCTAAACTCATACACAGCATGTCGCCTCCACAAGTATGGTTGGCCCAATAATACATCAACTACATCAGAGGAGAAACATCATACAATACCTCATCCGTGAATGGGTTGATATTGTATGGAAGGCAGCACTGCTGGCAGATGCAGAGATCTCTCCCTGGGTGGAGCCACCCGATGGTATATGAATGTGGGTGTGCTATGGTCGGTAGGTCGAGCCGTTCATGACCTCTGTTGAAATGAGGTTCTTTTGGCTTCCGTTATCGACGATAAATTGCAGCGGAGAACCCTTTACCCACATCTGTGACTAGAAGAGGCACTCCCCCTCCTCTGGATCCTCTGGACCCTCCTTCTGGATCTTGGTGGTGGCAACAATGGCACTGGGATCCGCATCAATGATCTGCTTCCCTTTTTCATTGCCTTTGTCTGGTTCTAACTCAGGATCATAAAATGCATCTAATTTGGGTGCCTTTAGTTCGGCCACCAAAGACTGTTTGGCCCAACACTCGTTTGTGCTGTGAGTGGGGCTGTTATGAAAGTCACACCACTTCCCTGTGTCCTTCTTTGGATTTGTGATGTTGTTCTGAGTCGCATTGCTTTGGCCTTGCCCCTTGTTCTTCGGTTTGGGAGCATCTTTCAGATTTGCAGATCCAAAGTCTCGCTTCTTCTTCTTAAATTTCTCCTTGATCTTGGCGGCATAGCAATATGCCGTGCCAAGCAATGTAATTTCAAGGAACTCCATTTCCTCCTGAATGTGTTTGTGCAGACAGCCATGGAACTTGAGCACCAAATGTCTCTCTGAATCATTAATACCCAACTTTGTGCGCAGGGTATGGAACAGATTCGTCAGTTTGTGCACATCTTGATCCTTTTGTTGCCGCAACGTGGTCCATTGGATGTATTTGTCCTCATAGCTCCCCACGGGGTAATATTGTTCCTTTATGCCATCTCAGAACGAATTCCAAGTGGGTGTGGTGGAGAATAGAGAGGGTTCCCCTTTGCCCTCTTGCTCACGGTAGGTTTCCCACCAGTCTTTGACATGGGGGGCAGCTTTGAGGAGTGCAAAAATAATCTTTTCTCGGTCAGAGAAGTCATGGACCGAGAAATACCCTTCCAGGAAATTTAACCATCTGTCTACGGCGTCTGCATCTATTTTTCCTTCAAATATAGGAATGTCAAAGTTTACCTATACCTTGAAGGGAGTGGCACCTCCAGAGTGGTTGTTGGATGCAGATGCGCCATATGTGGGCAGTTGTTGAAGGATTTATGCAAAGTTATCCATCATTGCGTTCCTTTGTTTCTCGAGGGCCTCCTCAAGCAGTATTTTGATAGGATCTCCTGCTCCCTCGTCTTTCTTTTCTTCCTCCATGGGAGTTCGTCGGGGTTTGCGAGGCTGATCTTGCAAGGGTTCAACCAGATCTAGCCCTAACTCGTTATACCCTGACCACATTGGGGACATGCAAAGAAAAACAAAGAAAGAGCAGACCCACTCTGATACCACTGATCCATATTTATGCAGGAATGCAACAGAATAAACACATAACCATAAATACAGAGATGCAACAAAAATAATGTGTCATTTCATTAATAACAGAAATATGCTTACAGACATAATGGAAATAAAATAGCTAGGGTGCTGGTAGCGAATCTCTGAGAAGAGATGTGATGGCTACAGACCTATGAACTATGTTACAATGAGGCTTGAGGGCCTATTTATTATTGAGAAATAATGTAGAATCCGAAACGTCCAAAAACCTAACCGTAGGAGATGAGGCGCCAAAACTGTGGGCACCCGTTTGGGTAAATTGGTGGTTCAACTTCTTGGGGGCGTAACTTTGGCACCCGATCTCCATTTGATGCGCTCAATAGCTCGTTAGAAAGATATATCCGAGAAATAAAAATTTCGGGACGAATTTGATGATAAAATTCGCTGGTAAAACGATACCTAAAAAACGTCGTCGTTTAGGGCCTCAAAACGGCTCCGGAAGTTCAGGACCCAAAAAACTGCTAAAAATAGTAAGTTTTGTTGCAACTTGAAAACTGAAAGAACTGATTATGGGGGTTCAAATGGAATAGGTGGGTGGCCACCAATATCCACCTGGATCATTAAGCCCCCAAAATGGCTCCGAGAGTGGAGGACTCGAAAACCTGCTAAAAATAGTAAGTTGTGATGAATGTGAAAAGTTGCAAGAATTGATGGTGCTGGTCCAAATGGAATAGGTGGGTGGCCACCGATATCCACCTGGATCATTCCTCCCTCCTTAGGAAGCAATGGTCCCCATTGCGTTGAGATCCTCCATGAGATGAGGCAAATTCTGTTGAACTAAGTATTAGAGGTATTGAAGATGTCATGGACCTGCGGGTGGACATGTTGGATGCGTTTAGTAAATTTGGTTTCTTTATCATCCTTAGATAGTACATGTTTGGATTCTATATGTGTAGTTGCAGGATGTATGGCAACATCAGGCGGTGGTGCGTTGGGAGTCAAATCAATGGAGTGCTTGTCCTGACAGTGTAGAGGAACCTTTATGAGTGAGGAGAAATTGTCATCGTATTCCTCCATAACTTTGTCCATCTGCTGCAACCGTGCAAGGGAGCCCTGTTTCGAGGTAGTGGCCACAATATTCTTCTTTCCCTGTGAGTGAGTCGTAAGGAAAATGAATTTCCTGGTTTGGGAAATAATCTTACTGCGTTGTCTTGCAGTAGTCAAAGAGATGATAGGAGACGGTACTACCTCTGGTATCCTGTACAAGTTATTTCCCAAAGTAATAATAACAGCGCGAGGCCTAGACTCATACACAGCATGTCGCCTCCACAAGTATGTTTGGCCCAATAATACATCAACTACATCAAGAAGAGGAACATCACACAATACCTCATCCGTGAATGGCTTGATACTGTATGGAAGGCGGCACTGCTGGCGGATGCGGAGATCTCTCCCTAGGTGGAGCCACCCAATGGTATACGGCTGCGGGTGTGCTATGGTTGGTAGGCCGAGCCGCTTCACGACCTCTGCTGAAATGAGGTTCTTTTGGCTTCCGCTATCGACGAGAAACTGCAGCGGAGAACCCTTCACCCACATCTGCGACTGGAAGAGGCGCTCCCCCTCCTCTGGATCCTCTGGACCCTCCTTCTGGATCTTGGTGGTGGCAACAATGGCACTGGGATCTGCATCAATGATCTGCTTCCCTTTGTCATTCCCTTTGTCTGGTTCTAACTCAGGATCAGAAAATGCATCTGATTCGGGTGCCTTTAGTTCAGCCACCAAAGACTGTTTGGCCCGACACTCGTTTGTGCTGTGAGTGGGGCTGTTATGAAATTCACACCACTTCCCTGTGTCTTTCTTTGGATTTGTGGTGTTGTTCTGAGTCGCATTACTTTGGCCTTGCCCCTTGTTCTTCGCTTCGGGGGCATCTTTCATATTTGTAGATCCAAAGTCTCGCTTCTTCTGCTTAAATTTCTGCTCGATCTTGGCGGCATAGCGATATGCCGTGCCAAGCGATGTAATGTCGAGGAACTCCATTTCCTCTTGAATGTGTTTGTGCAGACAGCCACGTTATTTGAGCACCAAATGTCTCTCTAAATCTTTAATACCCAACTTTGTGCACAGGGTATGGAACAGATTCGTCAGTTCATGCACATCTTGATCCTTTTGTTGCCGCAACATGGTCCATTTAACGTATTTGTCCTCATAGCTCCCCACGGGGTAATATTGTTCCTTGACACCATCTCGGAACAAATTCCAAGTGGGTGTGGCGGAGAACAGAGAGGGTTCCCCTTTGCCGTCTTGCTCACCGTAGGTTTCCCACCAGTCTTTGACATGGGGGGCAGCTTTGAGGAGTGCAAAGTAATCTTTTCTCGGTCAAAGAAGTCATGGACCGAGAAATACCCTTCCAGCAAATTTAACCATCTGTCTATGGCATCTGCATCTATTTTTCCTTCAAATATAGGAATGTCAAAGTTTACCTGTACCTTGAAGGGAGTGGCACCTCCAGAGTGGTTGTTGGATGCAGATGCGCCATATGTGGGCAGTCGTTGAAGGATTTGAGCAAAGTTATCCATCATCGCGTTCCTCTGTTTCTCGAGGGCCTCCTTGAGCAGTATTTTGATAGGATCTCCTGCTCCCTCGTCTTTCTTTTCGGGAGGTCGTCAAGGTTTGCGAGGCTGATCTTGTAAGGGTTCAACCAGATCGAGCCCTAACTCCTTATACCCTGACCACGTTGGGGACATGCAAAGAAAAACAAAGAAAGAGCAGACCCGCTCTGATACCACTGATCCGGATTTATGCAGGAATGCAACAAAATAAACACATAACCATAAATACAGAGATGCAGCAGAAATAATGCGTCATTTCATTAATAACAGAAATATGCTTAGAGACATAATGGAAATAAAATAGCTAGGGTGTTGGTAGCGAATCTCTGCGAAGAAATGTGATGGCTACAGACCTCTGAACTATGTTAAAATGAGGCTCGAGGGCCTATTTATTATTGAGAAACAATGTAGAATCCAAAACGTCCAAAAACCTAACCGTAGGAGATGAGGCGCCAAAACTGTGGGCGCTCGTTTGGATAAATTGGTGGTTCAACTTCCCAGGGGCGTAACTTTGGCACCCGATCCCTGTTTGATGCACTCAATAGCTCGTTAGAAAGATCTATCCGAGGACTACAACTTTCAGGATTAATTTCACGATCAAATTTGATGGTAAAACTATACCCAAAAAACGTCGTTGTTTAGGGCCTCAAAACGGCTCCGGAAGTTCAAGACCCGAAAAACTGCTAAAAATAGTAAGTTTTGTTGCAACTTGAAAACTGAAAGAACTGATGATGGGGGTTCAAATGCAATAGGTGGGTGGCCGCCAATATCCACCTGGATCATTAAGACCCCAAAATGGCTCCGAGAGTGGAGGACCCCAAAACCTGCTAAAAATAGTAAGTTGTGCTGAATGTGAAAAGCTGCAAGAATTGCTGGTGCTGGTCCAAATGGAATAGGTGGGTGGCCACCAATATCCACCTGGATCATTCCTCCCTCCTTAGGAAGAAATGGTACCCATTGTGTTGAGATCCTCCATGAGATGAGGCAAATTCTATTGAATTGAGTATTAGATGTATTGGAGATTTCATGGACCTGCGGGTGGACATGCTGGATGCGTTTAGTAAATTTGGTTTCTTTATCAGCCTTAGACAGTACATGTTTTGATTCTGTATGTGTAGTTGCAGGATGTATGGCAACATCAGGCGGTGGTGCGTTGGGAGTCAAATCAATGGAGTGCTTGTCCTGACAGTGTAGAGGAACCTTTATGAGTGAGGAGAAATTGTCATCGTATCCCTCCATAAATTTTCCCATCTGCTGCAGCCGTGCAAGGGAGCCCTGTTTCGAGGTTGTGGCCACAATATTCTTCTTTCCCTATGAGTGAGTCGTAATGAAAATGAATTTCCTGGTTTGGGAAACAATCTTACTGCGTTGTTTTGTAGTAGTCAAAGAGATGACAGGAGGCGGTACTACCTCAGGTATCCTGTACAAGTTATTTACCAAAGTAATAATAATAGCATGAGGCCCAGACTCATACACATCATGTCACCTCCACAAGTATGGTTGGCCCAATAATACATTAGCTACATCAAGAGGAGCAACATCACACAATACCTAATCCGTGAATGGCTTGATACTGTATGGAAGGCGACACTGCTGGCGGATGCGGAGATTGCTCCCTGGGTGGAGCCACCCGATGGTATATGGCTGTGGGTGTGCTATGGTTGGTAGGCCGAGCCGCTTCACAACCTCTGCTTAAATGAGGTTCTTTTGGCTTCCGCTATCGACGAGAAATTGCAGTGGAGAACCCTTTACCCACATCTCCGACTGGAAGAGGTGCTCCCCCTCCTCTGGATCCTTTAGTCCCTCCTTCTGGATCTTGGTGGTGGCAACAATGGAACTGGGAACTGCATCAATGATTTGCTTCCCTTTTTCATTGCCTTTGTCTGGTTCTAACTCAGGATCAGAAAATGCATCTAATTCGGGTGCCTTTAGTTCGGCCACCAAAGACTGTTTGGCCCAACACTCGTTTGTGCTGTGAGTGGGGCTGTTATGAAAGTCACACCACTTCCCTGTGTCCTTATTTGGATTTGTGGTGTTGTTCTGAGTCACATTGCTTTGGCCTTGCCCCTTGTTCTTTGGTTCGGGGGCACCTTTTAGATTTGCAGATCCAAAGTCTCGCTTCTTCTGCTTAAATTTTTCCTCGATCTTGGTGGCATAGCGATATGCCGTGCCAAGCGATGTAATGTCGAGGAACTCCATTTCCTCCTGAATGTGTTTGTGCAGACAGCCACGGTACTTGAGCACCAAATGTCTCTCTGAATCTTTAATACCCAACTTTGTGCGTAGGGTATGGAACAGATTCGTCAGTTCGTGCACATCTTGATCCTTTTGTTGCCACAGGGTGGTCCATTGGATGTATTTGTCCTCATAGCTCCCCATGGGGTAATATTGTTCCTTGATGCCGTCTCGGGATGAATTCCAAGTGGGTGTGGTGGAGAACAAAGAGGGTTCCCCTTCTCCCTCTTGCTCACGGTAGGTTTCCCACCAGTCTTTGACATGGGGGGCAGCTTTGAGGAGTGAAAAAATAATCTTTTCTCGGTTAGAGAAGTCATGGACCGAGAAATACCCTTCCAACAAATTTAACCATTTTTCTACTTCTGTATCTATTTTTCCTTCAAATATAGGAATGTCAAAGTTTACCTGTACCTTGAAGGGAGTGGCACCTCCAGAGTGGTTGTTGGATGCAGATGCGCCATATGTGGGAAGTCGTTGAAGGATTTGAGAAAACTTATCCATCATCACGTTCCTTTGTTTCTCGAGGGCCTCCTCGAGTAGTATTTTGATAGGATCTCCTGCTCCCTCGTCTTTCTTTTCTTCTGCCATGGGAGGTTGTCGGGGTTTGAGAGGCTGATCTTGCAAGGGTTCAACCAGATTGAGCCCTAACTCCTTATACCCTGACCGCGTTGGGCATATGCAAAGAAAAACAAAGAAAGAGGAGACCCGCTCTGATACCACTGATCCGGATTTATGCAGGAATTTAACTGAATAAACACATAACCATAAATATAGAGATGCAACAGAAATAATGCGTCATTTCATTAATATCAGAAATATGCTTACAGACATAATGGAAATAAAATAGCTAGGGTGCTGGTAGAAAATCTCTGAGAAGAGATGTGATGGCTACAGTCCTCTGAACTATGTTACAATGAGGCTTGAGGGCCTATTTATTATTGAAAAATAATGTAAAATCTGAAACGTCCAAAAACCTAATCATAGGAGATGAGGCGCCAAAACTATGGGCGCCCGTTTTGGTAAATTGGTGGTTCAACTTCCCGGGGGCGTAACTTTGGCACCCGATCTCCGTTTGATGCGCTCAATAGCTCATTATAAAGATCTATCCGAGGAATAAAAATTTTGGGATGAATTTGATGATCAAATTCGCTGGTAAAATGATACCCAAAAAACGTCGTCGTTTAGGGCCTCAAAATGGCTCCCGAAGTTCAGGACCCAAAAAACTGCTAAAAATAGTAAGTTTTGTTGCAACTTGAAAACTGAAAGAAATGATTATGGGGGTTCAAATGGAATAGGTGGGTGGCCACCAATATCCACCTGGATCATTAAGCCCCCAAAATGGCTCCGAGAGTGGAGGACCTGAAAACCTGCTAAAAATAGTAAGTTGTGCTGAATGTGAAAAGCTGCAAGAATTGATGGTGCTGGTCCAAATGGAATAGGTGGGTGGCCACCGATATCCACCTGGATCATTCCTCCCTCCTTAGGAAGAAATGGTCTCCATTGCATTGAGACCCTCCATGAGATGAGGCAAATTCTGTTGAACTGAGTATTAGATGTATTGAAGATGTCATGGACCTGTGGGTGGACATGCTGGATGCATTTAGTAAATTTGGTTTCTTTATCAGCCTTAGATAGTACATGTTTGGATTCTGTATGTGTAGTTGCAGGATGTATGGCAACATCAGGCGGTGGTGCGTTGGGAGTCAAATCAATGGAGTGCTTGTCCTGACAGTGTAGAGGAACCTTTATGAGTGAGGAGAAATTTTCATCGTATTCCTCCATAAATTTGTCCATTTGTTGCAGCCGTGCAAGGGAGCCCTGTTTCGAGGTTGCGGCCACAATATTATTCTTTCCATGTGAGTGAGTTGTAAGGAAAATGAATTTCCTGGTTTGGGAAACAATCTTACTGCGTTGTTTTGCAGTAGTCAAAGAGATGACAGGAGGCAGTACTACCTCTGGTATCCTGTACAAGTTATTTCCCAAAGTAATAATAATAGCACAAGGCCTAAACTCATACACAGCATGTCGCCTCCACATGGTTGGCCCAATAATACATCAGCAATGTCAGATGTTTGGTGTCTATTAGTATTTATCACTAGTCTAATTTAAATTACTATGGTAACAATTAAATCTATAATTTAAAAATTATGTTCAAATTTCACTTATAGACATTTTTATTTAAAAAAATATACATATATATATTCAAATACTATTGTAAATTAAATGTAAAAAATAATTATCCCCGCTTCTATAAAATTCTAACCTTTAATTACACTATAAATCATATCTATTTGAAAACAACTTTCCTAAATTGTTACGTGTACCATTGTGAGCCCTTGATTTTAATGTTAGACGATTCAAATCATCTCTACCTTTGGATCGATTACTGTTATTAATCAGTTATGAAATAAAGAAAACTGTTTTACAAATTTTGTCAGCTCTTCCAGAGCAATGATTACATCGGCTTTCCAAGAAATCAAACCCTCGCCTTCGCGCTCCCTGCGGCCTGTAATATCAATGCTTCACCCCAATCTTGCCCAGGTACTGGGCGTCTTTCTTTTGTAGATCTTTGTAAGGTTTGAAATCCTTCTTTCGTGGATCTTTGCAAGATTTAAAATCTTGAATGACATGTGCTAAACATTTTTTTCCAAAATTTAATGTGGTCGTGCAGATGTTTCTTTTATAACTGTGGCTGCCCATGCTCCTCAAAGCCCAGATATCGCAATTTTATGCTTCGTCTCAATTTATATTCTTGAGAATTTATATGACATGCTCTTTTGCATAGACATTTGAGGGTGCAGAATTTCGTTTTCTTAAGCTCAAATTCTTGAAAACTTATTCCATATTTTCTTTTAAAACCGGGGTTTGAGAGTGCTCAAGTGGCTGCCCATGCTCCTCAAATTATTGTCAGGTAAGATTAATTACAATCATTAATCTATGAAGAGTATAACAGAAAATAAATCAAATTGTGGAACTAAATCAACCACACAACCTCATAGAGATGGAAGGGTTATGAAGCATCATGTTTATACAAATAAAATTTTTAATAAATTTTTAAAATAATTTCGAAGGCTACTGCAAAGGTAAACAAGGAGTAAATATAGCAAAATAGTAGGATCCAGAAATCAAATTTAGAATATCATTCTACAAGGCATGATATATATAAATTGAGTTAAATTTCATAGAGTGAATAAAAAACCAAATGAAAATTATAAAGAGTAAATATATATAAGCATAATTGGAATAGAAATGTGTTAAATAGTATAATCTAATGCATAACGTATACAGAAATAGCCTATGACGTGAGAAGATCATACAAAATTTAATGACCACAACAAAACCATCATGTGAAATGTAAAAATAAATATAGTGAGAGCAGAGTTAAACATTGTGACGAGAATAGAACAATTGTTTGGCATGTAAAGGAAACCAAAAATCAAGTATATGTTGAAATCCAAATACTACGATAATAATTTATTATGCAATGTATTAATTATACAAATAAAACACAGTATTAATTACAATCATTAACTATGAAGAGTATAACAGAAAATAAATCAAATTGTGGAACTAAATCAACCACACAACCTCATAGAGATGGAAGGGTTATGAAGCATCATGTTTATACAAATAAAACATTTAATAAATTTTTAAAATAATTTCGAAGGCTACTACAAAGGTAAACAAGGAGTAAATATAGCAAAATAGTAGGATCCAGAAATCAAATTTAGAATATCATTCTACAGGGCATGATATATATAAATTGAGTTAAATTTCATAGAGTGAATAAAAAACCAAAGGAAAATTATAAAGATTAAATATATATAAGCATAATTGGAATAAAAATGTGTTAAATAGTATAATCTAATGCATAACGTATACAGAAATAGCCTATGACGTGAGAAGATCATACAAAATTAAATGACCACAACAAAACCATCATGTGAAATGTAAAAATAAATATAGTGAGAGCAGAGTTAAACATTGTGACGAGAATAGAACAATTTTTTGGCATGTAAAGTAAACCAAAAATCAAGTATACGTTGAAATCCAAATACTACGATAATAATTTATTATGCAATGTATAGAAATTAAATACGCTAGAATTTGGAAGAAAACTACGGTCACTTCCTATATGCAACAGTAAAAATAAAGAAAAGTAATCCAAATTATATGTGTACCGAGTTACTTAAGTTAAACTAGAAACAACGATGCACAAGGGAGTTACTCTATCTAAGGGAAGATGGTAAATATCTCCCTTAAAATTGACAAAGGAATGAGACCCAGAAAATACCAAACCAATTTTGGTTATAAGGTACATTTACGATAGGGGTTTCAAATTAATAAAAAGGGGTCTCTCAATAAAATAAAAAAATTGTTGGGATTTGATGAAATTCTGTTCAAAATTACCCAGACTCAAGTTTGGAAATTCAATTATAAAAACCCGAAATCGAGAAACACAATGAAACATAGAAATCACATATGTCTAAAAGGGTATACTAGGGTTCAAAACCCACCATTATAAATATCAAGAACACCCTTTAAACAAAACCCAGAAAATTCAAAATGGAAGAAAGGTTAAATTCATGAGCTTACATCCTGGAGTAGCGCAGTTGATCTCGACATGCTTTCTGGATGAGGCCGTGATTCTGGGTGTCATAACAGAGTATTTAATCTGTCAATAAAATAAATGATCCATGAGAAAAATATATTTTATGAACAAACAAATGATACACACAAAAAATGCAAAACCTAGTGAGAAAAATGAATTACCTCATGAGGCGTAGGAGAGAGGGTGGAAAACCCTGTGGAAATTTTCTATATTCAGCCATGGATTCTGCAACAACAAATAGAAGTGGGTTAGCATAGAAAACCTTGACAAATGAAAAGAAAAATATGAAATTATTTATATGTGACAAAGCTTACCTTACAGACTTGAAATCAACCCTCTGTAGATTTCAAGGAACACTGCAAATTCCATAATACCAGAGAATAAAACCATGTATTAGAGTTGGAATAAGGCCACCAGGATGATCAATTCAGAGTTAAGTTCTCCCGTCACAAACAGGGTGAAGGATTCACCACAAATCAAAGGTGAAAGGAGGTTGTAGGTTTGTAATGAAGGCGGACTCCAGAGAGCAGAGCGACCACCACAAAGATGGTCGAAATGAAGAAATGAGACAAGAGGTGGGGCAGTCCAAAACTTTACAGTTTTTACCTAATATCTCTATCCTCAATTTGAGCCCAAATCTCATGCGTAGGAGTGGCACATAAGAGGGACAAGTGAGCCATGTGAAGCCCACAAGAGTTGGCCACATGGAGGCCTAGGAGTGGGCCAAATCAACTTGTGGGATAAGAGGAATTAATATAAACATTAAACTGATTATCTATTTTGTACTTACCTTAGATTTCATATACAACCCCAAAGTATTTCTATGTATATTAAGGGAGAGCAATACTTTATATATATGGATGCATATAAGCATGGTATGGGAAATACATTAGCTAACTATATGTTAGTATAGATAAGGTGTAGGGGTAAGAAAATTAAATATCGAAATTAGATATATTAAATGTTAAATAAATAATTACATTCTATATGTAATAACAAAATGATGATTTGAGCAAGGATTGAATCTAATTAAAAAGTCAAAGAGGAATATGTAATACCTAGGGCAAGAGGATGATCTATGGGAAAGGTACAAATAATGGGGATGATAAATTAATTGAGAGTAATATCAAAATGTCAAGGAGACAATGTGTTGCGGAAACTAAAGAAGGAAAAACATGGAGATAACATAGCAAAACAAAATTGGAGTTGTTACAAAAAGAGTGTAACAATAGGAGTTAGACTTTAATCTTGTCATTAGAAACTCAAAGCCTTACTATAATCCAATATTTGAATCATATCATTATCTCTAATAATGCCATCTACATGTTCAAACTCTTAATTTTTAGATAATTTTCTATTTTTTAACTTTTCTATTGTTGTTTTTTATCACAATGTGATGTAGAAGAAAAAATAATTGCACAAACTTCCATCATATATATATATATATATATATATATATATATATATATTTACCATGTACAATATTATATAATTATAAATTTGGTAAGCTGCAATCATCCAATAATTTTAAAAAATATAAGTCAATGAACAAAATCTACTTCAAGGGGGTATCATTTCACAATGAATTTAATACAAAAGAAAAAATGAGTTGATCCTTAGAATGAATGAATATATATATATATATATATATATATATGTATATATATATGTATATGTATATGTATATGTATATGTATATGTATATGTATATGTATATGTATATGTATATGTATATGTATATGTATATGTATATGTATATGTATATGTATATGTATATGTATATATCGTGTGACTAAGAGGAATTTATCCTCAACTAATCACAATTCTTACAAGTGACATGGAGATCTTTGTTATAATGGATTAAAGTCTTCAATTTTGAGTAGTATCTAGAGGACTCCAACATGTATATTCCTCGTATGGGATATACATATCTTTGGAAATATATTTAATCCGATTTTCTATGATAACTAAGTTGTCCTTATTATTTTGAAAACCTCGTATTGATGAACCTTTTTAGTCCCTTTCAAGAATGATTTTATGGTTGGAAGATGATATCCATAAAGTTACATAAATCGGTACATGTTTAATGAAGTATAAAAGGATGTGTGATCTAACCATTCTACAAATGACAATATCTTGACCCATTACGTTTGTTTATATATATATATATATGTATGTATATATATCCTTCTAAAAATGTATTCAAATTCTTATTTTTCACATTATATTGAGGATGGTAAGGTGAGGTATGAGCCAATTGAGTATGTTAACAATACAAAAATTTAGTCCAAAACTTTTAGTGAAAATTAGATCTCAATCACTTACAATAAAATTTGAGATTTGTCATAGATTTTGAACTATTTCCATGAAAGTTGATACAATTATAATTGATTTAAATGTATGAAACTAAGAGAAAAAATGGACATAATTTCCCAATAATTCTACTAATACCATAATGAAATTATTTATTTCATATTTGCACAAACCTATTTTCAAATCAATTTAACATTCATCTCACCATTAACTTGGCATAACTAATGGTTGTACATGACCTAGGGTTTTGATTGTCTCTCACTTATTATGTTGGAAAAACATGCATTCAACAATAAAATTTTGAACATCAATTTCAATACCTTCCCAGGAAAATGTCCTTTTGATCCCATGGTAAGTTTTCAAAAACTCTAAATGTCCTCCATATGAGAGGTATGAAAATGCAAAAGAAAATTTAGTTTCAGATGTAATTTTTACCTAAATATAGGTTATCTTGATACCATAGTAGATAATTCTTTCATAAAAAATTATCTAATGCATTTGGGTCCTATTGTAGTTATTAATTTTTCTTTTAGTTTTTTGTTGTGTCTTCTACTTGATAAAATTTTGGAATATAAATCCAACATACTAAACTCTCTATTTCTTCTTCTTCCCTTGAGTTGCATTTTCCACCATATTATGTTTTCTTTTTTTGTAGATAATTTACAAATCATAACTTATCATATTATAAACTTATTTTTCTTACTCTTATGAAGATAATCGTTGATCTAAGAATCACTTTAACCTATCAGGATCAATTTTATTTTGAAATGTATTTCTATATTGTAAGGGTGTCATTTTTTTTAATGCATGTAGTATATCAACATTTATTTTTAATAAATGGGTTTGAGAAAGTTCTTTAATTTAAATTGGATTCTTTTAAAGGAAAGGTTGTCTTTGTTATTGCATTAAAATGACGCCAATTTCACGGCATAAGGCATCAAATTGCACAATAAATTTTGTTGTGAAGTCAAGTCTGGTTTGGATAGGAGTTGTACACATAGCCTCCTTAAGTTTCTCTAAGTCTGCAGTTCCTTGTTGAATCCAAGTAAATGATTCTTTGTTTAATATTGATATTGGAGGTTCTACTACTTTAATGTAATGTTTTAGAAACCTATGGTAATATCATGTCAATCCTAGGAATCTTCTAAGTTTTTTCAAGGTTATTATATTGGAAAATCAATCATAGATTTAATTTTGTTAGGGTCCACTTTTATAGCATAATGAGATACCATATGATCAGATTCTACTTCTTGAGCCCCAAAGGAACACTTGGAAGAATTTTTATATATTTATTTCTCTTCCAACAGTTTTAAGGCTATGAGAATATGTTCTACATGCTTTTCCCAAAATTGTCTATGAATAGCATGTCTTCGAAAAATACTAAAATTATTTTTCTAAAGAAGAGTTTTAAAATATAGTTTATAAAGCTTTGAAATTTTCAATATGCATTAGTAAGTCCAAATCGCATAACCAAAAACTCATGAGTATATTCATGTGTTCTAAAATTTGGTTAGGGAATTCTTTCTCACCTCATTTTTATCTAAATAGGAAACTTATCTTTGATATTCATTTTATTTAGCTTTTTTATAATATGGACACATACATCATGAACCATCCTTACTTGTAACCATAATTGTTGGTTAAAGGGAAGTTCTTTGGCTAAATTTAATGATGCCAACCTCTAAATATAACACTCCCTCCCACCCTCCTTTCACTATACATTGCCTGGGAAGTTGTTACTTAAGTTTTAACACAAATCCTTGGTCTAATTATAGAAATGGGGTTATGAAATTAATCCTTTTCCAAAGTTATCAGAATTAATTATGGAGCACACCATCACACTCAACTCGTCAAGATGTTTTTAGAAATATAAAATTTATCGCAATCCTATGCCCTAATAAAAATTTATTCCCATTTAAATATTTACCATTTAAGCCCTAACTCATAGGCAAGAACCTAAAAAATAGAACACATGTGTTAACCTCATGTCATCCTAGTGGTTCCACATCATTTCAAGCAAAAATATGGCCCTGAATAATTCCATACAACACCTTCCACATGACCCATCCCATGGGCCCCATGACATTTATGCTCAACAAACCCTTCAGTATCCCAAAAATATAGATCACTACATTTACTTATCGACATCCTAGTCTTACCCATATTCAAACCTCCCAAGCATCAATTTTTTCACTCACCACTAGATTTGCCAAATATGTGGATGCATCCTCCTACTTCAATAAATCATGTCCCATGCCACTCGTTTAGAAATGGGGCCCCACTGTAGATATGAGTTATCCTAGGCCATTAACATCTAGACCTCTCAAGGGTTACCTCTGATGGAGCCCACCCTATATAGCCTCACCTCCAAATTTTTGTGATCACATCTTGTTGATATAAAATAAAGCTCCCACACATGTTTTATCACAAAATTTCTTCCCAAAACTTTAGATTCCTAAATATATCAATATATTGTGAATTATATCCAACCTGGATACTCCTAGATACAAGAAAAATCTGACATGTCTATATTCAAATTGACTTAAGTTTTTCCTTAATCATTTCAAGGAACCAACCAAGTTTTCCATGAAGTAAAGTGTTTCTCAGAACATTGTCTTCTAAAAAAAAAATATCAATTAAAACACTAGTCTCGATAAGAGTGAAACCCCCATTCTCGCACTAGCTTTATAGGCATTAAACATATCGATAATAATACAAAGGAAGTTTCTAACATGCCTGCCAACTAGCACAAGAAAAAATTAAAATGTAACTAAAACTTAATTATAAATTTAGATATAATAGAATCTGAATAATTTTTTATCAACAGTTGTCATTGATGTCAACCCAAGCAGCACCACGGGCTAACCCAATATTGCATGGGAATTTTGACCTAAAAAATTAATATATTATGGGTAAATAATTCTTTTTATGGTTTCTACTTGTCCAGATGTTTTTTTTTATATATGGCACGCCCTGTAGTTCTTCACGGTTTGAGAAATATTCATGTTTGAAGTTTGTACCCCCAGTGAGTGGGCTAAAACCCCATGGGTTTGGGGCATGGTTCATTGAAAAGTCATAATTAATATTTTTTAAGCTCCTGAAATCCTTCCCACGTTCACTTGTTGAAGCCCCTCTCAACCTAAGCATTTATATAAATTGTGATCCTCATTTCCTCCTTATGCAAGGGTTTTCGCCATCTAATATAGGTCATCATGGAATTTGTGCTCTAACCATTTTTCTATGAAGGTTTAGAAGCTGAAATTTTTATGAGATGAAGCCAAAATCCGGAGGAAGTGGCTATAAAAATTTCAGATCAAGGTGCATGATATTTTTTGAGATGTGATCTATGGAAGTCAAGGTTTTGCAGGCTCCTGAAATTCATCTCAAGGAAGTGACCTTCGTAAATTAGTCATAACTCTCTCTGAGTATCGGATTGGAATTCCATAAAAATTGGAAGATAGTACACAGTCTGTTCTTTTATCTCTATCATTTTCAGAGCCAAATGAAGAAACAATGACACCTGGAACTCTGTACAATTGCACTCTGCTGAAACAATCCATAATTAGGGCATTATGAGAGATTGGGTATAACTCTCACTTGAAGAATCCAAATTGGGTCAAACCTATGGAATTAGAAAGATAACTCAGAGGAATATTGTAGGACTGAAAATCAGATATTGAGGATCTAAAATAATAGAGATACACTAGATTCAATATGGAGCTCCTAGAAGGCAAAAAAAAGCTAGATCATGTGTTGTCAAGGGTTGCAAGGACCAAAATTTCTAGGGCAAAAAAGCAAAGCAAGGTGTAGCAGAGGGTAGCATGAAAAGAGCATCAACCAAGGTGCATAACAACAGCAAGAATTTTATCCTATGAAGTCTTCAAGTGGGCAGCACTACATACAATCATTGTAAAGGTATCATTGTACTAATTCATTGTAAATACATTATTGTAAAAATTGTACTAGTGTCTATCTGCCAAGGGTTGAAGAGGAAGTGTTGGGAGGTCTAGGATCATCATTAGGTAGTTGTGTCAAAGTTGGGTTTATGGTCTAGTATATATTCTTCTTCTACATCATTCTATATCATTATAAAATGGACCATTTTCCCTAGTACAAGAGTCCATTCTTATTTTATTCTTCTATAGGGTGGTATGGTGGTGCTAGGGTGAGTTTTAGCTCATTGGGTGTTGGTGAATCCATTAAGTTGACTACTGAAGAATCTCGAGCGTTGGAGCATCCATCCAGTGGGAGCTCGAGAAGAATTATTTTCTAGATTCTAGGAATTTGGAGCTTCATTTTCAATTGGAGTTGAATATCAAAGAATTATTAGAAAAGAATTAGGTGGTTTTTGTTTCGGAGTGGGTTTCCACCTTAAAAAGTGTGTGCATTTTTGTTCCTCTTATTTGCCACTATCATTGTACAAACACTGATAATAATTTAAGATTAAATAATGCTCTAATTGAAATGAATATTGATTCACCCCCCCCCACCCGCTTAGTATTTTCCAACAATTGGTATCAGAGCTTGGTTCCTTCAATAAAAGTTTAACAACTGGAAGGGGGTCATGGAGCATACCAAGAATGGTGTACCTCTATTAAATGAAAATAATTATGCACTCTAGAAAGGAAGAATGGAGGTCTCTCTCTTGGCACAAGGTTACGAAGTACGAGACACTGTTCAAAATGGATTTACATCAACTATGGATGAACAAGGTAAGAAGAATTTGGTAAATGATGCAAAAGAAAAGAATATTATTATCAGTAGACTTATTTAATCTGCTTATCAAAAGGTGTTGGGTTGTAAAAATGCCCAGAATGTATGGGACAAGCTTGAGAATATATAAGCAAGTGACTCAAATGTCAAAGAAGCAAAGCTTCAAATATATAGAGAAAAATTTGAGCAACTCAGAATTAAAGAAGATTGCAACATTGCTGCATACTTCCAATACGTTGATGAAATAACCAATACTTTGGAAGGATTGGGAGAGCCAGTTGACGAGAAGACTATTATACGGAAGATTCTTAGAACGTTACCAGGGAGATTCAACCCAAAGGTATTGGTATTAGAATACAGTGAAAATTTGGACAAACTCAGCAAAGAGGAATTACATGGAGTTCTCATAGCATATGAAATGAGACTTGATGAAGAATAGGGTACTTCGCATCTAAAAACTGCGTTTGTTGCATCTAAGAAAACCAATAAGGATAAACAACCTTCAATTGAGAAGACATGCACCTGCAAGTGTGAAGAAAAGGGAGTTGATGAAGAAGGTCTTTCAGATGAAGAATATGCTTGCTTCACGAGAAAACTAAAAATTGGTAAGGTAAAATTCAAAGGTAAACTTCCATTGATATGTTTCAGCTGTAATGAGGTTGGGCATTTTGTAGCAAAATGTCCAAATAGAAGTAATGACATCTCAAAAGAAAAGAAAGGCTTTAATAAATTCAACAAGCAAGGATCCAAAAGGAAATTCCTCTCTAAAGAAGATAGCTCATCATCCGATGAAGACAATGACAGTGAAGAAGAAGCCAATGAGAGAGTATTGTTTATGGCCAAGCACAATAAACCCAAGCACAATAAACAAGAAGTATCAAACAACGAAGAAGAAGGATGGACCATAGAAGAATTTTATGAGGAAGAAATCAAGCTTATAAAAGATCTCAAAGCGGAGAAGATCTGTTCCAATACTCTTGAAGAACAAGTTCAAGGTCTCAAAACTGAAGTTGAAGAACAAAAATGCATTGAAGAGTCACTTCAAAATAATTTGGAAGAAATAAACCAAGAAAGGGAAGAATTAGAAGTCAAAGTAGTCTCGCTGCGTGAGGAAGTGAAGAAAGGAAAAACTATCCAAAACCATGCGAACAACTCAAGGGCATTGGAAGAACTCATCAACAATCAACGATCTTACAATGAAAAAACTGGCATCGGTTACAAAGAAGAAGAAGCAGGACCTTCTACAACAAAATACAATGAACCTAAGAGATCCTCGACATGCATGTAGACTTCGTTGGACAAGATTCGCAAGAACAACCTTTGGAATACAATTCCTCGATGAAAATTTCATCCGTGTACTCAATATATTTTTATGGCTACCGTTATCCATGTGGAAAATTTGGTCATAAATCTATAGAATATCACATGTACACTAGGAATGAATACAATTCCAGGAGATCTATCAAATATGAACCTCCCAGGGCTCAGCGAAACATCAATAGATTTGAATATCTAAGAAATAATATTGAAGGTTACAAATGTTGAAACTTTTGACACATAGCAAAAGACTGAAGACTTGAAAATCCGCCAGAAGAATATTCAAAGCCATAGAACAAACAAACATGGAAGAAGAAGAAGAATGATAATTGTGCTCTCGCTTCCAAGGCTCAAAAGAACAAAGATGTGTGGTATGTCGATAGCGGTTGCTCAACGCATATGACTAGAGATAGAAATTTATTTGTATCTCTGAAAGAGAAGAAGGATGGAACCGTGTACTTTAGAAATGATGGATCTTCAAATGTTATAGGATTATGGACATATGATCTGTGGAAGTCGGGGTTTTTGCAGGCTCCTGAAATTCATCTCAAAGAAGTGACCTTGGTAAATTCGTCATAAATCTCTCTCTAAGTATCAGATTGGAATTTCATAAAAAGTGGCGGATAGTGTACAGTCTGTACTTTTCGCTCTATCAATTTGAGAGCCAAATGAAGAAACAGTGACACGTGTCACGCCGTACAATTGCGCTCTTCTGAAACATTCCATAATTAGGGAATTGTGAGAGATTGGGTATAACTCTCTCTTGAAGAATCCAAATTGGGCTCTAATATGCTATTGGAAAGAGGACTCAAAGGACACCAGATTGAATATCGAGCTCCTAGAAGGAAAAGAAAAAGCTAGATCATGTGTTGTCAAGGGTTGCAAAGGACTAGAATTTCTAGGGCAGCAAAGCAAAGCAAGGTGCAATAGAGGGTAGCATGAAAATAACATCAATCAAGGTGCATAACAGTAGCAAGAAGTTCATCCTATGAAGTCTTCAAGTGGGCAGCACGACATACAATCATTGTACTAATTCGTTGTAAATACATTATTGTAAAAATTGTACTAGTGTCTATCTGCCAAGGGTCGAAGACGAAGTGTTGGGAGGTCTAGGATCATCATTAGGTGGTTGTGTCAAAGTTGGGGTTAGGGTCTAGTATATATTCTTCTTCTATATCATTCTATATCATTGTAAATTGGACCATTTTCCCTGGTACGGGAGTCCATTCTTATTTTATTCTTCTATAGGGTGGTAGGGTGGTGCTAGGATGAGTTGTAGCTCATTGGGTGTTGGGGCATCCGTTCAGTTGACTACTGAAGAATCTTGGGCATTGGAGCGTCCATCCAGTGGGAGCTGGAGAAGAATGCTTTTCTAGATTCTAGGAAGTTGGAGCTTTATTTTCAATTGGAGTTGAATATTAAAGAATTATTAGAAAATCATTAGGTGGTTTTTGTCTTGGAGTGGGTTTCCACCTTAAAAACTGTGTGCATTTGTGTTCCTCTTGTTTGCTGCTATCATTGTACAAACACTGATAATAATTGAAGATTAACTAATGCTCTAATTGAAAGGAATATCGATTCACCCCCCCCCCCCCCCCCCCCCCCCCCACCTCTCAGTATTTCCAACAATAATCACATAATAGATTCAAAGAAGCACCATCATATCCACTAATATAACATTCCATGGACAACAAGAACCACAAAATTTTACTTTTCCATAAATAATATATATCCATCAAATTAATAACATATCAAACAATAGAAAACACACATAATATGAGTCAATTTGACTCATAAAGTAATGATACATAATATGTAATGTAACCGTACACCTAAGAAAGTATCAGTATCCAGAGGGATCTACAAATCCCTCTCAACCATGAGAACATTTACATAATCCATATCATTTAAAATTCATAGGAATACACATTCCTATGTAAGCAATGTTGATGCACTCGTTACCATATAACAACAATATTTATAATTCAATTGAAACATATATACCAAAGGAGTACAAGTAAGGAACTTATCTTATCAAATGAACAATTGAAAATTGACAACTAATAGAGTGACTTAAACTCTACACCGAACCATAAACAAAATGAACTATAATATTTTTTCAGTTGACCACCTTTGAGATAGATTTAGAGCTTAACGAGTGACTTCTCAAGGAAATTTATACCAATTCCAATCAATTTGATCATACGTGAAACTAGAGACCACATGCCTTCACCTACTTAATATAACATTTTATCCCACAGTCTCTGCACATGTTCAAAGAGGAGTCCAAAACATAGTAAATCTACACCTATTAATTGTACAAGTATCAAGGAACACATACTTTTCCCTCTTCTAGCTAGGAATCCAAAGCACACTTTCTTTCCACCTTTTTAACGATGAAGCACTATAGAGTAGACAATGTATCCAACACGTTTTTCTCTTTAATTCTATTCAACCATGTTATTTAACCTGCTCCCACCATAGCACCAACGTTCTTCCTAGTGTTCTTCTTCCAATTTATCTTGTATTTCCTGCATTCCTAACCTAGAATACCTACAATCACAACACAATATCCCTTATCTAAATCTTGTTGCAATCATAATTCACTTCCTCAATGTGTGTCCTCTAAATTATTTTTTCTTTGCCTACATGAATTTGTCTTTTCCCATTGACCTTTTTTCCTTGTTGAAGCCTCCCTTATCCCTTGCATGTTGACCACCCTATTAAAAATGTATTTTCATTGATGGAAAAGGATGGAAGAGGTGTTGATAAATGATGGAAAAATATAAGATGAATACAACATTATAAAATAATTCACGGTGAAGGTCTCATGACTTTGAAGGCATTTAAAGCACATAATAACACATCGAATTCACGTGGAACCCACTTATTTGGAAAGAGCTCTGAAAGAGATATATAGTGGTATGTGCAAGAAAAAAATGGCCTCATGGATTAGAAGATATGGGCATTCAGAGGCAGGGACCCCAAAAAGTTCGAATGTGGAGCTAAATATGGTGGATGTGCTTCAAAGTAGGTTTAGCTTAACATGTAGACAAAGTTGGAAGAAGGATGGAAGAACTGACCATTAGTGATGAGCATGCTAGTTGGAAAATTCGGCGCCATGTGTCCCAACTGACTCATCGATAAGATTGCGGAGGGCCTTTCCATTCAACCAGTAATGCGTGGTTGGGGGGGTGGTGCAAAGGAAGTTTTTCCATACCATTTATGACAACACAACCCATCAGTTCCCCCCTATAACACAAACCATGTCGGGGGATTTAAAAACCACTAAGTCATTTTTATAACTATGACTGTGACCACAAATTGTGATCATGAAATTGGAAACACAAGCTAGCAGGTAGACGAGAATACAGTAGATAGGTGACATTCATAGGTGGATGATAACATTAGCATGATGTGGTCCAATGATAGGAGGAAACATGGAAGGAATATTTCATTTATTTGGGTGACGTAGTGGGCCAAATGTGACTGACACATGTCACGGGTCACATGGTGTCATGTCATGGAGATGACATAAGCATCATGTAATGCCATAGGATTGATCCTAGAAAAATTTTAGTGGTGCACAAAGGAGATGTACAAGATGACTGGACACTAGGAACACATGGTAGTTTTCAGTGACAATTCATCCTGGCAGTTTAATTATTGGCTCGTACTTGCGGTAATGGTACCCACTTGACAACTCATCCCAGTTGATTAGCCCTAGAACGAAATTGAATGCACAAGAAATGATTGACAGTATGATAGAGCACGGAGATGATTTGGCATGTATAGAGTAGAGAAATGACCAATGCGAATAGCCCACATGAAAGAAAGGAAATATCATGTAACACATTATGATTTGAGTGGCATGGTACCGAAAGGCTATTGATGGCACATAGAGTGCTAGGATAAATGAGTTTAGGGCCAAACTTTGGCACCAAAACATGATCTATGCGCTGGAAAGAACAAGGGAATGAAGGAATTTTGAAATGAAAAATAATCCCTTAGGACTTAAGGTAAAAATATGGAGGGATGCATAGATTAAGAGGCTTACTTGATAGTTTCCAAATATAGTAGTCAAACAGGTTTGGAATTATAGACAACGTATGAGCTAAAACCTGTAAAGATACATAATAGTATAAATTTATAGTTAAGGTCAAAGAAAAAACTGATCAATTATTGAATACTTGGAGAGCACATTCAGATGAATTAATAGAATCTAGAGAAAGGTAAAAATAACAAATTCATGCATGGATTAAAGTCCAACTTGAATAAAAGTCAAAGAACCTAAAAATATCAGTCAAATTTTGTATAAGAAGAATTGATTGAGCAAGTTTTAGACAAGTGTGGTGTGTATGACTTGTGTTGGATTGATGTTGGCTCAGATGGTGGATTTCCCAGTAATCAGGTATTTTTAAAGGTGTTTTGGTGAGTGTTTGAAGAGAGCTATTTAATTGTTTATGTAAGGAATTGGCCTTCATGGTTTGAGAATGAAAATTTTATGAAAGATGAATCTTTGAAGTCAAGCAAGTTTTATCTTATAGATCAAGGGTTGTAGCTCGTTCCATAAGTTGTTGCTAAATATTTAGCAGTTGGATATCCCTTTAGTTGTAGTTGATAAATCAATAAGTAGTAGCTTCCTGCTGCTTGTAGCCAATAAATGTTGTAACATCAAGTTGTAGCATTTCTTATGAAGAAATCAAAGAAAAATTTGAAGAATTTGTGTGTTTGTTTATGTTACTTCTGATATTTCTTATCATTATCATATAATTGAACTTTTAAAGTATATATTAGTGTCTTAATATCATTAGAATTGAAATAATGTTTTTAAAAAATCCTACAATACTGATTCACTCCCCCTTCTTAGTATTGTCCCACATTCTAACGATTGGTATCAAATCCTAGTTACTTCATATCCATTTAAAAACTCGAGGAAAGGTAAAGGACCATGAGAAAATAGGGAGGAGGATTTACCAATAGGGAACCTATACTCAATGGAACAAACTATGTATTTTGGAAAGTAATGATGAATATGTATATTCAATCACTTATAGATTATGTATGCATGATGTCGAAGAAGAATATCAAAATCCTCTAGTGGTGATTACTAAAGATCAAAAGATGTATTTAACATGCAAATATAAAGCCATGAATGCCCTTCTTGATTTCTTACCTAAATCAAAGCTTGTCAAAGTAATGACTACACATTTGCCAAATCTATTTGGCACAAGATGAGTAATTGTTATGAAGGTGCATTCGAATAAATTTTAGCCTAAAAGTGGCTATGAAATTTTCACGTAATTTCCATGTGATAATATGTGAACAAATCAAAATCCTTGAAATTTAGAAAGAGGGACATGTAAATATTTTGGAGGGAAAATAAGACAAATAACTTTTTTAATTGTATTCTTGGCTTATCCCCTTATAGGTTTACTCAAATTTCAAGTGTAGACACTTGTTGGATACAAATTTAAATTATACATCCAATGAGTACCCATTACGCATACTTTTGAAAAGACACACATTGATAAAAAATTCACATACATTAAAAAAGCATGCTCAATACATTTTAAAATGTATCTTCAATGTTTAGGAACGTGAGTATTCTAAAAAATATGCATAATGAGTACTCATTCGATGTGGAATTTAATTCCGCATCCCATGAGTGTCTATAATTGAAATTTGAGTAAACAAATAAGGATATAAACCAAAAATACAATTAAAAAAAATAGTTTTCTTCTTTTCCCTCGAAAATTCATAACTCTTGTTTTATTATTCTAACTATTATTTTATTATTATTCCTTAGGAGGCCACCTTTAGGCTGAAATTTCCTCTAATGAGAGAAAGGTAAAGAAAGCTAAACTTCAAGATTTTGGAATGAAATTCAAGTCTTTCAAGTTGAACGATGATGAAGATATTCGAATGTACTTCTTAATAGATGGTGAGGTTGTGAACACCATAAGAGGCCTTAATGAGAAATTAGAAGATTTTTCAGTAGTTTAAAAGGTGTTGAGATCTCTTCCTAGGAGATTTCATGTTTGATCCATTGAAGGGATGACTAATCTAAACACTCTTAGTCTAGAGCAGGTACTAGGCACACTTAATTATTATGAGCTCATAATTTCCAAGGGCACGCTTATAGCAAAAGAGTGAGCTTTCAAAGAAGATAAGAATGCCAAGAAGAGCATCATGATTCATCTTGTGAATTAGATGAAGAAGAAGCCATGCTTTTTAGGAACCTCAAGAGATGTTTAGGAAAATATAAAATGAAGCTACATTTCAAGTGTTTTAATTGTGAAAAAATTGGGCCCTATGCGTTGGGGAGTCCTAAAAAGAAGAAGGACTATGATCCTAGAGAAAAATTCATGAAAGTCAAAAAATGTAGGAATAAGGCTAAGAAGACGAGTCTATATATATCCAAGAATCCAACTCATCTAAAAGTGAAGGCAACCAATCCTTATATGATCACAGAGATGATGAAACTACAAAGGAATTCATGCTTATGGCTATAGCAAATATGCAAGTTGAAGTCATTTATTTTGCTGAAGATGAGGTAGAAGTTGACCTACAAGGAATGTTGTCAAATGTACTTTACGAGATTGAAAGGCTGAGAAAAGAAAAGAAATCCCATGAGTTACTGAACACCAAAAAGGCTGAAGTTGTTCAACCATTCCTCCTTCAAATTAATGAAGATAGAAAGATTCAATATTATTTAAATCAAGAACTCACTTAGAAAACTCAAGCTTGTAAAATGCTAGAGAGTGAAAAAAAATTATTGAGAAAAAAATTAAAAAAAGAAAAACCCCAACATTACTTAAATCAAAAGTTTGTAAAAGATACTCGTAATTTAAATGAGCTTTTGGAATCACAAAGAGTCTCCAAAGATCGAACTCCTCTTGGATTTCGCGTTGAATCTAGCCTAACAACATAATTAAAGGATAAAAGCAAAATAAGGAATTGGGAAAAAAAAACAAAAACACCATGCAACCCTTCAAAAAATATTTGTAATAAATTTTGCATAACTAAAGAACAAGTACATATGCCAATTATTAGAAGACAATTTTCAAAGTATATTGATTTTTTCCCCGATGATTTTGAACATAAAGAATAAAACTAAAAAGTGAATTTATAATGATAATAATAAAATTTTCATTACCATTGTTTTTTTATTATTATTTATATTGTAAGATAGTTATCCGTAGTAAATATAAATGGAACATTTCGCTATATCAACAACATTATTATTATGCTAATTTATTATTTTTAACTACTTAATTAATACATTAATACATTAACCAATACCATTATTCATTAAATAGTTAATTGCTAGAAAGTACATCTAACGGTGAGGAGAGGCTTTACATTGTGTACAATGAAATTTCAAATTTAAGTCATCGACTTAATCTGAAACCAGTTTTTATCGCAACTTTTAACCGAACTAATATCTCCATTCTGTTTATTTAATCATAATTTCTTTAATTATATTACTATTATAATTTATTTATAAAAGTGCTGAAAGAATATATGGCTGTTACAATTTTAAAAAGTCGATCATCAATACATTGCTATTATAATTAAAAAAAGAGCGCTTGACGGAGAGTGAACACCGGGTTATAAATAAATTATAATAGTAATATAATTATGTAATATCCCAAGTAAAAAAAATAGTAAAAAATAAATATTTGCAACCGTAAAATGTGGGCTATTTTACAATCAAAATAAAGACCCATAGAATGTGGAGTGAGTGTGTCCGGAATATATTCCGATCCACACGTTAATTTCTAAGTCGACGTTTCGAGTTCCGAGCCACAGCTTAATTTGTAGGTGGACGTTTGGAGTGCAAAACAGGATGGAATGTTTTGGAGTGATATCATTCGCCACCATCTCTCTGTGTTCTGCAGACTTATTGAGCTCAAAATTAAACCGAGGCAGGAGCTTTCACGGATTCTCTCAAAAAGATTTGTTATAAAAAAATCAAAATATCTATTGCCATTTAAAATGGAAATTACAGCTAGGGAAGGTTGGCAGGAGTGCGCAGAGTGGTGGTCTCAATTGCCCAACAATCTAAAAGTGGACGTACTTGCATGGTTGCCAGTGGAAAGACTATGTAGATATTGTGGCGTCTGTGAGGAATGGAATGCGCTCCTTTCATCCACAAAATTCATAACTAAAGATTGGCTTGCGGCACCTCCAAACAAGAAACCTTGGCTTGTTTGGTTCGATAATTATGGCAGCTGTTGGGTGCTCGAAACGGCTGCAGGCCTATTCCTGGCAGATTATCTTAATGTTGGCAGTTTTGGATTGAAGTATATTATCTGCAATCCTCTTACAGGAAAGTCTTTACAACTTCCCACGATAGACGATGGTGTTATTTTGGCGATGACCATCATGGCGGAGGAGGGCCACCGCGAGAATGGAGACACATATAAAGTGATAGCGATAGTGCAGGCGGGGGCACAGAGAGTAAAAATATATGATTCGAGTAGGAGGTCGTGGAATACAGTGGGAATCCTGCCGCAAAATATTATATCTCCATTTTTGTGGTCCGAGAGGATTGTTGTTTCCGGGGATTTCTTGTACTGGAGATGTCTGGATCTAAGTTCTTCAAGCTGGAGCATCGCCGCTTTCAGCATCCAAAACAGGACATCCGAGTTCACGCCGTTACTGTTAGAAGAGAATTGGAACAGGTACAACGTCCTGTTCGCTTGTGGGTCACGAGTGCTTCTAGGTTCATGCATACGCGATTTAGGTGTTATTATTATATCTGAGTTAGAGAATCCACACTCTCCAACGGTTAGGGTAACAGAGATTGCAAGGATGCCTCCACATATTTTGGATCCTCAAAAAAGGGATGCCATCTCTAGTTATGGAAGTTCAATGTTGGATTTTACAGGAACGAGGGATTTGGTGTGCATCAGCTATGGGCGCGAGTTCGGTAACGAGTCGCTTGTTTATAATTTAAGCCAAAATACATGGACATGGATTTCCATATATCCGGTGCCCAACGACCAGCAGGCTCCTCCATGTTCTTTTGTCTTTCAACCTAGACCAGATATGGAGGTCTAATAGATCAACCATTTCCGTGTTCACAATAAACACTTTTAAAGTTTTTTTTCTTGCATCTCTTGCATTAAACATTTTAATGCTTTCCCTAGCAATATTTGGTTTAATCTTTTCAAACATATCAATTGACAGCTTTATATATTCAAAAGTTTGTATAAGATTAAATGGTATCTATTACTGTATTTAAGTGTTTTATAATTAAATTAGCAATTGATATTCGTACCAGTATCTAATATTATATTGTATAAATAATTTATTTGGAAGCATAAATTACAAGTAATGATACTTTATTATTTACAATAAAATAAAAGGGAGATGTGTATTTCACCATAATATTAACTAGAAAATATACATTTAGATTATTATTATTTCCATTTAAAGTTAACTAACATTAACAGTGTATTATTATTTTCCATTTTCAGCAGAGAATAATTATGTAATAAATTACAACTATATATATATATGTAAATTTACATCTCAATTTATGTATTTTTACTAACAACATCACTAATAGGAAAGAGCAACTATAGAAGTAATACTAAGTTGAAAGTCATTGTACAACCCTTAACAGTAAAGTTTAGGTGAACATAGATAGAGATCCACTTTATATAACTTATTACATAAGTAACAAAATCAATTATATTAATTTATATTCTACTAATTTTATTCATTTTTTAAATTAGTTATTATTTTATTTTCATATATATATATATATATATATATATAAACAATAATGTGAGCTATAATAAAAATAAAAATAATGTTTAAATAATTTTAATAAAAAGCACTCAATGTGTAAAAGCATTTCACTCAGAGTAATCAATAAAATATTTTGATATGTACATGACTTAATATAATTTCATATGTTATAAGAATGAAGAGATGAATATACATGTTCATAAAATTTTAACTAAAAGTGTTATAACAAGGTGTGAAGAAGATGTTGTAAAAAGATTACAATATCATCTTCTTATATGTGTATGTAATAATAGTAAAATATTTTAATGATCATAGATAAAAAAAAAAGTAATTGAAAGTAAACAAAATTTAATTACTTTGTAATAATAATAATAAAATAGAGATGTGAAATTTATTCAACAATTAATATAGAATTATTATGTTATATTCAAAAATATTAACAATAATAAAATTCAATTTTGGTTTTAAATAAAATATTTTAATATGTATATTCAATTAGTATTGAAATATATTAAAAGATATATTAATAATAACAATAAAAATAATTATTATACACAATCTTCATAAATTAAATATTCCATTCATATAATCTAAAATGTTTCAATGTCAACTATGTCTATATTATATTTAGTTTAAAAAAAATAGGAAAATAAATTTATTTTTCAACTTCAATTATGTATATATTATATGTAATTTTAAAAAATGGAAAAATAAATTTTTGTTATTAAAAATTTGAAGAAGTTTTACAATTTTACATTTTCACATGTTTTCAAGTATATGTTTTAGTCAATTTTATCTAAATTCCAACAAACAATTTTTATAATTGTAAGTTTAAGTTATGTACTATACACAATTCAACTATCCATTGGTAATTTCAAGTCATTGAATTTATTCATCCATTCAAAAATGTAATTTAAATACTATATATAAACAATGGATATAGAAGGGATCAAATCTTTCAAATATTTTTTACATTTAAACTAGGTTTTCACTCTAAGAAATTTGATCCCTTGTTGTTTTGGTTAATATGGATTTATAATGGTCTTTAATACTTTTTTGTATGTCACCCCTATGTATTTTTAGTTAAAATGGATCTATACTATTCTTTAACATTTTTTTTTATTTCACAAAGTCACCCCTTAACACATAGGCATTTCAATTGGGGATTTGATCATCAAAACTTGTAGTCACATTTACTTCACATTTTCATTGGATTTCCAAGTTATCTCCCCATTGGGGTCTCTTTTAAAAAGTGTAATGCTAAGAGCTAAATGTGTAACCCTGTGATTAGAAGCTAGACTTACTATTGTGAAATATGTCTATCATATCATTATTTCTAACAATTCCACGTACATGTTCATATAATTAATTTTTAAATAAATTTATCACTTTTAACTTTTATACTTACTAGTGTGCAATAGGTCTATCATATCATTATTTCTAACAATTCCATGTACATGTTCATATAATTATTTTTAAAATAAATTTATCACTTTTAACTTTAGTATGGTTGCTCTTTATCACAATGCACTAAAACGTTAATTGCACAAACTTCCATCATAAATACTTTTATTTTTATTTTTTTTGTTACCATGTACAATCTTATATTATTATTTGGTAAGTTGTAATAATCCAACATTAAAAAAAAATAAAAAAAAATAAATGAACAAAACCTATTTCAAGGGGGGAATATTCTTTCATAATGAATTCAATACAAAATATATATATCTTCAGTCACTAAGAAGAAGTTATCCTCCTTAACTAATCTCAATTCCTACAAGCTACATGGAGAGAAATAGAACATGTATATTCTTTCTATGTGATATAAATATCTTCCACACAATCAGAAACATATATATATATATATATATATATATATTTATTATTTACCCTACATAATAAATATAATAATAGACATTTAGTAAATCAATATATAGAGTTTAAGGGGTTTTATGTTCTTGACAGGATCTTAAATTTTGAGTAAGAATTGTCCTCAACACTAATTAAAAACACTTTACATGAATAACTAATCTTCTCATGTAACTTTTTTCATTGGTAGGCTCTTCCATTTGATGAGGTACATGGTAATCATTTGATGTCATAGATATCTAGTGCTTATTTCTTGGAGTATTTATATTTCTAGTATGATTTCCCCTTCTTTACTGTTTTTTGGAAAAATAGTATGAATATGATTTTTTCATTGATTACCTTATTTAAGTAAGAAATATGAAAATATGGATGTACATATGAATAGTAATAGAACTCCAATTTGTAAACTATACTTATAATCCTCTATAATATATTAAAAAGACCATAATATCTATGTGTTATTGAATCCTATTTTTGTTGATAACTAAGTTGTCCTTTAATAGTTTGAAAACCTCTTGTTAGTGAACCTTTTGAGTCCATTTCAAGGATTATTTTATGGATGGAAGATGATATCCATAAAGTTCCATAAATGTGGACATTTTTAATGAACTATAAAATTATGTGTAATATAACCATTCTACAAACAACAATGACTTACCCATTATGTCTATTTTATATAAAAGAATAAAAATATCCTTATAAACATTTATTCAAATTATTATTTTTTGCATTAGATTTATGATGATAAGGTGATTTATGAGCCAATTGAGTACCTTAACATTAAAAAAACGCAGTCCAAAACCTTCAATTAAAATTATATCTCTATCACTTACAAAAAACTTTGAGATTTGTCATAGTTTTTGTACTATTTCCATGAATGTTGCTACCAATATAATTGATTTAAAAGTATGAAACTAAGAGAAAAAATGGACATAATTTCTCAATTCAGTCTACTAATACCATAATGGAATTCTTTCCTTCATATTTTACAAACTTGTTTTAAAATCCATTTAAGGTTCATATCACCATTAACTTTCTATAACTAATGGTTGTACATGACCTAGTTTTTTTATTGTCTCTCCATTGTTACATTGGAAAATCATGCATTTTACCACAAAAATTTGAACATCAATTTCAATACCTTCCCAGAAAAAAAACTCTTTTGATCCCATGGTGAGCTTTCAAAAACTCTAAATTTCCTCCTATAAGAGAGGTGCGAAAATCCAAAAGGACCTTTATGTCCAGATGGATCTGTTACATAAATATAGGTGACCTTGATACCATAGTATATCATTATTTCGTACAAATTTATATGATGTATTTCGGTCCTATTGTATTTTTTGAATGATCTTACATATCTTCTGATTTTTATTTCGTTTTGTTATTGTCTTACACCTTATAAAATTTTGGAATATAAATACAACATAGAAAAATATACATTTCTTCTTCTTACCTTCAAATTTCATTTCCCACCGTATTATGTTTTCCTTTTTGTAGATAATTTAAAAGTAATAATCTATCATATTTTTAACTTACCTTTTGTTACTCTTATGAAGATAATAATTGATCCAAGAATCAATTTAACCTACCAATAAATATTTAATTTTCAAGTGTATTTCTATTTTTTAAGGGTGTTATTTTTTATGATAAATGGGTTTCAGAAAGATTTTTATTTTAAATTGTATTATTTTAAAGGAAATGGGAGTTCCTTCTTGAATTATAACTACACCAATTTCACAACATAAGGCATCATATTTCACAATAAATCATTTTTTGAAGTCAAGTGTGACTAGGATAGGATTTGTAAAAATAGCTTCCTTAAGTTTCTCGAAGGCTTCAGTTCCTTGCTGAGTCTAATAAAATTATTCTTTCTTTAATATTGATGATAGACGTGCTAATATTTTAATGCAATGTCTTACAAACATGTGGTTATATCATGCAAATCCTAAGAATATTTTATGTTTCGTATGGTTATTAGATTTTCCAACCTATCATAGCTTTAATTTGGTTAGGATCCAATTCGATAACTTAATGAGATACAATATAATCAAATTCTACTTATTTAACACCACATCAACACTGGGAAGAATTTTCATATATTTCTTGCTCTTCCAATATTTTTAAGAATATGAGAAATTTATGTACATGCTTTTATCAATATGTCATCCAAGAATACTAACAAAAATTTTCTTAGGAAGAGTTTGAAAATGTAATTCACAAATATTTGAATTTTTGAAGGTGCATCAATAAGTCCAAAAAGAATAACAAAAACTCATAAGGATATTCATGTGTTATAAAAGTTGTTCTGAGAAGGTTTTCTTGCATCATTCTAATTTAAATAGGAAAATTGTCTTTGGTATTCATTTTATTGAGTTGTTTATAATATGGACACATACACCATGAACCATCCTTACTTGTAAGCATAATTTTTGCTGAAAAGGAGCGTTATTTGGCTAGATTGAATGATGCCAACCTATAACTATAACACTCCCTCCCTCCCTACCTCCCTTTACTATGCATGGCCTTGGAAGTTATTACTTTAATTTTAACACAATCTGCTTGTTCTAATTATGGAAATGGGGTTACGAAATTCCTCCTTACCCAAATTTAGCAGAATTAAATATGGAGTACACCATCACATTCAAATCATTGAGATATTTTCAACAATATAAAATTTATTCCAATCCTATGCCCTAATGAAAATTTATGCCCCTTTAAATTTTTATCATTTAAGCCCTACCACATAGGGAAGAACCTACCACATGGGACTTATGTGAAAACATTACCTCATCCTAGTGGTTCCACATCATTTCAAGCACCAACATGGCCATGAAATTCTTTGAAGCGCCTACCACATCACCTAGCCCATGGGTCTCATGAGTCCATCAATTAGCATGCAAATCCTTAAATTCCTTTTTATTTGGTTCTTATCAATATAGCGCACACAACATTTATGCTCAAAAAATTCTCAAGAGCCACATACATCTAGATCATTGCATCGACTTAATGACATCCTTGTCTGGCACATATTCAAACCTCCCAAGCATTAGCTTTTGCACCCACCACTAGATGCCCCAAATACCTAGATGCATAATCATACTTCGATCAATCCAATCCCATGCCACTCCTTCATAAAGGGGGAATGATCCTAGATATGACTTATCCTTGGCCTTTAACATCTAGGTTTATCGAGGGTTACCCTTGATGGACCCCACCCTACATAGTTTCATATTACACTTTTCATGATCTTATCTTGTTCATCTCTAATCCAATTCCCATGCAAGTTCTATCACAAAAATTATTCCCAAATATATCAAAACATGCTTAATTTTACCTAACATGGATACTCGTGGATATAAGAAAAATCGTACAAATCGATATTCAAAGTGATATAAAGTTTTTCCTTATGAATCTCAAGGAACTAAACAAGTTTTCCCTGAATTAAAGTGTTTCTCAAAACATTTTCTTCTAAAAAAAAATAATTCTCCATTCAAACACAAGTCTCAACAACAGTGAAACCCCCATTCCCACACTATATTTATAGGCATTAAACATGTCCATAATAATAGAAACTAAGTTTCTAACATGAATACGAACTAACATAAGACTTAGGTAAAATATAAATGAAAATTTGCTATAAATTTAGATAAAATATCATCCCACTAATCACATAATATATTGGAGCAAGCACCATTAGATCCACTGACATAACATGACATATAAAACATCAACCACAAAATTTCACTTTTCCATAAATATTATATGTCCCTGACTTTCATAACATATACACATATATAAACCACACATAATAATAGTCAATTCCACTCATCAAGTAATCATACATAATATGTAATTTAAATCTACACCCAAGAAGGTATCAACAGTCACATGGATCTACAAATCCTACTCAACCATGAGAAAATTTACATAATCCATCTCATTTCTAATTCATAGGAATACACCTTCCTACGTGAACAATGTGGATGCACTCATTATCATATAACAACAATATTTATAAATGAATTAAACATATATAACCAAAGAATATAGGTAAGGAACTTACCTTGTCAATGAACAATTAAAAACTGAGAGAGTTACTTCAACTCTACACCCAATCATAGACAGAAATCATGAAAATATATTTCGTATTTTATCACCTCCAAGATAAATTTAGAGCTTAAGTATTGAGTTCTCAAGAGAATTTATACCAATTCCATTCAATTTGATCATGCATGAATCAATATACCACATGTATTCACGTGCTTAATATAATATTTATCACATAGTGTCTCTAGATATTCAACGAAGAATTCAAAGAACACTAAATCTCCACCTACTAACTGTGCAGGTATCAAGAAAACTCATATATTTCCCTCTTCTAGCTAGCTAGTAATTGAAAGCACATGTTGGCCCTCGTTTTTTATCTCTTTTTGTTTATAAAATACATCTTATTTTGCCATACTATCCATCTATTCACCATCATGTCCACCTTATTTTGACGCAAAGATGCTTATACATGTATTTAAATTATGTTTTCAAATTATTAGATGTTTTTGTAAAAATTGAAATTTATGTGCATTTTTTGATAGCATCAGAAATTCCCATAATGGCCTCATGGTTTTAATATTTGCAGGACACTTGGGCTCGAGATCGATACATTTATAGAAGGCTTGGGAAATAAGAATAAGTGTACACATATTGATATAGTCAAACTGAGCTTTAATACACCCGGTCAAAGGTGGTCAAACATGACTTGTCTTTATGGATGATCCCTAGAAACTAGGTCAAAACTCTAATTTATGGGATTTTCTAGATGTTGATGGATCTGATGAATGAATTTGACTTGATTTAATAAGATAAGCATATTTATTACTATAGAAGCTATTTTAGATGATTTTTTTTAGAAACTTTATCTATTTAAGCCTCAAACATTGAAGGCATTGAGATATAGATATGTATGTAGAACTTGTTAGACTTAACCTTATTATTTATGAAACTTGGAGACATAATTGAAGATCTCTTCTATGATAATTTTTTTTGTTATATGTTGGATTATTTATTAAATTTTTAAGTAGCTGAACTCACCTTGAGTGTGTGAAGAAAGGGTGGAGGGCCCCCCACACCGAGCTAAGTGCACTTCTTAGTTTATTTGTAGTTGTAATTTTTGAATTAGTTTTCTTATGTTTAATTTGTTTATGCTGATCATTTTTGCGTATTGATGAATCTAATGATCATTCTTAACTTTCATATGAATGGACAAACAAATTTTTAAGTTCAACATTATTTCTATCTAATTAATATCTTCGGTTAGAATTCATCTTTACGTGCTTTAGGTGTTTTTACATGCTTTTTTGAATTCATGTTTTAACAATAGCGTTACTGATAAATGAATATATGATGAAGGAAAATCAAGACCTCTTCAGTGAAGAGCCTCTTCAATTATTGCTTGATGTATATTAATCTATTGTTCAATTAAGTATTTTTTGATTTCTAATTCATAAGGTAATCTTATTAGAGAAGGACAGAAAAATCTCTTAAGTTAGGAGATTATTCTGCTTCTAATAATACATATGAATTATAAATTGTTTAAGTTTGATTTATATTTGTAATATGCATTCCCTTAATCATTAATAAAACTTCTTCTAAATTGATCACAACTGCAACCCATATACTTTGGGTATGCTTCTAAGTTCCACTAACACGGATTGCTAATAAATACTTGCATTATTTTACAACAATAAATTGACCCAAATTTTTTGGTGCCCTTGTCGAGGAAGCATATTTCATAATGGTCAAATACGAAGACAAAAATTATATATATATATAATCACCAAAAACAAGAAAAACATAGTTTTTCTTTCAATGTTTTCTTATGCCTAGAGATAGAGATTAGAAAGGTAGATATATGAAACAAAAACCCCCAACAGTTGACTCATCCCCAAGACTAACAACACTGATTGCTGGAAAGCCTACTATAGAAGAGTTACAGGAAAATCAGAGATCGGGATAAAGATTAAATTTAGTTGAAAGATAAATCTTGTTATCCTTAGAGGTAAAGAAAAAGAAATCACCTAAAGAACCTCCTTCCATATGGAAACAAAAAGACACAAGAAAACCAACAACTGAACAACTAGAGCAACCTATCCTTGAAGAAATCAAAGTAGTGGAAGAAATATGAAGTCAACCACATATTGAAACACTACACATCTCTGAACAAGAAATGGCTGAAGAAGGAGAAGGATCAACTAGAATAAACATGACTCCTGAATAGAGACTTGAATATGAAAGAAAAAAAATGGAATGGTGAAGGAAATGAGAGGAAGAAAGAAGAATTGAGGTAGAAAGAAAAGAAAAAGAAGCAAGAAGAGTTGAAGCACCTAGAAAGATAGAGGAAGAAGCAAGAAGAGAAAATAAAAATAGAATAACACAAGAAAATGAGCAAGAAATTAACAATGATCAAGAAACTACTTTTGGATTATCTATTCTAGATGTAAGAGCAATATTAGGAGAAGAAATAAAAATGAAAACTTTCCACTTTCTGTATTTCCTAACTTCTATGGAATATCAACATAATATCCTGATGCATTCATGTTTGAGTTTGATATCTTGTGTAGAAATTATGGATATACTGATGAAACACACAATCTTCGACATTTTCCTGCTACTTTGAAAGAAGTAGCCTTGAAATCATTCATGGGATTAGGAGAACATACAATTTATTCTTGGGATGATATGAATAAAAAAATTCTTAAAAATTATCAAGTTTACTGCAGGGCTAGAGACTCGAAAGAAGACATTTCAGAATGACATAAATAGAAGATGAAAGTTTGGAAGAATATTTGGAAATATTCTTTTACAATTTACAGAAATCCGAACATCATTCTCTTAGTCCTGATACAATCTGCACTATTTTTCTTAAGGGTATCAAAGATGAGTATTTAGACATTCCTAATGTAATGGGAAAAGAAGGTATTTCCAATTTACCATTTGAAGGAATTGTTGAACTATGTCATAAATACTCTAGGCAAAGAGCAAAGAGTGGAAAGAGAGATATTTGATCAAAAGCTTCCAAATCTGTAGTAAGTACAGTAACAAGAGTAGAGATAAGAAGCCTGTTAGAAAATTTCAAAAAATATATCTTAAGCACTTTGGGAACATATGTAGATGTCTTGAAAGCTAAGTAAAATAAAGAAGAGCAAGATGAAATTTTAGAAATTTTATGTCCAGAGTGTAGGCAAAAACATCCACTCAGGGAATGTCCATTGCAAGGTATACAAGTGTGTGGAATTTTCACAGAAAATCATGCAACAGAAAAATGTTCTAAGTTAGAAGAATTGCAACGAGAAGAAGTGAAAGGAGTAGATTCTCTCTACTATATGGCACCAACGAGACCTTGGAAACCAAGGATGCCTCAACAATTCCCTCAAAAAAACCCCCAAAATTTTCAATTTCCTCAAAATAAAAGGAATACACCAATGCCATGGTAGGCTTGGCCACCATAACAATATCAAAACAAACCTACACAAGGTTGGAGGGGATATGGTTAAGGAAACCAACCACGACATCATATGTATCCTCAGTACTATTAATATAAACAACCATACCCTCCACAACCATTTACTCAATATTGATAATTCCAACAACATCAAGCAATTCCATATCCATTTCAAAACCAACCAATGGTAACTCAACAACAACAACTTCAAATGCCCACTAACCAACAACCTCCTAGACTAACATAATTTCCAGCTCAGCCAGTAGGTAATCCAAGTAACAAGGTGGATAGACCAGCATATCATGTGGAAGAGGCAACATATTATCTTACTTATTCAATTCTTCCCATATAGAATGTCCACCTAAGGTTTGGGAAGGTGTTACAAAATTATTCTCCTCCGATAATTGAAAAAGAAACTGAACAAGGAGAACAGAGTCAAGAATATCAAGCAGAAAAGAAAATTTATAAAGGTAAATATATTATGAGACAAACACCACCATATCTAGAGAGATTGATACAACAGAATACTCCAATATCTCTTCCTGAATTTAATATTCTGGATGAATTAAAGAACACATATGTTAAAATTCCTTTTTTGTAGGCAATTAAAGACATTCCAATATCTGCAAAAACAATAAAGGAATTATGCATTAATAAATATGGCAGAAGAAAGAAGGATCCACCTACAATCTAGGCAATTGGAAGTCTATCAAGCCTCATGTCTACAAACACAGTCATTGAAAAGTATGTTGATCTAGGAATTCCTATGGTTTCCATTTTGATTAAAAAAAAATTAGTGACAAATACTTTAATAGACTTGGGAGAAACAATCAATGTTATGATCCAGATTTATGCAGGAACGCAACAGAATAAAAGCATAACCATAAATACAGAGATGCAGCGGAAATAATGCGTCATTTCATTAATAACAGAAATATGCTTACAGACATAATGGAAATAAAATAGCTAGGGTGCTGGTAGCGAATCTCTGAGAAGAGATGTGATGGCTACAAACCTCTGAACTGTGTTACAATGAGGCTCAAGGGCATATTTATTATTGAGAAACAATGTGGAATCCATAACGTCCAAAAACCTAACCGTAGGAGATGAGGCACCAAAACTGTGGGCGCCCGTTTGGGTAAATTGGTGGTTCAACTTCCAGGGGGCGTAACTTTGGCACCCGATCTCTGTTTGATGCACTCAATAGCTCGTTAGAAAGATATATCCGAGGACTACAAAATTCGGGAAGAATTTGATGATCAAATTCACTGGTAAAACGATACCCAAAAAACATCATCGTTTAGGGCCTCAAAACGGCTCCGGAAGTTCAGGACCCGAAAAACTGCTAAAAATAGTAAGTTTTGTTGTAAGTTGAAAACTGAAAGAACTGATGATGGGGGTTCAAATGGAATAGGTGGGTGGCCACCAATATCCACCTGGATTATTAAGCCCCCAAAACGGCTCCAAGAGTGGAGGACCCGAAAACCTGCTAAAAATAGTAAGTTGTGCTGAATGTGAAAAACTGCAAGAATTGATGGTGCTGGTCCAAATGGAATAGGTGGGTGGCCACCAATATCCACCTGGATCATTCCTCCCTCCTTAGGAAGCAATGGTCCCCATTGCATTGAGATCCTCCATGAGATGAGGCAAATTATTTTGAACTGAGTATTAGATGTATTGAAGATGTCATGGACCTGCGGGTGGACATGTTGGATGCGTTTAGTAAATTTGATTTCTTTATCAGCCCTAGACAGTACATATTTGGATTCTGTATGTGTAGTTGCAGGATGTATGGCAACATCATGCGGTGGTACGTTGGGAGTCAAATAAATGGAGTACTTGTCGTGACAGTGTAGAGGAACCTTTATGAGTGAGGAGAAATTGTTATCGTATTCCTCCATAACTTTTTCCATCTACTGCAGCTGTGCAAGGGAGCCCTGTTTTGAGGTTGTGGCCACAATATTATTCTTTCCCTGTGAGTGAGTCGTAAGGAAAATGAATTTCCTGGTTTGGGAAACAATCTTACTGCATTGTTTTGCAATAGTCAAAGAGATGATAGGAGGCGGTACTACCTCTGGTATACTGTACAGGTTATTTCCCAAAGTAATAATAACAGCACAAGGCCTAGACTTATACACATCATGTCACCTCCACAGGTATCGTTGGCCCAATAATACATCAGCTACATCAAGAGGAGCAACATCACACAATACCTCATCCGTGAATGGCTTGATACTGTATGGAAGGCGGCACTACTGGCGGATGCGGAGATCTCTCCCTAGGTGGAGCCACCCGATGGTATACCACTGTGGGTGTGCTATGGTCGGTAGGCCGAGCCGCTTCACGACCTCTGCTGAAATGAGGTTCTTTTGGCTTCCGCTATCGATGAGAAATTGCAGTGGAGAACCCTTTACCCACATCTGCGACTGGAAGAGGCGCTCCCCCTCCTCTGGATCCTCTGGACCCTCCTTCTGGATCTTGGTGGTGGCAACAATGGCACTGGGATTTGCATCAATGATCTACTTCCCTTTTTCATTGCCTTTGTCTGGTTCTAACTCAGGATCAGAAAATGCATCTAATTCGGGTGCCTTTAGTTCGGCCACCAAAGACTGTTTGGCCCAACACTCGTTTGTGCTGTGAGTGGGGCTATTTTGAAATTCACACCACTTCCCTATGTCCTTCTTTGGATTTGTGGTGTTGTTCTGAGCCACATTGCTTTGGCCTTGCCCCTTGTTCTTCGGTGCGAGGGCACCTTTCAGATTTGCAAATCCAAAGTCTCGCTTCTTCAGCTTAAATTTCTGCTCAATCTTGGCGGCATAGCGATATGCCGTGCTAAGCGATGTAATTTCGAGGAACTCCATTTCCTCCTAAATGTGTTTGTGCAGACAGCCACGGTACTTGAGCACCAAATGTCTCTCCGAATCTTTAATACCAAACTTTGTGCGCAGGGTATGGAACAGATTCGTCAGTTCATGCACATCTTGATCCTTTTGTTGCCGCAGCGTGGTCCATTGGATGTATTTGTCCTCATAGCTCCCCACGGGGTAATATTGTTCCTTGATGCCATCTCAGAACGAATTCCAAGTGGGTGTGGTCGAGAACAGAGAGGGTTCCCCTTCGCCCTCTTGTTCACGGAAGGTTTCCCACCAGTCTTTGACATGGGGGGCGGCTTTGAGGAGTGCAAAAATAATCTTTTCTCGATCAGAGAAGTCATGGACCGAGAAATACCCTTCAACCAAATTTAACCATCTGTCTACAGCATCTGCATCTATTTTTCCTTCAAATATAGAGCTATCACCTTTACTCAGACCAAGAGATGGCACCTGGTGAGTGGTTGTTTGATGCGTATGCGCCTCATATGCGGGGCGCTTGAAAGATTTGAGAAAAGTTATCCATCATCGCTGCCTTTGCTTCTCGGAGGGCCTCCCGGGCGCATTTTATAAGATCTCCTCGTCCTCGTCTTTCTTTCTTTTCTTCCGCCATGGGAGGTCGTCGGGGTTTGCGAGGCCGATCTCGTAAGGGTTCAACCAAACATCGAGCCCTAACTCCTTATACCCTGACCGCGTTGGGGACATGCAAAGAAAAACAAAGAAAGAGCAGACCCGCTCTGATACCACTGATCCAGATCTTGGTAGGAACGCAACAGAATAAACACATAACCATAAATACAGAGATGCAGAGGAAATAATGCATCATTTCATTAATAACAAAAATATGCTTACAGACATAATGGAAATAAAATAGCTAGGGTGTTGGTAGCAAATCTCTCAGAAGAGATGTGATGGCTACAGACCTCTGAACTGTGTTACAATGAGGCTCGAGGGCCTATTTATTATTGAAAAACAATGTAGAATCAAAAACGTCCAAAAACCTAACCGTAGGAGATGAGGCGCCAAAACTATGGGCGCCTGTTTGGGTAAATTTGTGGTTCAACTTCCCAGGGGCATAGCTTTGGCATCCGATCTCTGTTTGACGCGCTCAATAGCTCGTCAGAAAGATCTATCCAAGGAGTACAACTTTCTAGATGAATTTGATGATCAAATTCGCTGTAAAACGATACCCAAAAAACGCCGTTGTTTAGGGCCTCAAAACGGCTCCTAAGTTCAGACCAAAAATCACAAAAATAGTAAGTTTTGATGCAATTTGAAACTGGAAGAAAGGAAGAATCGATGATGGGGGATGAGAAGGAATAGGTGGGTGGCCACCAACATCCACTGATCATTAAGCTCCCAAAACGGCTCCGAGAGTGGAGGACCCGAAACTGCCATAAAATAGTAAGTTGTGATGAATGTGAAAAGCTACAAAAGAATTAATGGTAAGCTGTCCAAATGGAATAGGTGGGTGGCCACCGATATCCACTCTGCATCTTTCCTCTTAGGAAGCAATGGTCCCCATTGCGTTGAGATCCTCCATGAGATGAGGCAAATTCTGTTGAACTGAGTATTAGATGTATTGAAGATGTCATGGACCTGCGGGTGGAAATGCTGGATGCGTTTAGTAAATTTGGTTTCTTTATCAGCCTTAGACAGTACATGTTTGGATTCTGTATGTGTAGTTTTAGGATGTATGGAAACATCAGGCAGTGGTGCGTTGGGAGTCAAATCAATGGAGTGCTTGTCCTGACAGTGTAGAGGAACCTTTATGAGTGAGGAGAGATTGTCATCGTATTCCTCCATAACTTTTTCCATCTCCTACAGTCGTGCAAGGGAGCCCTGTTTCGAGGTTGTGGCCACAATATTCTTCTTTCCCTGTGAGTGAGTCGTAAGGAAAATGAATTTCCTGGTTTGGGAAAAAATCTTATTGCGTTGTTTTGCAGTAGTCAAAGAGATGACAGGAGGCGGTACTACCTCTGGTATCCTGTACAACTTATTTCCCAAAGTAATAATAACAGCATGAGGCCTAAACTCATACACAGCATGTCGCCTCCACAAGTATGGTTGGCCCAATAATACATCAGCTACATCAAGAGGAGCAACATCATACAGTACCTCATCCGTGAATGGCTTGATACTGTATGGAAGGCAACACTGCTGGCAGATGCAAAGATCTCTCCCTAGGTAGAGCCACCCGATGGTATACGACTGTGGGTGTGCGATGGTCAGTAGGCCAAGCCGCTTCACGACCTCTGCTGAAATGAGGTTCTTTTGGCTTCCGCTATCGACGAGAAATTGCAGCGGAGAACCCTTTACCCACATCTGCGACTGGAAGAGGCGCTCCCCCTCCTCTGGATCCTCTGGACCCTCCTTCTGGATCTTGGTGGTGGCAACAATGGCACTGGGATCCGTATCAATGATCTGCTTCCCTTTTTCATTGCCTTTGTCTGGTTCTAACTCAGGATCAGAAAATGCATCTAATTTGGGTGCCTTTAGTTCGGCCACCAAACACTGCTTGGCCCGACACTCGTCTCTGCTGTGAGTGGGGATGTTATGAAAGTCACACCACTTCCCTGTGTCGTTCTTTAGACTGGTGGTGTTGTTCTGAGTCACATTGCTTTGGCCTTGCCCCTGTTTCTTGATTCCAGGGCATCTTTGATTTGCGAGATCAAAGTCTGACTACTACGCTTAAATTTCTTTCCGATCTGGCGGCATAGCGATATGCCATGCAAAGCGATGTAATGTAATGTAGAGGAACTCCATTTCCTCCTGAATGTGTTTGTGTAGATAGCCACGGTACTTGAGCACCAAATGTCTCTCTGAATCTTTAATACCCAACTTTGTGCGTAGGATATGGAACATATTCGTCAGTTCGTGCACATCTTGATCCTTTGTTGCCGCAGCATGGTCCATTGGATGTATTTTTCCTCATATCTCCCCACGGGGTAATATTGTTCCTTGATGCCATCTCGGAACGAATTCCAAGTGGGTGTGGCCGTGAACAGAGAGGGTTCCCCTTTGCCCTCTTGCTCATGGTAGGTTTCCCACCAGTCTTTGACATGGGGGGCGGCTTTGAGGAGTGCAAAAATAATATTTTCTTGGTCAGAGAAGTCATGGACTGAGAAACACCCTTCCAACAAATTTAACCATCTATCTACGACGTCTGCATCTATTTTTCCTTGAAATATATGAATGTCAAAGTTTACCTACACCTTGAAGGGAGTGGCGCCTCCAGAGTGGTTGTTGGATGCAGATGCGCCATATGTGGGAAGTCGTTGAAGGATTTGAGAAAAGTTATCCATCATCGCATAGATTTGTTTCTCGAGGACTCTCGAGGCGGTATTTTGATAGGATATCTTTCTCCCTCATCTTTCTTTTCTTCCCCCATTGGTAGCCGCCGGGGTTTTCCAGGCTGATCTTCCAAAGGTTCAACCAGATCAAGCCCTAACTCCTTATACCCCGACCACGTTGGGGACATGCAAAGAAAAACAAAGGAAAGAGCAGACCCGCTACGATACCAACGATCTGGTTATGCAGGAACGCAACAGAATAAACGCATAACCATAAATACAGAGATGCAGTGGAAATAATGCGTCATTTCATTAATAACAGAAATATGCTTAGAGACATAATGGAAATAAAATAGGTAGGGTGCTGGTAGCGAATCTCTGAGAAGAGATGTGATGGCTACAGACCTCTGAACTCAGTTACAATGAGGCTCGAGGGCCTATTTATTATTGAGAAACAATGTAGAATCCGAAACGTCCAAAAACCTAACCGTAGGAGATGAGGCGCCAAAACTGTGGGCGCCCGTTTGGGTAAATTGGTGGTTCAACTTCCCGGGGGCATAACTTTGGCACCCGATCTCCATCGGATGCGCTCAATAGATCGTTAGAAATATCTATATGAGGAATACAAATTTTGGGATGAATTTGATGATCAAATTCGAAGGTAAAACGATACCCAAAAAAAGTCGTCGTTTAGGGCCTCAAAACGGCTCCAGAAGTTTAGGACTCGAAAAACTGCTAAAAATAGTAAGTTTTGTTGCAACTTGAAAACTGAAAGAACTGATTATGGGGGTTCAAATGGAATAGGTGGATGGCGACCAATATCCACCTAGATCATTAAGCCCCCAAAATGGCTCCGACAGTGGAGGACCCGAAAACCTGCTAAAAATAGTAAGTTGTGATGAATGTGAAAAGCTGCAAGAATTGATGGTGCTGGTCCAAATGGAATAGGTCGGTGGCCACTGATATCCACCTGGATCATTCCTCCCTCCTTAGGAAGCAATGGTCCCCATTGCGTTGAGATCCTCCATGAGATGAGGCAGATTCTGTTGAACTGAGTATTAGATGTATTGAGGATGTCATGGACCTGCGGGTGGACATGCTGGATGCGTTTAGTAAATTTGGTTTCTTTATCAGCCTTAGACAGTACATGTTTGGATTCTGTATGTGTAGTTGCAGGATGTATGGCAATATCAGGTGGTGGTGCGTTGGGAGTCAAATCAATGGAGTGCTTGTCCTGACAGTGTAGAGGAACCTTTATGAGTGAGGAGAAATTGTCATCGTATTCCTCCATAACTTTGTCCATCTGCTGCAGCCGTGCAAGGGTGCCTTGTTTCGAGGTTGTGGCCACAATATTCTTCTTTCCCTGTGAGTGAGTTATAAGGAAAATGAATTTCCTGGTTTGGGAAACAATCTTACTGTTTTGTTTTGCAGTATACAAAGAGATGACAGGAGGCAGTACTACCTCTGGTATCCTGTAAAAGTTATTTCCCGAAGTAATAATGACAGCACGAGGCCTAAAATTATACACAGCATGTCGCCTCCACAAGTATGGTTGGCCCTATAATACATCAGCTACATCAAGAGGAGCAACATCATACAATACCTCATCCGTGAATGGCTTGATACTGTATGGAAGGCGGCACTGCTGGCAGATGCAGAGATCTCTCCTTGGGTGGAGCCACCCAATGGTATACGGCTGTGGGTGTGCTATGGTCGGTAGGCCGAGCTGCTTCACGACCTCTGCTGAAATGAGGTTCTTTTGGCTTCCGCTATCGACGAGAAATTGCAGCGGAGAACCCTTTACCCACATCTGCGACTGGAAGAGGCGCTCCCCCTCCTCTGGATCCTCTGGACCCTCCTTCTGTATCTTGGTGGTGGCAACAATGGCACTGGGATCCACATCAATGATCTGCTTCCCTTTGTCATTGCCTTTGTCTGGTTCTAACTCAGGATCAGAAAATGCATCTGATTCGGGTGCCTTTAGTTCAGCCACCAAAGACTGTTTGGCCCAACACTCGTTTGTGCTGTGAGTGGGGCTGTTATGAAATTCACACCACTTCCCTGTGTCCTTCTTTGGATTTGTGGTGTTGTTATGAGTCGCATTGCTTTGGCCTTGCCCCTTGTTCTTCGATTCAGGGGCACCTTTCGGATTCGCAGATCCAAAGTCTCACTTCTTCTGCTTAAATTTCTGCTCGATCTTGGCGGCATAGCGATATGCCGTGCCAAGCGATGTAATGTCGAGGAACTCCATTTCCTCCTGAATGTGTTTGTGCAGACAGCCGCGGTACTTGAGCACCAAATATCTCTCTGAATCTTTAATACCCAACTTTGTGCGCAGGGTATGGAACAGATTCGTCAGTTCGTGCACATCTTGATCCTTTTGTTGCCGCAGCATGGTCCATTGGATGTATTTGTCCTCATAGCTCCCCACGGGGTAATATTGTTCCTTGATGCCATCTCGAAACGAATTCCAAGTGGGTGTGGCCGAGAACAGAGAGGGTTCCCCTTCGCCCTCTTGCTCACGGTAGGTTTCCCACCAGTCTTTGACATGGGGGGCGGCTTTGAGGAGTGCAAAAATAATCTTTTCTCGATCAGAGAAGTCATGGACCGAGAAATACCCTTCCAACAAATTTAACCATCTGTCTACAGTGTCTGCATCTATTTTTCCTTCAAATATAGGAATGTCAAATTTTACCTGTACCTTGAAGGGAGTGGCACCTCCAGAGTGGTTGTTGGATGTTGATGCGCCATATGTGGGCAGTCGTTGAAAAATTTGAGCAAAGTTATCCATCATCGTGTTCCTTTTTTTCTCGAGGGCCTCCTCGAGCAGTATTTTGATAGGATCTCCTACTCCCTCGTCTTTCTTTTCTTCCACCATGGGAGGTCGTCGGGGTTTGCGAGGCTGATCTTGCAAGGGTTCAACCGGATCGAGACGAACTCCTTATGCACGACCACGTTGGGGACATGCGAAGAAAAACAAAGAAAGAGTAGACCGCTCTGATACCACTGATCCGGATTTATGCAAGAATGCAACATAATACATAAATAATCATGAACATAGAGATGCGGCGGAAATAATGCTTCATTTCATTAATATCAAATAATAGAAATATGCTTACAGGCATAATGGAAATAAAATAGCTAAGGTGCTGGTAGCGAATCTCTGAGAAGAGATGTGATGGCTACAGACCTCTGAACTATGTTACAATGAGGCTCGAGGGCCTATTTATTGTTGAGAAACAATGTAGAATCTGAAACGTCCAAAAACCTAACCGTAGGAGATGAGGCGCCCAAAACTGTGGGCGCCCGTTTGGGTAAATTGGTGGTTCAACTTCCCGGGGGCATAACTTTGGCACCCGATCTCCGTTTGACGTGCTCAATAGCTTGTTAGAAAGATCTATCCGAGGACTACAACTTTGGATTCGGGATGAATTTGACGTTCAAATTTGTTGGTAAAACTATACCCAAAAAGCGAAGTCGTTTAGGGAGGATATAAAGCAGCTCCGGAAGTTCGGAGAGGACCACATGCTAAAAATAGTAAGTTTTGTTGCAACTTGAAAATTGAAAGAACTGAAGATTGGGGTTCAAATGGAATAGGTGGGTGGCCACCAATATCCACCTGGATCATTAAGCCCCCAAAACGGCTCCGAGAGTGGAGGACCCGAAAACCTGCTAAAAATAGTAAGTTGTGCTGAATGTGAAAAGCTGCAAGAATTGATGGTGCTGGTCCAAATGAAATAGGTGGGTGGCCACCGATATCCACCTGGATCATTCCTCCCTCCTTAGGAAGCAATGGTCCCCATTGCGTTGAGATCCTCCATGAGATGAGGAAAATTCTGTTGAACTGAGTATTAGATGTGTTGAAGATGTCATGGACCTGTGGGTGGACATGCTGGATGCGTTTAGTAAATTTGGTTTCTTTATCAGCCTCATACAGTACATGTTTGGATTTTGTATGTGTAGTTGCAGGATGTATGGCAACATCAGGTGGTGGTGCATTGGGAGTCAAATCAATGGAGTGCTTGTCCTGACAGTGTAGAGGAACCTCTATGAGTGAGGAGAAATTGTCATCGTATTCCTCCATGACTTTGTCCATCTGCTGCAGCCGTGAAAGGGAGCCCTGTTTCAAGGTTGTGGCCACAATATTCTTCTTTCCCTGTGAGTGAGTCGTAAGGAAAATGAATTTCCTGGTCTGGGAAACAATCTTACTGCGTTGTTTTGCAGTAGTCAAAGAGATGGCAGGAGGCGGTACTACCTCCGGTATCCTGTACAAGTTATTTACCAAAGTAATAATAACAGCACGAGGCCTAGACTCATACACAGCATGTCGCCTCCACAAGTATGGTTGGCCCAATAATACATCAGCTACATCAAGAGGAGCAACATCACACAATACCTCATCCGTGAATGGCTTGATACTGTATGGAAGTCGGCACTGCTGGCGGATGCGAAGATCTCTCCCTGGGTGGAGCCACCCAATGGTATACGGTTGCGGGTGTGCTATGGTTGGTAGGCCGAGCCGCTTCACGACGTCTGCTGAAATGAGGTTCTTTTGGCTTCCGCTATCGACGAGAAACTGCAGCGGAGAACCCTTCACCCACATCTGCGATTGGAAGAGGCGCTCCCCCTCCTCTGGATCCTCTAGACCCTCCTTCTGGATCTTGGTGGTGGCAACAATGGCACTGGGATCCGCATCAATGATCTGCTTCCCTTTGTCATTGCCTTTGTCTGGTTCTAACTCAGGATCAGAAAATGCATCTAATTCGGGTGCCTTTAGTTCAGCCACCAAAGACTGTTTGGCCCGACACTCATTTGTGCTGTGAGTGGGGCTGTTATGAAATTCACACCACTTCCCTGTGTCCTTCTTTGGATTTGTGGTGTTGTTCTGAGTCGCATTGCTTTGGCCTTGCCCCTTGTTCTTCGGTTTGGGGGCACCTTTCAGATTTGCAGATCCAAAGTCTCGCTTCTTCTGCTTAAATTTCTGCTCGATCTTGGCGGCATAGCAATATGCCATGCCAAGCGATGTAATGTCGAGGAACTCCATTTCCTCCTGAATGTGTTTGTGCAGACAACCGCGGTACTTGAGCACCAAATGTCTCTCTGAATCTTTAATACCCAACTTTGTGCGCAGGGTATGGAACAGATTCGTCAATTCGTGCACATCTTGATCCTTTTGTTGCCGCAGCGTGGTCCATTGGATGTATTTGTCCTCATAGCTCCCCACAGGGTAATATTGTTCCTTGATGCCGTCTCGGAACGAATTCCAAGTGGGTGTGGTCGAGAACAGAGAGGGTTCCCCTTCGCCCTCTTACTCACGGTAGGTTTCCCACCAGTCTTTGACATGGGGGGCAGCTTTGAGGAGTGCAAAAATAATCTTTTCTCGGTCAGAGAAGTCATGGACCGAGAAATACCCTTCCAACAAATTTAACCATCTGTCTACAGCGTCTGCATCTATTTTTCCTTCAAATATAGGAATGTAAAAGTTTACCTGTACCTTGAAGGGAGTGGCGCCTCCAGAGTGGCTGTTGGATGCAGATGCGCCATATGTGGGCAGTCGTTGAAGGATTTGAGCAAAGTTATCCATCATCACGTTCCTTTGTTTCTCGAGGGCCTCCTCGAGCAGTATTTTGATAGGATCTTCTGCTCCCTCGTCTTTCTTTTCTTCCGCCATGGGAGGTCGTCGGGGTTTGCGAGGCTGATCTTGCAAGGGTTCAACCAGATCGAGCCCTAACTCCTTATACCCTGACCGCGTTGAGGACATGCAAAGAAAAACAAAGAAAGAGCAGACCCGCTCTGATACCACTGATCCGGATTTATGCAGGAACGCAACAGAATAAACACATAACCATAAATACAGAGATGCAGCGGAAATAATGCGTCATTTCATTAATAACAGAAATATGCTTACAGACATAATGGAAATAAAATAGCTAGGGTGTTGGTACCGAATCTCTGAGAAGAGATGTGATGGCTACAGACCTCTGAACTGTGTTACAATGAGGCTCGAGGGCCTATTTATTATTGAGAAACAATGTAGAATCCGAAACATCCAAAAACCTAACCGTAGGAGATGAGGCGCCAAAACTGTGGGCGCCCGTTTGGGTAAATTGGTGGTTCAACTTCCCGGGGGCGTAACTTTGGCACCCGATCTCCGTTTGATGGGCTCAATAGCTTGTTAGAAATATCTATCTGAGGACTACAACTTTCGTGATGAATTTGATGATCAATTCCGTTGGTAAAACGATACCCAAAAAACATCGTCGTTTAGGGCCTCAAAACGGCTCCGGAAGTTCTTGACCTGAAAAACTGCTAAAAATAGTAAGCTTTGTTGCAACTTGAAAAATGAAAGAAATGATGATGGGGGTTCAAAAGGAGTAGGTGGGTGGCCACCAATATCCATCTGGATCATTAAGCCCCCAAAACGGCTCCGAGAGTGGAGGACCCGAAAACCTCCTAAAAATAGTAAGTTGTGTTGAATGTGAAAAGCTGCAAGAATTGATGGTGCTGGTCCAAATGGAATAGTTGGGTGGCCACTGATATCCACTTGGATCATTCCTCCCTCCTTAGGATGAAATGGTCCCCATAATATTGAGATCCGCCATGAGATGAGGCAAATTCTGTTGAACTGAGTATTAGATGTATTGAAGATGTCATGGACCTGCGGGTGGACATGCTAGATGCATTTAGTAAATTTGGTTTCTTTATCAGCCTTAGATAGTACATGTTTAGATTCTATATGCGTAGTTATAGGATGTATGGCAACATCAGGCGGTGGTGCGTTGGGAGTCAAATCAATGGAGTGCTTGTCATGACAGTGTAGAGGAACCTTTATGAGTGAGGAGAAATTGTCATCATATTCCTCCATAACTTTGTCCATCTACTGCAGCCACGCAAGGAAGCCCTATTTCGAGGTTGTGGCCACAATATTCTTCTTTCCCTGTGAGTGAGTCGTAAGGAAAATGAATTTCCTGGTTTGGGAAAAAATCTTACTGCTTTGTTTTGCAGTAGTCAAAGAGATGACAGGAGGCGGTACTACCTCTGGTATCCTGTACAAGTTATTTCCCAAAGTAATAATAACAGCACGAGGCCTAGACTCATACACAACATGTCACCTCCACAATTATGGTTGGCCCAATAATACATCAGCTACATCAAGAGGAGCAACATCACACAATACCTCATCCGTGAATGGCTTGATATTGTATGGAAGGTGGCACTGCTGGCGGATGCAGAGATCTCTCCCTGGGTGGAGCCACCCGATGGTATATGGTTGTGGGTGTGCTATGGTCTGTAGGCTGATTCGCTTCACTAACTCTGCTGAAATGAGGTTCTTTTGGCTTCTGCTATTGACGAGAAATTGCAGCGGAGAACCCTTTACCTACATCTGCGACTGGAAGAGGCGCTCCCCCTCCTCTGGATCCTCTGGACACTCCTTCTAGATCTTGGTGATGGAAACAATGGCACTAGGATCTGCATCAATTTTCTGCTTCCCTTTGTCATTGCCTTTGTCTAGTTCTAACTTAGGATCAGAAAATGCATCTAATTCGGGTGCCTTTAGTTCGGCCACCAAAGACTGTTTGGCCCGACATTCGTTTTTACTGTGAGTGGGGTTGTTGTGAAAGTCACACCACTTCCCTGTGTCATTATTTGGATTTGTGGTGTTGTTCTAAGTCGCGTTGCTTTGGCCTTGCCCCTTGTTCTTCGGTTCGGGGGCACGTTTCAGATTTGCAGATCCAAAGTCTCGCTTCTTCTACTTAAATTTCTGCTCGATCTTGGCAGCATAGCGATATGCCGTGCCAAGAGATGTAATGTCGAGGAACTCCATTTCCTCCTGAATGTGTTTGTGCAGATAGCCGCGGTACTTGAGCACCAAATGTCTCTCTGAATCTTTAATACCCAACTTTGTGCGCAGGGTATGGAACAGATTCGTTAGTTCGTGCACATCTTGATCCTTTTGTTGCCGCAGTGTGGTCCATTGGATGTATTTTTCCACATAGCTCCCCACGGGGTAATATTATTCCTTGATGTCATCTCAGAACGAATTCCAAGTGGGTGTGGCGGAGAACAGAGAGTGTTCCCCTTCGCCCTATTGCTCATGGTAGGTTTCCCAGCAGTCTTTGACATGGGGGGTAGCTTTGAGGAGTGCAAAAATAATCTTTTCTCGGTCAGAAAAGTCATGGACCAAGAAATACCCTTCCACCAAATTTAACCATCTGTCTACGGTGTCTACATCTATTTTTCCTTCTAATATAGGAATGTCAAAGTTTAACTATACCTTCAAGGGAGTGGCACCTCCAGAGTGGTTGTTGGATGCAGATGCACCATATGTGGGCAGTCGTTGAAGGATTTGAGCAAAGTTATCCATCATCGCATTCCTTTGTTTCTCGAGGGCCTCCTCGAGCAGTATTTTGATAGGATCTCCTGCTCCCTCATATTTCTTTTCTTCTGCCATGGGAGGTCGTCGGGGTTTGCTATACCATCTTAAAAGAGTTCAACCTTATCTTGTCTTCCCTAGACCCTTATACCCCGACCTTGTTGGGAGATATGCGTACAAACAAAAAAGAAGGTACCTACCAGACACTGACTGACCTATTATGCAGAAAGGAATGCAAAGAATAAACACATACGATAAATACAGAGATGCAAACAGAATAATTTTTTATCACACAATGCAAATTAAGCTACACATAATAAAATAAAATATTAAAGTCAAGCTGTAACTTCAGAAGAGCGTGATGGTTGCTGCACTTCGAACTGTGGTTAAGAATGAGGCTTGAGGGCCTATTTATTATTGAGAAACAATGTAGAATCTGAAACATCCAGAAACCTAACCGTAGGAGATGAGGCGCCAAAATTGTGGGCGCTTGTTTGGGTAAATTGGTGGTTCAACTTCCCGGGGGCATAACTTTGGCACCCGATCTCCGTTTGATGTGCTCAATAGCTCGTTAGAAATATCTATCTGAGGACTACAAATTTCGGGACGAATTTGATGATCAAATTCTCTGGTAAAATGATACCCAAAAAACGTCGTCGTTTAGGGCCTCAAAACAGCTCCGGAAGTTCAGGACCCGAAAAACTGCTAAAAATAGTAAGTTTTTTTGCAACTTGAAAAATGAAACAACTGATGATGGGGGTTCAAATGGAATAGGTGGGTGGCCACCAGTATCCACCTGGATCATTAAGCCCCCAAAACGGCTCCTATAGTGGAGGACCTGAAAACCTGCTAAAAATAGTAAGTTGTGCTGAATGTGAAAAGCTGCAAGAATTGATGGTGCTGGTCCAAATGGAATAGGTGGGTGGCCACCGATATCCACTTGGATCATGTTATGACTACAGAGACTATGAAACATTTGAATCTGAACAAAATTAGACCTACTATTAAATTTTTAGAACTTTTAGATAGATCTAAAGTTGTCCCAAAAGGTATATTGGAAGACATCATTGTCTCACTAGATTCATGGGAGTATCCTGTAGACTTCTTGATTTTGCAGCCAAAAAAAATTTAGGAGGGCATCCCTTAATTTTAGGCAGATGATGATTAGCCACTACAAATTATTACATTGGATGCAGGTCAGGAAGTATGATTATTACATATGGAGATGAAAGAAAGCACGTTAAATTATAACATCCTGCTCAATCTCCTTCTTTATTATCATGGCTTGATGGATATGAACCACAAGAACTTCAATCTGTTCTCATTATTAATCAAGTTTATAATTTTCGAGAGTAGGAAGAAGATGAGGACTTATTAGATCTATTCATCTCAGAACCAAATATTTCAGAGCAGCTTAGAGTAACTCAATATGAAGCTGCTAGTTATCTTTTAAATGAATGTTTTTTATGAAAATAGCACTATACAGTCATTGCAAAATACATCCCAAAGCATTTTTCTTGTAAATTCAATTACCAATTCAAATATAAAAATCATTGAAATCAGTCTTGAGAGAAATTTGAATATTGTTAATAATTTACAATCATCAAAGGAGGAAAATCTAATAACCTTGTTGCAAAAATATTGAAAATATTTTTCCTGGGATTACAAATACATGCTAGGAATCCATCCAAAAACATGTATCCATCACATTTACACTTATGATCAAATTAAATCTTTAAGGAAACGACAAAGATGGATGAACCCCATGATGAAGGAAAAAGTGAAAGAAGAATTACAAAAACTATTACAAGTCATATTTATCTATCCTATTTCAAATAGTCAATGGGTTTCACCCTTAGTTGTACTACCTAAGAAAAATGGGAAGTGGAGAATTTGTGTGGATTACGGTGAACTCAATAAAGCTACATTAAAATATGATTTTCCATTACCATTTATTGATTGAAAGTGTTAGATTCATTAGCTAGAAAGAAGTTATTTTCATTTCTTGATGGATTTAGCGGATATAATCATATAAAGATATAATTAGAAGATAAAAATAAGACAACATTCACATGCCCATGGGGAATATATGCATACAATGTACTACCCTTTGGTTTATGTAATGCACCTGCTACCTTTTAGAGAGAATTGCCTGCAATCTTTGCTGATTTGATCCATGAGTGTGTGGAATTTTACATAGATGATTTCACTGTGTATGGTAAAACATATGATGATTGTTTACAAATTATTGAAATATTGTTAAAAATATGCATAGAGACAAATCTATCACTCAATAACGAATTTTTTTTTATTATGTTTACTAAGGGAATAGTCTTGGGACACCATATTTCCTCTTCGGGAATTAAAGTGGACCCAGCAAAAATTCAGGTCATTGTGAATTTAGCACCACCCACAACACAAAAATAAGTTAGAAGTTTCTTGGGTTATGCAAGCTCCTATAGGAAATTTATTGAAAATTTTTAGTATAATAGATATGTCATTATTCAAATTACTTGCAAAATATGTGGAATTACAATGGACAAATAACTGTCAAAATGCATTTGAAAAATTAAGAGAAAAATTATCAATTGCACCCATTCTTCGAGGACCTAATTTCTCTTTTCCATTTTACATTTCAACTGATGCATCTAACACTGCTAGTGGAGCATTACTTAGACAAAAAGAGAATCAATTCAATAATGCCATATATTTCATAAGAAAAAACTTAACAATGGAAGAATTGAACTACACTATTACAGAAAAAGAAATGTTAGTTGTAGTACATGCAATTCATAAATTTCGACATTATATAACAAATTATCAAGTTTATATCCACATGGATCATTCTGCAATAAAATATTTAATGAACAAATCAATCACAAATAACAAATCAATCACAAATGGCAGAATAACTAGATGGTTGTTATTAATGGAAGACTTTAAAATTACTATACAAGATCGACAAGGCAAAGATAATCAAGTTGCAGACTTTCTATCAAGACTACATTCACTTCGTGATCCAAATCCAATATCAGATAATTTTCTAGATGAAATTTTTCTTCTATAAATGTCAAAACTCCATGGTTTGCATATATAGCTAACTATTTATCATCTGCCATCCTACCATCTCATTACACAAACAATAAAAAAAGAAGAATAATTAGAAAAAGTGCTAGATATAGCTAGGTCAATGGAGATCTATTTTATACTAGTGCTGATCTAATGATTAGAAAATGTGTAAGAGAAGATGAGATTATTGAAATTTTGAAAACATGTCATGACGAACCATGTCATGGTCATTTTACAGATAAGAGGACAACATAAAAAGTGGTGAAACTTGACTACTACTGCCCATTCATCATCAAAGGCTTTAGGGCCTATGTGAAAATATGTGACAACTGCCAAAGAATTGGTAGACCAGTGGCATCAGATGAAATGCCATTAAATCCACAAGTATTGATTGAACCATTTGAATATTGGGCTTTAGATTTCATGGGACCAATCAATCCTCCATCCAATGGAAAGAATTACATCCTTGTATGTATAGATTATGTAACAAAATGGGTGGAAGAAAAAACAGTATCACAGGCAACAGAAGATAATGTTGTGTCTTTTATGTTTGAAGAGATATTTGTAAGGTATGGAGTTTTGAAACCAATAGTTACTAACCAAGGTACACAATTCACATCAAAACTTGTTTGAGATATTATGGAGAAATACAAGATCAAACATAAAAAATCAACACCGTATCATCCTCAGGAAAATGGACAAGTGGAATCAACAAAAAAATTCCTAGAGAACATCATGAAAAAGACTGTAAAAATGAATAGAAAGGTCTGGTCAGAGAAATTGGGAGATGCACTAAGCGCATATAGAATAACTTGGAAAAACACAACTGGTTTCAGTCCATATCAGTTAGTGTATGGAAAAGAAGTCCTATTACCCATATAATTTCAAATACATACATATAAGCTAGTAACAGAATTGGGGATGGAATTGTTTGAGACATAACAACAAATAATTATGGAATTAAATCAAGTAGATGAGATACGACAAGAAGCATCAAAACACACATCTCTTGTACAAGAACAAAGGATCAGATGGCATGATTGATTCATAAAGAATAAAGTGTTTCAGAAAGGATATTGGACACTCTTGTTCAACTCCAAGTTCAAAGATTTCAAAGAAAAATCTACGATTCATTGGCTTGGGCCATACGAGATTGAAGAAATCTTTGACAATGGAGTTCTCAAGATAAAAACAATTTATGAAGCATCTATTTCATTTTACATTAATGGACATATGCTTAAAATTTACTATAATTCTAAAAATAAAGAGGATTTTCTGAGAACTTTTTTGATGGATTTAGATCTAGAACTAATGTGGCAGCATAGTAATATGCCTTCCATAATTCCAGAGGAAGAAGAATGATAATACATATATATATATATATATATATATATATATATATATATATATATATATATATATATATATATATATATATATATATATAAGGACTGGTTGTGAAAATTGAGGAAACTGGCACAATACAAACTCAAATTCATGTCAGAAAACCAACTTTTTTGGCCAATATAAATTCTCTTTTTGTTTTCATTTTAATTTACTTAAGATTTTTGCAGATATACCCTCCAAGAAATCACAAACTTGAGGACAAGTCAAATCATCAGCTTGGGTGAAGGTGTATTAAAAAAAAACTATGAAAATAGTTTTCAACAGCTGAATTGAAGACAAAATATGAACTGCAATTACAAAAGAAACTAGTACATCATTCGACTTACACAAAAGGGACCTAAATTATTATTGAGAAAATTATTCAGAAAGGGACCTGTATCATTACGACAGAAGAAATTTTCAAACATTATTGCAAATTACACTAGAAGGGACCTGAAAATACAAAAAGTCAGAACGGACTTGAGCTACATGAAATGAAGATCATATCAGAAGGGACTTGCAATGTCAAAGTTTAACGTGTAGAAGGGACTTGAACAACATCATTTCAAATCAAATTAGATGCAAAGAAGAAATAAAGTCTCTACATAGTCTACAAGAGTTGTCATAACAATAAACACAATGTCGACCATCATGAACATCAAATGATTTGAGGGAATACAAGTACAGTAAGTAAAAAAACGCTCTTAAAACTTCATTTTTTTCAAAAATTTTCTAGAATCGTAAAACTAATTTAGTATTGGTTATCATTTTTTATCACCTAAATTTCATCTAGATTTTTATAACCTACACTTTCATCATCTGCATTCTATCATCTATGATTTTTGGCCCTATTGTATCCATATTCATATCCATACCACTATCCTAATTACTCAATAAAACATTACATCCATACCATACCCTATTGTATTTTTCTAAACAAGAGAATCATAAACAAAAGGGCTAACATTAAACCCTTGGAAGACCTACAATTAAACAAACAAAAGGTTAGTATCATTATAAATATTTAATTCTAAAAATGTGACCATTTCATTGCCCAATTTTAAAAATTAAATAAAAGGAGCGAACCTAAAGTTCAAAGTCACATGATAAACACAAATATTTCAAATAAAAAATAAATGAAAAGAGTGCAATCATAAAGGGTGACAACCTATCGTAATGGAGCAAGTGTGCAATCATAATACAAACAGTGAATGCAAACAAGCCTAATGTATGATGCAATGAACAAACAAAATGCATAACAATGATATATGCTATGAAACTATGATGAGCTCATGATACATGCAAACAGTAGAGGAATGAAGAAAAGATAGCATATGGTGATGTGAATACAAGCAATATAATGGCACATATGCAATTGGAGATGATGCGAAGTATGGAAGCAGACATGGTCATAAAAGAAAAACGTGAAAGGGGCTGAATAATTAGTAAAACAAAGGAATGAATGTACACCAAAGTCAGAATGACAGTCAAAGGAAAGCCACGCATGCACCGTTTAAGCGATGGTTGTTGAATGGCCAGAATAATTTCAAACGCCATATCAAAACACTGTGTAAGTTTTTAAAAACATTTCCTCCATTTCTAAGACCTGAAACAACTGATATACAGTTAGTTTTCACCATCATCACCAGTCAAAGGCTTAGTGAGAGAGGGAGGATATGCAATCAAAACATGCATCCAATTTTAGGACTTTGTGAAAAACAAATAAACACAAAAGTTGAGATAAGACAATGAAGATGCCGTAAGGAAAACAGAAGAGATAAAATGCAGTGAAGAAGGTATAAAAATAGCAGTGAAGAGGAATGAAGCGATAAGGAAATTAACTGAATATTCAAGCCAAAAAATCCAAATTTTTTGTCAAAGCAAACACACTATCAGAAGGTAGAATCTCGTGAGGGATAAGGTAAGAAGCAAACTCAGATCTGGTTGTTCAAAATAACGATGGTTGCGTGAATAAATCTCGGGATTGTTAAAACAAAATGAGAGTTATAAAATGAGTCCTCTATTTCGATTTTTAAAGCTTGTCATTTCATTATATTTTGTTTTGACACAACTCATAAAAACTTTGAGACCATTCATAAATACTCTGTCGTCATTTAGCAACTAAATATTCTATTGATTACGTGACTAAATGGTAAAATACTGAGTTAGGATTTTAAAGAGATTAGCGCTTATTGAAAAAACATAGACCTCATTTAAACTAGAAGGAAGATCACGAGGATCACAACAGAAAATCACAAGGATCATTGCAAAGACATGTAAGCTTGAACACGTCCTCATACACAGTCTTCTATTTCAAAATAAATGAAAATAGAGAATGGAGAATTCTGGTTGAATTGCACAAGTGAGTTCATTTTTGAGTTTTGTAATAGATTAATTTTATTTGCACACTCAGTAGAGGAATCCAAATCAGGATTTGTGGAAAAATATTGTTCTATAAGACATAGTCGAACATAATTTTGTATTTTTACATAGCAGAGCACAGAGTCTGATGAATGCTTGAAGGAAAACAGTGAACTGATTATGGGATTTTTAATGAAATTTTTGATCTATTATCTTGCATAAATAGGGAGTTTAAACTATATACATCATGTTATTCTTTGAAAAATAATTTTGTATGAACTTGAAGGGTGACAAGACACTGTTGTAAAATGTTTCTTTTTTTTTTACATAGTCATTTTTTTACAAAATAGAGGCAGAGGATTGTTTTAAAAAAACGCAGAGAATTAAGAGGAGAGTAGTTTAATATAAACATGAATTTTTATGTTTTTTTAAACCTCTCTATCAAATCTTGTGTTTATTTGAAGCAGTAAGCTGACATTTTTCAAAGGGAAAATAGAGGATTGATTGGCAAGAGAAATAAACAAGAGCTAAGCCTTACTACTGTCATGACATCTAGCTTTTGAATTTTTTATTAAAAATATAAAGTTAATGAAAATAGATGGGTACATAAAATGGTTTTCAAACAAAATGACTTCAAGAACAGAACCCAAAGATTTTCAAATTGAACACTGGAGTAGGGAAACAGTTGAGAAGCTTTATCACTCAGGATTAATAGACTTTGTTCAAAATTTCAAAGGGCACAATAAGGATATCACAAGAGAGTTTATAAAAAATTTCAAACGGGATGAAACCATGGTGGGTATTTTACATATTCCTTTGACTCCAGAATATATTTCTGAAGCTTTAGAGTTTGCATCATCAAGAAAACTATATTACAAGGGATTACATTTCAAAGACAATGGTTGGGTGTTCTTCTAGGATAAAAACTATAAGGGTTTTTTTGTTAGGTCAAAGGGGATTTCAATGAACCTTGGGTAGAGCTGGTTTTGATAATTCAAAATTTTTTCAATTGTGATAACAGACATAGTGTAGTACACCTATATCATGTTAGGTTACTATAACATATTAAAGGAGATATAAGGATCAATTTTCCCTACTTATTTTATAAAAAATTTATGAAGATGATTGAAAGTATAAAATCAAATAGAAAACCTAAGGAAACCTAAATTCTTCATCAGGGGCTCATAAAAATCCTTTTGGATTATCATCTAAAAGTTAAAAGAATGGCTTGGGAAAATGCCTTGATTCAAAATAAGTTTGTAGAGAAAGTCAATGAAAACAAATTTAAACCAATACAAGAAACAAGAAATATTGTGCATTGACTTATTTATCCTAAAACCAGGTCAAAGAAACAACAGGAGACAGTTATGGTAGAGAGGGAAACAACATTTTTAACCATTTCTAGAAGACAAAAAGGGAGGAATTCAGCAGAACCAGAAATGCAAGTCCTAGAGACATCTCCTTTAACTAAACAGGCCAATGAAATCCTTGAGAGGTTGCAAAAATAAGTCTATGAAAATCCTGTAGATAGATATTCCTATTTCAAAAATAATGAAGAGGAAATTTTAGTTTCTAAAAATACCAACGAGGAAGATCAAAACCTTAACAGGGTCATAGAATTAACTGATAAACTAGAGGTAAGAAGAATCATTGAAAGGCACCTGAAAGAAGAAAATGAAACCTATAAGAAAACTAATGAGAAATTAGTTAAAAAAAATGATAATATGAGTGAAGAAATGGGAAAGTTAAAAACCAAAATTAATCTTCTCTATACACAGGAATTCAGGTGGCTTCAGGAGAAAAATTCCTTGAAGGCTAAATATGAGAAACAAAAAGTTAAGACATCCATCTACAAGGAAGAACAATGAAAGTATATGGATTATCTTCTATATCCAGCACAACAGGAAGTTTTAGGATCAGGAATGGGATCAGCATCAGAGCTCAGAAGGTCAAAGAGGAAAAAGCAAACATGAGGAGATGCTTGATCATCATTTTGGGGGAGATTTTGGCCTTGGTTTTTTATCTCTTTTTGTTTATAAAATACATATTATTTTTCCTTAATTTCCATATGTTCACCATCACATCCACCTTATTTCGACCAAAATATGCATATACAAGTAGTTAAATGATGTTTTTCAATTATTAGATGTTTTTGTAAAAAATGAAATTTAAGTGTGTTTTTGGAGAGCATGAGAAATTCCCGTAATGGCCTCATGGTTTGCATATTTTCAAGAAACTTGGTCTCAAGATGGATATATTTATAGAAGGATTGGGAACTAAGAATAAGTGTACACCTATTGATAAATTCAAACTAACTTATAATAGGCCTGATAAAAGGCGGTCAAACAGGACCTGTTTTTATGGAGGATCCCTTAAAACTAGGTCAAAACTCATATTTTGTGGGATTTTCTAAATTTTGATGGATGTGATGAATTAATTAGACTTTATTTGATAATATAATGGTATTTATGGATATAGGAACTATTTTAGATGATTTTTTATATACTTTATCTATTTAAGCCTCAAACTTTGAAGGCATTGGGATATAGATATGTATGTAGAACTTGTATGACTTAACATTATTATTTCTGAGACTTGGAGACATAATTGAAGATTTGTTCTATCATATTTTCTACTGTTATATGCTGGTTGATTTATTGAAGTTTTAAGTAGTTGAACTCACCTTGAGTGTGCGAGGCAAGGGTGGAGGGCCCCCACACCGAGCTAAGTGCACTTCTTAGTTTATTTGTAGTTGTAATTTTTGAATTAGTTTGATTATGTTTAACTTTTTTATGTTGATTATTTATGATTATTGATGAATCTAATAATCATTATTAACTTGCATATGAAATGAAAAACCAATTTTTAAGTTAAACATTCTTTATATCTAAACAAGAACTTCAGTTAGAATTCATCTTTACATGCTTTCCTGAATTCCTATTTTTAACTATAGCATTACTAATAAATGAATATATAATGAATGAAAATTGGGACTCTTCAGTGAAAATACTCTTCAATTATTTCTTCATGTATCTTAATCTATTATTCAATTAAGTAGTTTTTGATTTCTAATTCGTAAGGTAATCTTGTTAGAGAAGGACAAAAAAATATCTTAAGTTAGGAGATTCTCCTGCTTGTGATTATACATATGAATTAGAAATTGTTTAAGTTTGATTTATATTTTTGATATGCATTTCCTTAATCATTAATAAAATTTATTCTAAATTGATCACAACTGAAACCCATATACTTTGGGGATGGTTCTAAGTTCCACTAGCCTGGATTGATAATAAATACTTGTGTTAGTTTACAACAGTAAATTGACACTAAAACACACTTTTTTCCTCACTATCAAACCTGAAGAAATCTATAATAGACAATGCCACCACCAATTTTTCTCTTCACTTCCCTTCAACCATGCTCTTCAACCTGCTCCGACTATAGCACCAACTTCATTCCTATTTTTCTTCTTCCAAATTATATTGTAGTTCCTGAATTCCTTACGTGGCATACATATAATCACAACACATTATCCCATGTTTATATCTTGTTTCAATGACAATTTTCTTCCTCAATGTGTATCCATTGAATTATTTCTTCTTTATCTATTTAAATTCCTCTTTTCCCATCTACCTTTTTTACTTACTGAAGCCTCTCCCATCCATTTCATTTTTTCCACACTATTACAATTTTTTTTCCACTAATGGAAAAGTATGGAAAAGGTGTTTATAAATTATGGAAAAGTAAAATATTGCTATAAGATGAGCAGAGAATGCATGGATAAGGTGTTGTGAATTTGAGGTCATTTCTAGTATAGAAAAAAACCTCAAGGTCACATGGAACCAACCTAGCTGGAAATATATATAAAATAGATTTCTAGTGGTATTTGGAAGATAAAAAAGGCCTCCTAGATCAGAAGATACAACCAGTAAAAGCTAGGGATGCCAAAAAGTCAAAATATAGATTTAAATATGGTGGAGGTTCTTTGGGGCTAGTCTAGTTTAGGGGGCCACTAGAGTTGGCAGAAGGATGGCAGAGGAAACCATTAAATGTTGAGCATACAAGTTTGTAAATTAGGCACCATGCATCCCCAGTGGTCCATAGATAGTATTTTGTAGGGACTTTCTGCACAACCACTAATGCACATGGAGGAGGGGTGGCTTAAAGAAAAATTTCCCACAATTTTATGCAAACCCCCAAATGATCTAACACAAACCATTTATGGGGGGCTCACAAACCATTAAGTGGTTTTTATAAGTAAGACCATGAGCATGATTTGACCATGGCTTGTGATCACAAAATTAGAACCAAAAGATAGAAAATGGATCATACTAAAGCAAATAGGTGAAATGCATAAACAGATGATGACATTAGAGTGGTGTGGAACAACAATAGGTGAAAATGTGTCAAGAATATTCAATATATTTGGGTACCCTAGTGGGGAAAATGTGAGTGACACATGTAACCACTCAGAGGGTGCCATGTGATGGAGGTAAAATAAGAATCATGTCATCCCATAGGATTGATCCTAGAAATATTTGAGTGGTGGACAAAGGATGATCTACGGGGTGAATGGGAACTGGGCACATATGGAAGGCTTGAGTTACATTTCATCTTGATTGGTGAATTGTTGGCAGATATTTGCAAAAGTGGTACCCACCTCACAGCTTATCCTAGTTCATTGGCCCCAGAAGGAAATTTCAAGCACAATAAATGAATGATAGGATGACAATGTAGGGATGATTTGACATGTACAAAGTAGAGGAATCCACAATGAGAATAACCCATCTGAAGGAAATGAATTACATGAAACACGTTATCCCAGTAGAATGGTCTTGGAATGAAATTTAAGGTGCAATAGAGGAGCATCAAGATAAAACAGCTAGGGACCAAGATCTAGCACTAGGACATGGTTCCATGTGCTGGAAATACCGAGTGCATGTAGGAAGTTTACAATGAAATATAATCTCTCGGGGCTTAAGGTAAAAATATGGCGACATGCACATATTAAGAGGCTTATTTTATATTTTATAGAAATTTAATAGTCAAACAATTTTGGAACTGTAGATAAAGTCCCAGCTAAAACCTGTAAATTTCCATAATAGAAAAAATTTATAGTTAATCTAAAAGAGAAAACAGATCAATGATTGAATACTTGGAGAGCACATTCAAATGACTTAAGAAAATCTAGACAGAGGTAAAAATAATGCATTAATGCAAGGATTAAATTCAAAAATTAAATAAAAGAAAAATAATATAATAATATCAATCAAATCTTTTTATAATAAGAAACAAGTAAGTTTCAGAGAAGCTTGGTGTTTGTGAGTTGGGTTAGACCTAGTGTTGTCGTGGATGGTGGGTTTCATAGTAATCATAGATTATTGAAGATGTATTGGTGATTATTTGAAGAGACAAATTTAATTTTCTATGTAAGGAATTATATTTAATGGTTTTTGTATGAACATTTTATGAAAGATGAATCATTGAAGTATAGAAAGTTGTTTTTTGCACATTAGGGGTTATAGGTCCTTCTAGAACTTGTTGGTAAATATTTAGTATTTGGATATATTTTTAGTTGTAGTTTATAAATCAAGAAGTAGTAGCTTCTTGTTGGTTTTAGCTAGAAAATGTTGTAACAATAAGTTGTAGCTGTCCTTGTGAAGAAATTGAAGAAAATTTTGAAGAATTTGTGTGTTTGTTTCTGTTACCCATGTTATTTATTATCATGCTCATCAAGTAAGTTGTTGAATTACAACTGAAAGAAATTTTTTAAAACATCCTACAATATTGATTCAACCAACTTATTAGTATTTTCTTGGTTTCTAACAATTGGTATCAATTCCTAGTTACTGCATATTAGTTTAACATATGGAAGAAAGATATTGGACCTTGGAAAACTAGGAAGAAGGATTTAAAAATAGCTAACCTATTTTTAATGGAACAAACTATGTGTTTTGGACAGTAATTATGAATACTTATATTCAATCACATGGAGATGATATATGGGATGATGTGGAAGAAGAATATAGAAATCCTTGAGCAATGACTAATAAATATAAAGAGATGGATTTCACATGCAATTCTAAAGCCATGAATTCCCTACTTTCTTTCTTACCTAAATTAGAACTTGTCAAAGTAATGGACTGCACAGTTTCCAAAGTTATCTAGCACAAGATGAGTAGTCGCTATGAAGGTGACAATAATGTAAAGAAAGCTAAACTTCAAGTTTTTATAATTGAATTCGAGTCTTTGAATATGAATGATGATGAAGATATTGGAAAGTAATTCTTCAGATTTTATGAGGCGTTGAACACCATAAGAGGCCTTGATGAGAAATCAAAATAATCTGCAGTATTTATAAATGTGTTGATATCTCTTCCTAAGTTATTTAAACCCAAGGTTTCAACCATTGAAGAGATGACTAATCTGAGCACTCTCACTCTAGATCAACTACTAGGCACACTTACTTCTTATGACATGAGAAGTTATAATTTCATTCTTACAACAAAAGTGTGGGTCTTGAATGCAAATAAGAACCGAAAGGAAGAGCATGATGATTTAGGTTGTCAATTAGATGAAGAAGAAGCCAATTTTACTAGGGTATAAAGAAAGGCTTAGGAAAATATAGACTTATGTTACCTATGGATTTCTTTAATTGTGGAAAAATTTGTCACTATGCTTCATGGTGTGTTGAAAAGAAGAAGAAGGACTATGATCCTAGAGACAAATTCATGAAAGTCCAAAAATATAGGTTGAAGGATAAGAAGATGATTCTATATATCCAAGAAGCCAACTCATCTAAAAGTGAAGGAAACCAACCCTTATATTAGGAAAGAGATGATGAAAGTAAAAAAGATTTCATGCTTATGGCTATAGATAATATGCAAGTTGAAGCGATTAATTCTAATGAAGATGAGGCAAAAGTTGACCTAGAAGGATATATGGTAAGTTAACTTGAATAGATTGAAAGGCTAAGAAATAAAAATAAATCCCATGAGCTAATGAACAAGAAAAAGGATGATGTTGTTTAACCATTCCTCGTGCAAATTAAGGAAAGTAAGAAGATGCAATAATATTTAACTCAAGAGTTGAGTGAGAATAATCAAGCTTGTGAAAGGGCGGAGGGTGAATTATTTTTGTTTAGAAAAGAATGAGCAAAGGAAAAAACCCAATTGAGCTCAAACCAAAAGTTTCTAAAAGGGAATAAACATTTAAATGAGATTTTGGAAGCACAAAGAGTCTCCAAAGATCGAACTTGGCTTGGATTTGAGGTTGAATATAGTTCAACAACAAAATTAAAAGGGAATGGTGAGAGAGAGGAATTGATAGATAAGAGGAAGGAATAGGGAGAGGAAGGACGAGATAGGAGGGATGACGAGAGAGAGGAATTGAGAGATAGGAGTAGAGAGGGTGGGAGAGAGGAGGAGATATGGATGGATAGAAATATGGAGTTGGAGGGGGACAAAGTGAGGGAAGAAGAAATACATAAAGAGTGAAAAGTGAAGGGAGAGAGGGAGTGACAACGGATAGATGGAGAGAGAGTGTATATGCTTGGGGTGAGGTAAAGGTACAAAGAATGATATATGGGTATAAGTGGGGAGGGAAGGCGAGAGGGAGGGATATATTAAGACAGAGAGAGAGAGAGAGAGAGAGAGAGAGAGATTGGTGGGAGAGAAATGGAGAGAGAAGAAGGAAGAGAGAGGATGTGAGAGAGTGAATAGAGGGAGGGAAAGAGATATGGATTGGATGGGGAGAGAGAGGGAGGTAAGAATAAATACATAGAGAGAGAGAGCTATAGAGAGAGACAGAGTGATAAGGAAGATGGATAGAGAGGGAGAGAGGACATCAGGATGAAAGAGATATAGAAGTCAGGGAGAGGGACACAAGGGGAATATAGAGATATAGATGGAAGTTAAAAATATGGAAGAAGAGAGAGGGAGGGAGGGAAATAGAGATCGATAGATATGGCGTGGGAGAGTGTGTGTTTGGGGGTGGGGGTTGAGATAAAGAGACAGACAAGGAGAGATTGAGGGAGATATATATATAGTTTGAGGGGGGAGAGAGGGAAGAATACTTCTTGCATTATATGCATTGATTTCAATGTAGATGGTGATTTCTAATATTATTTTATTTCTTCCACTAGATTCATTAATTTCAGTGTAGATGGTGATTTCTAATCATATTGGATTTCTTGCACTAGATGTATTCATTTCAGTGCAGATGGTGATTTCTAATCATATTTTATTTTTTGCACTAGGTGCATTGATTTTAATGTAGATATTTATTTATAATTATATTTGATTTCTTTCACGAGATGCATTGGTTTAAATGTAGATTATTTCTAATCATATTTGATTTCTTGCACTAAATTCATTGATTTCCATGTAGATGGTAATTTCTAATCCTATTTGACTGCTTGCACTAGATGTATTGATTTCAATGTAGATGTTCGTTACTAATTGTAATTAAGATTTTTTGCACTAGATGCATTGATTTTAGTGTAGATTATTTGTAATCCCATTTGATTGCTGGCACTAAATGCATTGATTTCAGTGTAGATGGTGATTTCTAATCCTATTTGGTTGCTTCTAGTAGATGCATTTATTTCATTGTAGATGGTGATTTCTAATCCTACTTGATTGTTTTCACTAGATGCATCAATTTTAGTGTAGATATTGATTTATAATCATATTTTATTGCTTGCATGAGATGCATTTATTTCAATGTAGATGCTTTCTACTTCTATTTGACTTCTTGTGCTAAATGTAGTAATTTCAGTGTAGATGGTAATTTCTAATCCTATTTGATTGCTTGCACTAGATGCATTTATTTCAATGTATATGTTAATTTCTAATTATAATTCAAATTTCTTGCACCAGATGCATTCATTTCAATGTAGATTCTCATTTCTAATTATAATTCAAATTTTTTGCACTAGATCCATTAATTTGAGAGTAGTTGATTTCTAATCTTATTTGATTGCTTACACTAAATGCATTGATTTAAGGGTAGATGGTGATTTATAATCTAATTTGATTTCTTTCACTAAATGCATTTATTTCAGTGTAGGTTTTGATTTCTAATCATCTTTTCTTAATCCATTTACTATATGCATTGATTTGAGTATAAACATTGATTTCTAATTGTGTTTGATTTCTTGCATTTGATGCATTGATTTCAGTGTAAACATAAAACAATATTGATAATGTACATTTATTGTTGTGTTATAGTAATTCAACCTATTAATATTAGAGACCAAGAGAGAAAGGGTATGATTTTTACTACAACAACTCGAGGTAAAGATTTAAATGGTTTACAATATGAAAACATGGAACATCTAACAAGGGTGACAATAAGAATAGTATAAGAAAATAGTTTAATATTGATCACAATGAAGACCATTTGTAATTGAAAAAATTCTTATTATTCACATTTTCTATGATTGAACACTATTACTGTCAATTTTCATCTAAAAATTGTATTTCATATTTTTCATCATTAAAGTTATTAATAGTATTTATCATCTCAACAAGAAAGTTAATATTAAAATGGCAAGGTTAATCTTACACATATTTAGCATATTTAAAGTTATTATATTAATATAGATATAGTTAGATATTATTGATAAAAAAATTCATATCTTCGATAGATTTTCCTTGGACGCCCACCATTTAAACCATCCTAGATCCATCTTAACTCTGGATCGATCAAGTGCCAAGAGAGATCAAATATCTTGAGGTAAAATCATTCAATGTTTAAATATTTGTAATAAAAAATATTTTAAAATATCAATAATCCCAATTTCACTATGGTCAGTTTATTTGTTGTCGATATTACAAGGTAGCATGTAAAAAAGTTGAATAAAATATTTAATATAATTTCATATCAACTTTAAAATGAGGTAATTTCATTAGAAGTAAATTCTGATTAATATGTTTAATCCTTAAATAGAAAACAAATATATTCTTTAAATAGAAAAACAATGTGAGCTAATATCATTCAATGTTTAAATAGGTCATAAAAAAAATATTTAATATAATTTGATATCAACTTTAAAATAATGTTGCCTTATTAGAAGTAAATTGTGACTAAGATGTTAAACTTTTCAAAAATATTTCAATGCAATATTTAAATAAATTATTAGAAGATTATATTAACTAGTTTATGTCTAGATCAACTTTATATATTACTATTTATACAAATGAAATTAATGTGTTCCTTCAATATAATGTCTAATTAAAAATATATTACTAAAAATTTACTATATTAATGTGGAATAGTCCACGAATAAACTATACCAATGCACATGTTATGTTATTTTGTGAGAGACACATATTTTTTGGGGGTCAATGTGGAGTTGGTAAAGTTTCTCTTAAAATAAAAATAAAATTTTATCTAAATAAGAAAACAATTTCTATTATAAGAATGAAGAAATGAATATATATGTTCATATAATTTTAACCAAAATTATTATAACATGATATGAAGGAGATGTTGTGAAAATATTTTACTTTGGATTCTTTATGGATACTACAACTTGGTAGGAAGGAGATGTGATAAGAAAATTTCACTCTTACTCTTTATCATAATTAAAATATTTCAATTTCCACTAGTAGCTTAATTTTATATCATCTCTAGAGAAAAATACAGTAATTAAATGAAAAAATGTATATTTTTTAGTATGAGAAATAGGCATGGTTCTTATATTTTTTAAAATTAATGATCATGGAGAAAAAGTAATTAAAACTAAAAAAATTGAATTACATTGTAATAAGAATAATAAAATGGAGATATGCAATTTTTTCAACTCTTATTATAAAATTAGTATATTGCATTAAAAAATATTAACAATAATAAAATTCAATTTGAGTTATAAATAAAATATTTTAACATGTAGAGTTAAGAATTTTTTTTTTCTAAGTTATGCTAATTTTTATTATAGTTTACAAAAATTACAATAAAAATTAAGAACAGGTGTTGCTGGATTAGCTAACCCCTGTTGGATGATGACAGTACAAACAACCAAACATGGGCTACCCTTTAGGGGGAAACCAAGCCTTAACAAGTTCAGAGATTCAAAAAAAAGGATTCCCTTCAAGTGGAAACTAGCCATTAGCATAAACATGAGTGACAAATTTTGCAGATAGAGATAAAGATAAACATAAAAACTATAAAGGAGCATATATAAACTGAAAAGGAAGAACTCCAAGGAGCCGCAACTACCGATTTTTGGCATCATGATTCTTGTGATGAGGATTCTCCTCAATTATGAAACAACCATACTAAGACATGGTATCGATATCCTTCTTTCAAAGTTGGGGCGGCCTCTCCGGAGTTGAACTGGAAACCATATCAGTCTACTTGTCCAAAGCTGAGCAAGTTGCATTGTCTGCTTCTGCATCTTTTTGCTAGGTGTCCTCTGTTGGGTTTCTCCCACCGCTCTCCGAGACTTCCACCAATTGTTTGATAGGGAGGCTCATAGATTTTCATGGTAGAGGAGAAGAGGAGAATGTTAATCTAGATTTGCGCAATCATTTTTTATTTCGAAGCTGGAGAAGTGGAGTTTCTCCTCTGGGAGGTGAATTGAGAGCTCGGTAGAGAGAAATTAGGGGTCGAGAACCTCAAGTTCTTCCATAGAAACATAGATGGAGAAGGAGCACGCAGACATTGCAGGAATTGGAGGGAGGGAGGGAGAGCATGTGCCAACTCCTCGACGACACCGCATCTGGTGTCTTCTTAGCATTGTATCCACAAGATGGAGGGTCTATAGGGATGGATTATAAAGCTCAGAGGGAGACAGGCGAAGAGCAGAGCAATAGGCGGAACCATAAGAAAGGATGTCGGCAAAGAATGAAAAACAGAAATGCAGATAAGAATGAAAGCAAGAGACATCAACCATAAATGGCGAAGATGCAAGTTGCAGGAGCAGAGGTCAAGGGGGAGGAGTAAACGCCTCAAGTTCTCGTGTCCTCTTTGAATTTAAAACCTTCACATGGGAGATAGGTGTGGTCGTATGGATAGGCTAGCTTCCCCTACGTTGAGAGACTAGGTGGAAGCCTGATTCGATTTTGACAATCACCTGCATCCAAGGGTTGAAGATCTTTGAGGACTGATCGAGTGCAAGTAGTGTGCATAGATTCATAAAAAATGGAATGGAATCTGCTAGAGATAAGAGGAGAGTCTTGATTCACACCTCTATTGGATAAGATATCTTCAACTTCATTAGCTCATCTACGCACATGTTAGAAGATAATGGCTTTGTCGAGTTGAAGCCATTGTTCCAAGTTTTCCAGTCTAGAGGCTAAGCGCAAGCTCACTGAGATTTTAGATGAGGAGAAACCATGAAGAAGACGTTGGGCTACATTAATGATGATATGAGAGTCTCGTTCAACCTCCAGGGGGGAGAGATCATTCTCTTCAGCAACGTTGAGGCCTTGTATGAGTCCTTCCAGTTCAAAGGAGTTTTTTTATCCCAACCAATGGATCCAAAGAAGATTAGCATGGGAGTGCCTTTAGACTCATGAAAGATTCCTCGAAAGCTAGCTTCACTGGGATTTCCTTTTCAGGCTCCATAAATTTGAGTTTGTATTGATCCTTAGGAGGAGGAGTCCATGATCTAGGAGATTCCAAAAATGGATAGGAGGAAGGAGAAACCACGAATTTGGAAGGGATAGAGAGGTTCCAGTTGACCCATATGTGGCGTTCTGAAGGCAGATATGAGAGATTTATGTCTGTCCATTGACTTAAGGCTAAAATATCCTTTATGTTGTTGCAAAATTTGTTCCAAATAATCTCTTGAGGCATTGCATGATATTTGAAGATTCGGTGATTCCTTTCCTTCCACATTTTCCATACAAGTAGCCCAGGGATGAGCAGCCAAAGAGAGTTGATGAGATTGTTGGTGAATGGAACTTTCTGCCAATGATGGATTTTGTTGATGACATCCCCTCACCTTATGTTTTTCCTACGACATAGAATGGAGACTCTGTCCCAAAGAGTGATTGCAAAGGGGCATGTATCCAGTAGATAATCTATGGTTTCCTCCGGACATTGAAAAGTGGAGCACTGTCAAGGGCCAATGAACCATGTTTTCAATAGATTGTCCAAAATTAAGATACAACACTTACTATGCACCCAGTGGAAGGTAGAGGCTTTGGGCCATATGCTGGAGTTCCATATTTGGGAACAAATTTTATCAACGTGATTTGGGTCGGTTGAATGGAGCAGTTGATAGGCCTCCTTAGTAGTGAAGCCTCCTTGGGGAGTATAACCCCATCTAAGGATATATGATCCATCTGAATATCGAATTTTCCTTTTTTTCTGACTTCCAGCTAGATATCATCATGGGTTTCCTCGTGCCAATTTTCTTACCATTGAATGGTGGGAAACCATTGGCGAAATACTTGAGTGTTCAAAATTGTCCAGAAATTCTTGATTAGAATATTCCCCTTGCCTTGAAGAGTCGATTGCCACCTGGGTTTCTAAAAAAGTGTTGTAAGTTTAGGTTTTTGTTGCCATGAGTCTTCTCGAAGACAATCCTGGGATCCTAAATGAATTTCTCAAAACCTATGAGATTGGATGAGGAACTTATGTTGATTAGTAGCTTTCCAAATTTGGGAGCCCGTGATTTCTAAATTGTACCATATAAGATCCTCTTGTGGCCAATTTTCTACATATTTAGGTTCCTAGAGCTGTTTCGAGGGTGTATGAGGACTAGATACTAATTTCCACTAAATGCGAGCTCCCATGATGATATTTCATTGCTATGGGTCTCTAAAACCCAATCCTACCAAGTTTTTTGGTGAGAATACCTCACAACATTTAACTAATGCCCATTTCATTGTGTCTTTTATGCCACCCCATAGAAAGGTGCGCTGGAGATGACAGATGGATTTTAGAACCCTTTTTGGAGTGATCAACGTTGAGAAGAGGTAAAGCGACATGGATTGGAGCACAAACTTGATCAACACAAGATTAACAACGATGTTAAGAGCTCGATGGGTTCAAGAAGATAGTATTTCTTATAGCTTGTCCAAGAGCTCCTTCTGAGTAGTATGCTTGATGGTTGAGTTAATGAGTGGAGCTCCTAGGTATTTTGATGGGAGAGAGGCAATGAAGAAACCAAGGATCTGCATAATGTTTCATTGAGTTAAAAAAGGGGTGTTAAATAAAAATATTAGTCATTTGTCAGCGTTTATAGTAGTTCCAGGGGTTTCAGAGAAACAATCGAGCATAGATTTGAAGGAGCTGGTTTAGTAGTCAGAAGGATTACCTAAAAGCATGTCGTCTTCCAAAAATTATTCATGGGAGAGTGGGGGGTTATTGTGAATGGAAATTCCTCTGAGGGATTGAGAGTTGATGGCATGATGGATTATGAGACCCAAACCTTCTGCCATGAGGACAAAAAGGAAAGGGGAGAGAGGGTGACCCCGATGGATACCTCTTAAGGGAGAGAAAGTGGGAGAGGGTAAACCATTGACAAGAATGGAGAAAAAAGGGGAGGATATCATACTCATGATCCATTTGATCTAGGTTGGATTCAAGCTGAAGGAGAGAATCATATGTCGGATATAAGTCCAACTAATTTTATCAAATGATTTGGAGAGATCTATTTTGAGAAGCATACCTAGATTTTTCTGCATTTTCAGACAGTGGATGACTTCATGCATTAGGATGCTATCATCCAATATTTGTCTTCCTTCCATATATCCTATTTTCTCAAGTGATATGAGCAGTGGGTGGATAGGTTTAAGCCTATTGGCTATCACTTTTTATATGAGCTTTTAAATGACATTGCAAAGTGCTATGGGGCGATACCTACATGGAGTAGCATCTTGTTCCTCTTCCAGAATCAAGTTGAGGAAGGTGGCATTAAGGGCTGGTAGAACCCATTGCATGCTTATATATTCTTCGTCTAGATCCCAAACCTCCTGCTTGATCACATCCCAAAAGTAGTGAAAGAAGTTGAGGTGAAACTATGTGGGCCTAGAGCTTTCCCATATTTGAGCTCCAACATAGCTTTTTCAACCTCTTGCAGCGTGGTGGGACGTAGCAACATTTCATTGTGATCCTCCATGATGATCCTTAAAATATGTTGGGTGATTCTGTTGATGGAAAGCTGAAGATCTATGTTGGGTTGTTTGAGAGTGTCCTTGAAATTGTCCAACAACTATTGTTGAATGTCATTCCGTGTTTCAATTCGGTCCCCATCTTATTTCTTGAAGATTGAGATGTAGTTGTGAATTTGGCGTCGGATGGTTGAGTGATGGAAATTTTCTTATTTTCCCCCCTCTTTGAGCCATCGAATTCTGGATTTATGTTTCCAGAGAATTTCCTCCCATTGCATGCGATATTTCAATTCGCCAATTAGATCTATCTCTTAGTCCATGTGAGCATCTGTGAAGCCTTCCAGAATGATCTTTTTCTAGAGATAAGCCATCTGAACTTCCAACTCTAGTTTATTTTTTAAGATTTTACCAAAGGATGACTGATTCCATTGCTTCAGCCCGACTTTGAGGGCTTTGCATTTCTGCTAGAATTAAAAAATTTTAGAACCCATCAGTGGGTCAATGTTGTGCCATCAATTGTTAGCCAAGTCCTTGAAGCCAAGATGTGTTAACCAAAAATTTTCAAATAAGAAGGACTTGTTGCTTGTTGTGCCAAGGCAGGACCATTGTAGTTGTATAGGCCAGTGATCAAACACCAAAGAGCGTAGAATGGTGGTGGCTATATCACTTCCTAGATGGATGGATTTCTCTAAAATGAGGAATATTCAAGGCACGAGGGTATTTGGTGGGATCCTCCTCGATGGTTGTTTCAAGTGTGAGCTCAATTGGAATTTTGGATATCGATGAGCTGATTGATCTGAATGAACTCCTTAAATCTGTGGCTTTTTGCTTCAAGCTTGGAGTGCCCTCCTCTTCTTTCCTCCAAGCTGGTGACCATGTTAAAATATCCTCCCAAAATCTGTAGAGGGTGGGTTCGATGAGAGTTATTTTTCTCAATGGAGTCAAGGAATTCAATTTTTTGAGCTATTGGTTGGGCGAAATAAAAATTAGTGAGGTGGTCATGAATGTGGGTGCCTAGGAGATGGAAAGAGGCATGAATGAAATTTTGAGAGGCATGAAGGTTAGTTAGAGTGATTTGGAGAGGGTTCTAGGAAATAGCTAGGCCTCCTGAGGCACCAATAGCATCTCCAACAATGGTGTTACAACCATTCCATAATCTTGATAAAATAGTCTTCAAGGTGGTGCTAGAACATTTGGTTTCTTGCATAAAGAATATGGTGGTATTTTATCGGGAAATTCTTTTCTTCATGAGATGGTGCTTGGAGGGGCTATTGAGCCCTCTAATGTTCCATGAGATGAGTTTCATTAAGAACTATAAGAAATAGTGGTGTATAACCTAGTTAACTTTGGATATCTTCCTGATTCAATGAGGTCACCTCCAAGCATGATGAGGCATTGCAGATTAGGGCGCCTCCCTATTTTTCTAGTTTATTTCATTATTTTTTTTGTATCTAGAAAGGTACCTCCTTGTATGACAAGATTTATTAGTTTTTGAGCTCTAGAGAGAACTTCATCAAGACATTAGATCTGTTGAGTGGGAATCATGTGAAATTCTCTACTTTTTCATGCTTCCTCTATTCCTAGCATGTTGAATTTGCTAAATTCGATGCTTTGTGGCTCTTTATCCATGGCAGAGGGTTGCTCCAGCTCTACTTTTTTCCCTTTGTTGACTGTATTTTCATGGGAGGCTTGATCCTGATTTGCTTCAGGATGAGAGATAACAGAAGGGTGGATCTGAGAGGATTGTGGATTGCTATTATCAAGAGGGGGATTGGTTGGATTCAAGGGAGTCTTAGGAGGTGAAGAGGTAGGGGATTTCTAGGAGGGATGATTGGCTAAAACGTAAAATTTGTTATTGGTGGAGGGTTTTAAGGCCTTGGGGGCAGATGTGGGTTTTCTTGCATGCAATTTGCGGCTAGTGATATTTGTGAAACCATCTGGATCTATGTTGCCCGAGCTCGAATAGGATTTCTAGCTGTGATCGAAGGGGGAATATCTGAAGGGATGCCCATACTCATGAAATTTGTGACAAATAAAAGACATAGTTCATAGTTAATTTTCTGAACCCATTCAAAATCATCGTGGAGCAGACTTACCGAATCAGGGAGGGTGTTGGCTATATGAATGTAAATAGGGATCCTGGCATTGGAAGTGTATTGGTTGATCTTAGTCTCTTCCGCTATTTTGATGAATTCTCCTAGATGGTTGCCAATGTCTTTGAGAGAGAGAGATCATCCCAATAGTCTTGAGGGGGGAGTACAATCTAATCCAGACGGTGCCCAATTAAAGTCCTCCTTGTCATGATTGAATCTTTCCACCAATTTCTAAGGAAAAATCCTGTCGAGTTGAAGAAGTATGGTCCCCCATCAATGATTCGATTATTTTTCTCTAAGCATGTGAAGATGATGTTGAAAAAAAAATTTGGGCCTAGTTCGAGAGAAATTTTCTATTTTGGCTTCCAGTTTGAAGTGATCCAGCCTAGAAGGCCTTTATTTGTGTTCCAAAAGCCAATGAACTTACCGATGAGTGCATGGTACTTCATGTATTGTATTCTACCATTGATGCGTTGTTCTATAAGGTATATATTTGGTTTTTCCATCGCTTTGGGTATGAATTTTGATAAGCATGCTTTCCTATGAGCAACTTTGTCAATTTGCAAGTTCAAAAAAACTTTTGGGCCTAGTTCGAGAGAAATTTTACATTTTGGCTTCTAGTTTGAAGTGATCCAGCCTAGAAGGCCTTTCTTTGTGTTCCAGAAGCCAATGAACTTACCAATGAGTGCATGGTACTTCATGTATTGTATTATACCATTGATGCGTTGTTATGGAAGGTATATATTTGGTTTTTCCATTGCTTTGGGTATGCATTTTGATGAGCATGCTTTCCTATGAGCAACTTTGTGCATTTACAATATTTTTAGGGGTCAGGCATACTTGTGGGGTTGGCTTGGATATATGGACCGTTCTGGGTAGCGGTGTCAGATCCCGTTATCTCATTGTTTGCAGGTGAGTGAGAAGAAGGGGGGGGGGGGGGGGTGGAGAGACTTTTCCCCAATTGAAAGTCTCCATGACAGACGACCTCTTCGAAATGTAGATGCGAGGAGCTTCGCAGTCGGATCAAGGTTGAAGAGCCAGAAAAGGCCTCTAGCCATCGGTCGATTGTAAACCTTAGGCCAGCATTGGCAACAACTCACTTCCACTCATCGCACGATTAGTCATGAATACTGATTGGTGTTAAGTAATGTTGAAGTGAATTTTAATATATATTAATAACAAAACAAAAAAATTTATACACAACATCCATAAATAAAATATTCCACTTATATTACCTAAAATGTTTCAATCTCAACTATGTATATATTATATTTATCTTAAAAATATTTAAGAAAAGAAAACCATGTTTCACCCTCAACTATGTATATATTATATATTTTTAAAAAGGGAAAAAATTGTTATTAAAACTTTTAGAGTTTTACCATTTTACATTCTCACCTAATTTCAACTACATTTTTTAGTCAATTTAATCTAACTTCCAAGAAAAAAATGCTAAAATTGTAAGTTTATGTCGTTTAGTATACAAAATTCAACTCTCCATTTCTATTTTCAAATCATTAAATCTATTCATCCATTCAAAAATACAATTTTAATTTTATATATATATATATATATATATATATATATATATATATATATATATATATATATATATATATAAACCATGGTTATACAAGGGATCAAATCTTTGAGAGTATAAACATTTTTTACATTTAAAAGGGATTTTCACTTAAAAAAGTTTGATACCTCTTGGATTTTACTAGATTTGTGGTTAAGATGGATCTATACTGGTCTTTAACACTTTTTGTATGTCACCCCTAGGTGAACGAAATCACCTCTCATCACATATCCATTGCAATTGGGGATTTTATCATCTCACATTGTTCTCACACTTAATTTACATTTTCACATGATTTAGAGGTTATCTCACTAGTGAGAGCCCTTTAAAGGAGTGTAACAATAGGAGTTGAACTTTAACCTTGTAATTAGAAACTCAAAGCCTTAATATTGTGAAAAATGTCAGTATAATTATCTCTAATAATTCCATATACATTTTCATACATTTAATTTTTAAATTTCTCCTTTTTTTAACTTTTATATTATTGTTTTTTTATCACAATGTGACGTAGAATAAAAAATAATTTTGTAAACTTCCATCATCCAAGAATTTTAAAAAATATAAGACAATGAACAAAATCTACTTCAAGGGGTATCCCTTCATACTGAATTTAATACAAAAGACGGAATGAGTTGATCCTTAGAATGAATATATATATATATATATATATATATATATATATATAGATAGATAGATAGTGTGTGTGTGTGTGTGTGTGTGTGTGTGTGACTAGGAAGACATTATCCTTCTTAAGTAATCTTAATTCCTACAAGTGACGTGGGAGCTTCACTATAATGGATTAAAGTCTTCTTATTGAGTTTGAGTAGTCTCTATAGGACTAAAACATGTATATTCCTTGTATGGGATATAAATGTATTTCACGTGGATATATATATATATATATATATATATATATATATGTATATATCTGTGTGTGTGTGTGTGTATCTTCTTTACCCTACATAAAAAATACAATAATAGAAATGTAATAAATCAACACCTAGAGGTTAATAATGGATTTTATGTGCCTAACATTATATTAACCTTTAAACAAGATTTGTCTTCCACCAATTACAAATGTTTTACATGAATACCTAATTTTCCCATGTCACTTCATTCATTGGTAGGTTCTTCCATTTGCTGAGGTACTTGGTGATCATTTCATCTCATAGGTATCTAGACCTTCTTTAAAGGATTGTTTCTATTTCTATTATGATTTCCACTTCTTTACTATTTTATGGTAAAATAATATGGACTATGATTTTTTCATTTATTACCTTATTTAAGTAAGAAACATTAAAATATGGATGTACATATGAATATTAATACAAATCCAATTTGTAAACAGTACTTCCAATCCTCTATAACATATTAAAAAATCCATAATATCTAGGTGTTATTTAATCTTATTTTTTATGATAACTAAATTGTTGTTTATTATTTTGAAAGCCTCTTATTGGTGAACCTTTGAAGTCCCTTTCAAGGATGATTTTATGGATGGAATATGATATCCATAAAGTTCCGTAAATGGGGACATTTTTAATGAAGTATAAAAGGATGTGTAATATAACCATTTATATAGTTCTTTGTCTTCCAATAGTTTTAAGACTATGAGATCATATTGCACATGCTTTTCTCAAAATTTTCTACCCCCTTGTGAAAAAATGAGAGAGTGACTTCAGCTCTACCCCCAACCATAGACCAACTACACTATAATATATTTTGCAGTTGACCACCATTGATATAGATTTAAATATTAATCTGTAACTTCTCAAGGGAATTTATACCAATTCCAATCAATTTGATCACACATGAATCTAGATACCACCTGTCTTCACATGTGTAATATAACATTTTATCCCATAGTGTCTCCACCTATTCAACGAGGAATCCAAAACATAGTAAATCTCCACCAATTAATTGAACAAGTATCAAGAACACATATTTTTCCCTCTTCTAGCTGGCATACCTAAAATCACAACACAATTCCTAACATGTCATACCTACAATCACAATACATTATCCCATGTCTATATTTTGTTGCAATCATAATTGACTTCCTCAATGTGTATCCTCTAAATTATTTTTTCTTTATTTACTTGAATTCCTCTTTCCCCATAGACCTTTTTTCCTTGTTGAATATTCTCTTATCCCTTACATGTTTACCACCCTATTAATAACATGCTTTCATTGATGGAAAATGTGTTGATAAATTATGGAAAAAGACAAGATGATTATAAGGTTATTAGAGCATACATGGAGAAGTTCTCTTCACTTTGAAGGAATTTCAAGCACATAATAACACCTTGAATTCACGTGGAACCCAATTATTTGGAAATAGCTTAGGAAGATATTTATATTGGTATGTGGAAGAAAAAAATTTCCTCCTCGCTGAGAAGATATGGCCAATCAAAGTCAGGGTGTTGAGATTGCAACAAGATTATGAGCTTAGTGGAAAGGAGTCACCTTCACTAAGTGGGCCCGCAGGCTATTTTTGGCGCAAAGTCTATTTTTAGACTATGTCTATTTTTAGACATATGGATCATGTTCTATGAGTTGCAGGATGCTATTTGTGGATGGTTGGTCAAGTCAGAAAAAATAGATGGAATTATATTTTTAGACATACTGGGCGGAATCTATTTTTAGATTGCCAGTCTAAAAATAGATATGTCGAATATTATTAGCTCTTAATAATATTTGGACTCTAAACATTATCTTATCCTCTTGGAGAACTTCAGTTCGAGTCACGGATTTGGCACATGCATCTGACAGAAGGAATACGCTATTCCTAGGGTTTAGTAGAGCTATTGCATGGTTGACTTCAGTTAGAACTCATGTGACAGAGTTTGGTGGAGTTGATGAGACAATTAATGAAGTTGTGTTCAGTTTAACTTAGTTGAGCTAGTTGTATCTAGTCTAACTGATTGATACAATTAGTGAGAGTGGTGTGAATTAATTATTAATTAATTCACTAATTATTAACTCATAGATCAACTAAAGAATACATCAGTTAACTGCAGTGCATGGACAGTTTCAGTGGAGACCAGTGGAGAGGTAGGTGAAAGAGCAATGTGACTATCAGTTGTGACTATATTGGTGCATGAGATTTGCACACACATTGATGGAGATGCCAATGAGGATTGCGCAGTACATACCAGTGGGATTTGAACCTCGATATAGTAACTATCCATATTGGATTGCACAGTAGAGGAAGGCTAACAGGTGGAGCAGATTGGAGCATGTGTTTTGTATGATCTGAGCTTGTGTAGTGTGTAACAATTGGAGATTGCACTGAGAGCTTGTGAGGAGTTTGTACAATGACTGTTACATGATCTCTATGATTATAATATACAGATAGTTGGGGGTTTTAAGCTTTAAGCTTTCCCATAAATACTGTGTTTATATGTGTGATTGTTTATGGTTTTAATGTGCACATGCGATTGTTTAATTTCCGCAAATTGATGATCAATAGTAGAAGAGGTTATGTATTATGCATGAAGCTCAAATAGTGTGTGATCAGGATAATCTTGGTGAATAATTTAACAGTTATTCAAATTTCTACATGGTATCAGAGCGATACTGATCATTGGATCAATTGCATAACATTGGAGCGGTTGAGTTTTGTGCTGGTGGAATTTGAATTTGCAGCACTGTTTTCTTGGTGTCAAAGTTGAGATGTCTTTCAACGGATTGCGATTGGAGTATGCCCTTGAGGGCAGCTCGAACTACATTGCATGGAAGGACATGATGGAGGCGATTTTAGATGACAATGGGTTGAAGGAGTTCATAGATGCTGAAGTTCCAAAGCCTACTTCTAGTGATGTTGTCGTACTTGACGCATGGAAAAAGAAGACAGCAAAGTGTCGAAGGATTCTGTTCGAGGGCGTGAAGGATCACATAGTATCCAGCCTACATGGTAAGGCTTCTCCATTCTTTATGTGGAAATCCTTGAAAGATTTATTCCAAAGCAAGAGTGACCAGAGGAAGTTGGCGCTCAAGGATAAACTCAGAAACATAAAGATGGAGAAAGGCGACAGTATGCCCAAGTACCTCACGAAGTTCACCCAATGCAGGGATGAGCTGGGAAGTGTGGGGATGACTGTAGATGATGAGTACTTGGTGAGCTTGGCTCTCCTTGGGCTTCCGAAGAGTTGGCATTCCTATCAAGACTCTGTCAATGGTCGGGAGAAATTGTCAGGATGGGAGCGACTTTGGTCAGATCTTGTGCAAGAGGAGATCAGGCGGAGTACCAGGGACGGATCGTCATCAAAGAACTCTGCTGAAGAGAATTGCGCTTTGGCTGCCAAAGAAAAGAAGGGGAAGAGCAAGAAAGCTTCTCATTCTGGTGCGAAAGGAAAGAAGTAGGACATGTCCAAGGTGAAGTGCTTTCACTGTCACCAACACAGAAATTATTCCACAAATTGTCCACAGAAGAAGAAAAATAAGCAGGCTGCTGGATCTGTAGCTGGAGAGGCCTTAGCCTCGCAGCTTGAGCTAGATTTTTCGCTGATCACATGCTTGGTGTCAAGTGTGGTGGGATCAGTATGGTTTCTGGACAGTGGTGCGTCTTTTCACATGACAGGAGATCGAGATTTGTTTACTGATCTGGATGAGAAAGATCTTGGAATGCACATCGAGATGGGCGATGATGGTAGATAAAGTGCGACCGGTATTGGTACCATATCTTTTGAGAGGGAGTCTGGTAAACCCTTCGTATTGAAGGAAGTGATGCATGTTCGAGGATTGAAGAAGAATCTTATCTCTGTGGCGATGTTAGAAGACAAGGGATATGATGTTGTCTTTAGCGAAGGAAAGGCTTTCCTACGCAGTAAGGCAACTGGTGAGACCCGGAGGATAGGGGTTCGAGTTAAGAACCTTTATCAATTGTAGGTAGATGGCTGTGCAGCAATGGTAGGCAAGGAAGAAGGAGTGGTGAGTTGGGATGATGGCGAGTTGTGGCATCGGAGATTGGGCCACCTTCACCATGGAGCTTTGAAGATACTACAATAGATTTCTACTGGGCTTCCTAAAGGCACTCTTGCGTAGTTATATCAGTGCAAGGGGTGTACCTTGGGAAAATTTGTGAAGCCACCTTTCATGAGAAGGATAGTCGCACCACGATGATCCTTGAGAGAATTCAGACAGACGTGTGTGGACCTTTCTCAGTAGCTTCGACAGCAAAGCATAGGTACTATGTGATATTTGTTGATGATTTTTCTTGTAAGTGTTGGATCTTCTTCATGCAGAAGAAGAGCGAGACATACTCAAAGTTCTATGAGTTCAAGGCGCTGGCTGAGAAAGAATCGGGGAAGAAGGTGAAGGCTCTTAGGAGCGACAACGGTGGTGAATTCATCTCTCGCGAATTCAAGGACTTTTGTAGTGCAAAAGGAATTCGAAGAGAGCTCATAGCACCTCATAACCCACAGCAGAACGAGGTTGCTGAGCGGAAGAACAGAACGATTGTGGGTGCTGCACGGGCGACGTTGCATGATCAGGGCCTACCCATTCACTTGTGGGCAGAGGCATGCAATACTACAGTGTATGTGCAGAACCGTTGTCCTCACAGGATACTTGGAATGAGTACACCCCAGGAGGTGTTTTCTGGTAAGAGGCCTGATATTTCCCATTTGAGGATTTTTGGTTCACCAGTTTACATTCATGTGACGAAGGATGCCAGGAAGAAGCTGGAGCCAACCGCAGAGGTTGGGATATTTGTGAGGTACACTGATACGCCCCACAACTATCATGTGTATTTTCCAGACAGTCGCAAGACTGTTGTGCGACAGGATATCAAATTTCATGAGGAGAAAGCCATGAAGTGTTCGCTTGAGAGGGAGCTACACTTGCATGCAGAGGAGGAGCTATTAGTTCCTAAGGATGAGTCTCAGGATGTGGATCAGCCACAAGATGAGGTTCAAGGAGTGGAAGAGAACACTCAGGCAGAGCCAACCATCAGAGGGCAGAAGCGCACTATGGAAGCTGAGCGACTGGCTCAAGATGCAGAGAAGGTTGTAGGAGCACCTACATCACAGCGCAGATAGAGACAGTCACCTGACCGGTATACTGGATACATGGCTCTTGTGAGCAAGTGTATCATGACAAAGCCATCCTATTTTTAGGAAGCTATGGAGGACCCCGCATGGGTATATGCCATGGTGGAAGAGTATGATTCGATTGTCAGAAACAGTGCATGGGAGATTGTCTCGAGACCGGAAAGGAAATCGGTGGTGGGTTCGAGATGGATCTGCAAAGTGAAGTAGGCAGCTGATGGGAGTGTGGAGAATTACAAGGCAAGATTTGTTGCCCGAGTCTTTTCACAGATAGAGGGGATCAATTATGAGGAGACCTTTGCACCTATCGCAAGGTATTCTTCCATACGGATGATCCTAGCTCTCTCAACGCAGATGGGATGGAAAATTCATCAGATGGATGTGAAGACTGCGTTCCTCAACAGAGTCATTGAGGAGGAGGTGTTCATAGAGCAGCCCAAAGGTTTTGAGATCTTCAGCAGCGAGTCGCATGTGTGCAGGCTCAAGAGAGCGTTGTATGGGTTGAAACAAGCACCTCATGCTTGGTACACATGGATCTATAGTTATTTCACCAGACTTGGATTCTCCAAGAGTGAGGCGGATCTGAACCTATACCAGATTGTGGTGGAGGGTAAGTTGCTGATTATTATACTTTATGTAGATGATTTGATTTTGACAGGTGATGACCTGTTGATACTCTCATGCAAGGAGGATCTTGCAAATGAGTTTGAGATGAAGGACTTGGGCCTCCTTCATTATTTCCTGGGATTGGAAATTTGGCAGCGCATTGATGGACTGTTTGTTTCTCAAGGTAAGTATGCCCAAGAGATACTAGAGAAGTTCAACATGCATGGCTGCAAGCCTGTTGATACTCCTCTTCCTGGAGGTTGGAGGAAGGAGGATGCTACTTCAGCGGAGGTAGTGGATGCCACTGTTTATCGATAGTTGGTGGGGTCGCTTATGTATCTGGTCAATACATGGCCCGATATATGCTATGCAGTTATCCATCTTTCACAAGCTATGGTTAAGCCTACCAAGCTCTTCTCGAAGGCAGGCAAGCATGTATTGTGTTATCTCAGAGGCACATCGGGATATGGATTGTGGTACAGATAGTCAGACGAGGTGAAGCTGTGTGGCTTCACGAATGCAGATTGGGCAGGGAGCCCAACGGACAGAAAGAGCACATCTGGAGGTATTTTCAGTATCGTGTCGACAGTAGTTTCTTGGTACAGTAGGAAGCAGAGATCCATGGCACTCATTTCAATAGAGGCCAAGTATATGGTAGCGAGTTTGGCTGCATGCGAGGATATATGGATGAGGAAGATCCTGGTCAGGTTGTTTGGTTCACACTTAGAGCCTACTATGATTTATTGTGATAATCAGAGTTGCATCAAACTCTCGGTTAATCTAGTATTTCATGATAGATATAAACACATTGACATCCGGTATCATCATATCGGAGATTGTGTGTAGCGGAGAATCTTGTTACTTTCATACATTCCTATGGAGTATCAGGATGTTGATATCTTGACGAAGGCACTCACCAGGAGCAAATTCGAATACCACAAAGGCAGGATAGGGGTTGCAGATAATCCTTATATTGTTGAGAGGGATTGTTGAGATTGCAACAAGATTATGAGCTTAGTGGAAAGGAGTCGCCTTCACTAAGTGGGCCCGCAGGCTATTTTTGGCTCAAAGTCTATTTTTAGACTATGTCTATTTCTAGACATATGGATCATGTTCTATGAGTTGCAGGATGCTATTTGTGGATGGTTGGTGAAGTCAGAAAAAATAGATGGACTTCTATTTTTAGACATACTAGGCGGAATCTATTTTTAGATTGCGAGTCTAAAAATAGATATGTCGAATATTATTAGCTCTTAATAATATTTGGACTCTAAACATTATCTTATCCTCTTGAAGCACTTCAGTTCGAGTCACGGATGCGGCACATGCAGATGACAGAAGGAATTACGCTATTCCTAGGGTTTAGTGGAGCTATTGCATGGTTGACTTCAGTTAGAACTCATGTGATAGAGTTTGGTGGAGTTGATGAGACAGTTAATGGAGTTGTGTTCAGTTTAACTTAGTTGAGCTAGTTATATCTAGTCTAACTGATTGATACAATTAGTGAGAGTGGCGTGAATTAATTATTAATTAAGTCACTAATTATTAACTCATAAATCAACTAAAGAATACATCAGTTAACTGCAGTGCATGGACAGTTTCAGTGGAGACCAGTGGAGAGGTAGGTGAAAGAGCAGTGTGACTATCAGTTGTGACTATACTAGTGCATGAGATTTGCACACACATTGATGGAGATGCCAGTGAGGATTACGTAGTACATACTAGTGGGATTTGAACCTGGATATGGTAATTATCCATATTGGATTGCGCAGTAGAGGCAGGCTAAGAGGTGGAGCAGATTGGAGCATGTGTTTTGTATGATCAGAGCTTGTGTAGTGTGTAACAATTGGAGATTGTACTGAGAGCTTGTGAGGATTTTGTACAATGATTGTTACATGATCTCTATCATTATAATATATAGATAGTTGGGGGTTTTCAGCTTTAAGCTTTCCCATAAATATTGTGTTTATATGTGTGATTGTTTATGGTTTTAATGTGCGCATGCGATTGTTTAATTTCTGCAAATTGAGGATTAATAGTAGAAGAGGTTATGTATTATGCATGAAGCTCAAATAGTTTGTGATCAGGATAATATCAGTGAATAATTTAACAGTTATTCAAATTTCTACACAAGGACCCCAAAAAGTCAAAAACAGGAGCTAAATAGGGTGGAGGTGCTTCAGAGTAGGTCAAGTTTAACATCTATACAAAGTTGGAAGATGGATGCAAGAACTAACCATTAAATGATGAGAAGGTTATTTAAAGAATTATGTGCCACATGAATGAACTGACTCATCGATAAGATTGTAGAGGGCCTTTCCATTCAACCATTAATGCGTCATGGGGGGGTGGCACAAAGGAAGTTTTACCATACTGTTTATGCCACCCCCACCACTATAAAAAAAATCGTATATGGGGGTTAGGGGGGTTTCAAAACACCATGTAGTTTTAATAACTGTGACTGTGATCACAACTTGTGATTGTGAAATTGGAACCACAAAATAGCAGGTAGATGAGACTAAAGCAGATAGGTGACATGCATAGGTGTATGATGACATTAGCATGATGTGGCCTAGAGATAGAAAGAGACGTGGACAGAATATCTGATTTATTTGGGTGCCCTATTTAGACAAATTTGAGTTACACATGTAACCAGTCACATGGTGTCATGGGATGGAGGTCACATAAACATCATTTCATACCTTAGGATTGATCCTAGAAAACATTGAGTGGTGCACATAAGAGAATCTACAGGATTACTGGGAATTGGGAACACACGGTAGTTGTTAGTGACATTTCATCCTAGATAGTTAATTATTGGCCCATAGTTGCAGCAATGGTATCCACTTGACATTTCATCCTAGTTGATTAGCCCCATAATGAAATTGAAAGCACAAGAAATGAACGACATGATGATAGAACACAGGGATTATTTGGTATGTACAGAGTAGAGAAACGACCAATGATAGTAGCCCACGTGAAAGAAAGGAAATCCAATGCAGCACATCATGTCAGTGGCATGGTACCAAAAAGATATTAAAGATGTAATAAAGCGCCATGATAAAAGATTCGGGGCCAAGATTTATCACTAAGACATGGTTCTATGTGGGGGAAAGAACAACGGGATGGAGGAAGTTTGCAATGAAAGATACTCCCTCAGGGATTAAGGGTAAAATATGGTGTCATGCATAGATTAAGAGGCTTACTTGATAATTTTTCCAAACACAGTAGTCATACATGTTTGGAATTGTAGATAAAGTCTGAGCTAAAACCTGTAAAGTTACCTAATAGCATAATTTAATAGTTAAAATCAAATAAACAATTGATCAATCATTGAACACTTGGAGAGCACATTGAGATGACTGAATAGAAGCTAAAGAAAGGTCAAAATAATAGATTCATGCATGTATTAAAGTTCAACTTAAATAAAAATCAAAGAACCTGAAAATATCAATCAAACTTTGTATAAGAAGAATTGATTGAGGATGTTTTAGAGAAGTGTTGTGTGTGTGATTTGGGTTGGATTGATGTTGGTGTGGATGGTGGATTTCCTAGTAATCAGAGATTTTTAAAGGTGTTTTGGTGAGTGTTTGAAGAGACATATTTAATTTTTTATCTAAGGAGTTGTCCTTCATGGTTTGAGTATGAAAATTGTTTGAAAGATGAATCATTGATGTCAAGAAATTTGTATCTTGCATATCAGTGACTATAGCTCCTTCCAGAAGTTATTGCTAAATATTTAGTATTTGGAGATCCTTTTAGTTGTAGTTGATGAATCGTGAAGTAGTACTTTCCTGCTGGTTGTATCTAGGAAATGTTGTAACATCAACTTATAGCTTTCCTTGTGAAGAAATGAAAGAAGAAATTGAATAATTTGTGTGTTTTTTTGTGTTAATTATGATATTTCTTTTCATTCTCATATAAGTAAAATTTTGAAGTATATTTTGGTGTCTTAATACCATTGCAAGTGAAAGAAAGTTTTTACAAAATCCCCCAATACTCATTCACTCCCCCTTCTTAGTATTGTCCCAGATTCTAAAAATTGGTATCAAATCCTAATTACTTAATATCAATTTAAAAACTCGAAGAAAGGTAAAGTACCATGAAAAAATAGAAAGAAGGATTTACCAATAGGGCACCTATGGTTAATGGAAAAATATATGTATTCTAGAAGCTAATGACAAATACCTATATTCAGTCACTTATAGATCATGTATGGGATGATGTTGAATAATAATATCAAAATCCTCCCGTAGTCAAAATATAAACCCATAAATGTCCTTCTTGCTTTCTTACCTGAATCAGAAATTGTCAAAGTAATGACCGCACTTCTACCAAAGCTATTTGGAATAAAATGAGTAATTGTTATGAATGTGCGTTAGAAGAAATTTTAGCCTAAAAGTTCCCATTAAATTTTCACGTAATTTCCATGTGATAATATGTAAACCAATCCAAGTCCTTGAAATTTAAAATGAGGTATGTATGTAAATATTTGGGAGGGAAAAGAAGAAAAAATATTTTTTTAATTGTATTTTTGGTTTATATCCTTATATGTTTACTCAAATTTCAAGTGTAGACACTCATTGGATGTGAAATTAAATTATATATGCAACAATTACCCATTATCCATACTTTTTAGAGCACCCACATTGATCAAAATTGCAGATATATTAAAGAAACATATTCAATAAGTTTTTTTAATGTACTTCAATTTTTATCAAGGTGGTTCTTCTCAAAAGTATTCATAATTGGTACTTGTTGGATGCATAATTTAATTATGCATCCAACGAGTGTCTACACTTGAAATTTGAGTAAACATATAAGGATATAAACGAAAAATACAATTAAAAAAATAGTTTTCTTATTTTCCCTCCAAAATTCAGAACTCTTGTTTTATTATTCTGAATATTGTTTTATTAATTTTCCTTGGGAGGCCATTTTTAAGGTGAAAGTTCCTCTAATGAGAACAAGGTAAAGCAAGCTAAACTTGAGTTTTTAGAATGTAATTCGAGTCTTTGAATTTCAATGACGACGAAGATATTGGAATGTATTTCTTAATAGTTGATGAAGTTGTGAACATCATAAGTGGCCTTAATGAGAAATTATAAGAATTGGCAGTAGTTAAAAAGGTGTTGAGATCTCTTTCTAGGACATTTAATCCAAATGTTTCATCTGTTGAAAAGATTACTAATATATACACTCTCACTCTAGATCCACCACAAGGCACAGTTACTTCTTATGACATGATGATTTCCAATGGCATGCTTATAGAAAAAGAGTGAGCCTTCAAAGCATATAAGAATCCGAAGGAGGAGGATGATGATTCATGTTGTGAATTAGATTAAGAGGAAGGCATTTTTTTTTAGGAAGCTCAAGAGATGCTCAACAAAATATAAACTTGAGTTACCTTTCAGGTGTTTAAATCGTGGAAAAATTGGTCACAATGCCTGTGGGTGTCCTGAAAAGAAGAAGAAGGGTTATGATCATAGAGAAAAATTCATGGAAGTCTAAAAATGTAGGAAGAAGGCTAAGAACATGAGTCTATATATCCAAGAATCCATCTCATCTGAAAGTGAAGGCAACCAATCCTTAGATGATCACATCGATGATGAAACTAAAAAGAAATTTATGTTTATGGCTATAGACAATCTGGAAGTTGAAGTCATTAATTTTGTTGAAGATGGGGTAGAAGTTTACCTGGAAGGAAAGTTGGCAAGTGCACTTGAAGACATCGAAAGGTTGAGAAATAAAAATAAAGCCCATGAGTTACTTAAAAAAAAAAAGCCTAAATTTGTTGAACCATTCCTCCTGCAAACTAAAGAAGGTAAGAAGATTCAATAATATTTAAATCAATAGTTCAATCTGAAGAATCAAGCTTATAAAAGGCTAGAAGGTGAAATCTTTGTTGTTGAGAAAAGAATTAAAAAAAGAAAAACCCCAACTTAGCTTAAATCAAAAGTCACAGCAAAATAAGTTATTGAGGAAAAAAAGACAAAGACCTAACGAGTTAAAAAATAATTAGCAACAACAAATTAAAGAATGAAATAGTCTTGGATTTGAGGTTGAATCTACAATTAAAAGGTAAGAAGTCAATAACCTTTGTACATGTAGCAAAATAAGATATTGAGAAAGAAAAAAAAAAGAAAACACCAAGCAACCCAATAACTAGTTAAAAAATAATCACCTTTGTAAATGTAGCAAAATAAGGCATTGAAAAAAAAAAAAATGCCAAGCAACCCAATAAATATTTAAAAAATAAAAATAATTAGCTATACGGGCAAATTGATAAACACAACCAGCCAATTATTAGAAGACAATTTTCCAGGTATGTTGATATTTTACCATGCTATTTTTTTATTTGCATTAATTATGAACATAAAGTAGAAAGCTAAAAAGTAAATTTATAATGATAATAATAATATTTTCAGGGAAAATTTATAAACACAACCAACCAATTATTAGAAGACAATTTTCCAGATAAGTTGATATTTCACCATGTTATTGTTTTATTTGCATTAATTATAAACCTAAAATAAAATACAAAAAAATGAATTTATAATGATAAGAGTAATATTTTCATTATGGTAATTTTTTTTATTATTATTTAAATTGTAACATAATTATTAATAGTAAATATAAATGAAGCGTTTAGCAATATCAATAACATTGTTATTTTTAATGTAATTGTGCTAATTTATTATTGTTAACTACTTAAGTAATACATTGATATATTAACCATTACCATTATTCATTAGATAATTAATTGCTATAAAGTACATTTAAAGGTGAGGATAGACTTTACTCAATGTCCAATGAAATTTTAAATTTAAGTTTTTGATTAATCTGAAACCAGTTTTTATTAATGGAACTAATATTTCCATTATTTTTAATTTATCGAAATTTCTTAAATTATATTACTATTATAATTTATTTAAAAAAGTGTTGAATGAATATAGTACTGTTATCCTTTCCTTTTAAAAAGAAGATAATTTATTTTTATAAAAAAGTGTTGAATGAATAGAGTATCAGTCTTGTTTTCTCAATGGGTTCTTTTTACCATGCTATTTTTTTATTTGCATTAATTATGAACATAAAGTAGAAAGCTAAAAAGTAAATTTATAATGATAATAATAATATTTTCAGGGAAAATTTATAAACACAACCAACCAATTATTAGAAGACAATTTTCCAGATAAGTTGATATTTCACCATGTTATTGTTTTATTTGCATTAATTATAAACCTAAAATAAAATACAAAAAAATGAATTTATAATGATAAGAGTAATATTTTCATTATGGTAATTTTTTTTATTATTATTTAAATTGTAACATAATTATTAATAGTAAATATAAATGAAGCGTTTAGCAATATCAATAACATTGTTATTTTTAATGTAATTGTGCTAATTTATTATTGTTAACTACTTAAGTAATACATTGATATATTAACCATTACCATTATTCATTAGATAATTAATTGCTATAAAGTACATTTAAAGGTGAGGATAGACTTTACTCAATGTCCAATGAAATTTTAAATTTAAGTTTTTGATTAATCTGAAACCAGTTTTTATTAATGGAACTAATATTTCCATTATTTTTAATTTATCGAAATTTCTTAAATTATATTACTATTATAATTTATTTAAAAAAGTGTTGAATGAATATAGTACTGTTATCCTTTCCTTTTAAAAAGAAGATAATTTATTTTTATAAAAAAGTGTTGAATGAATAGAGTATCAGTCTTGTTTTCTCAATGGGTTCTTTTCAGCTGACTACTTTTTTCTTCTCGATGAAGTGTTAACAACTCTTTTTATTCCTTTCTTCATGGCTTGCCGTGGTCGGAAGTCAGTTGGTAATTCCAGTGCACAGGCTTCTGCTGGTCCATCTCGGAAGCGTGGACGTAAACCGCTTGAAGAACACCTGGAGCCTTTGGTTTGTACTTTTCTGCATGACATACCCCCCTCTGTTCGTCAACAAGCTTTTAATTGGGAATCTGAGTTCTTAGCTCCCTCTTCTGCTCAGACAGATTTTGTTGTTGAAGACATGCAACATGTTGTTCCTTATTCAGGTCATACCAGGGGGCGTAATTCCTTATATCAGCACACTTTCCGCACCTATTGAGTTATCAAGTGCCTTCTTGCTAAGGCCATTTTCTCAATTCCAGAGTCGAAATCTGATTCTAAAATTGAGGCCATGCTTGCAGACATTAACAAGAACATTCAAGAGATCAATTTGTTGTAGCTGCATCAATATACTTGTCTTTCCAGGCTAGAACAGGAGGTTAAAGCTCTTTCTCAGCGCCCTGTTGAGCTCCATGCTGCTACTGCTACTGCCCCTGCTCCTGTTGATTCTGAAGAGGATTGATTTTCTTTCATGTTCTTAGTTGCTGCTCTTGGTTTTATGTAGGTCCTTTACTATTTCTGCTCAGATTTTGACATGCTTTGGTTCTTGTATTATCTTCAGTATAGGCAGTTAAGACTCTTGTTGCTAAGACTATTTATGTTCTGGATGAACTATTTTGCACTTCGATGGCCTAAATACCTGGTTTTCTTCGGGCAAGTTGCAGTCTAACTCTGTATTTTTTTGGCCTTTGCCAAGTTTTAATTAATAGAAAATCACAAGTACTACCTTAATTTAAAAAAAAAATAAAAAGGAGGAGGAGAATATAGTACTGTTATCCTTTGAAAAGGAAGATAATTTATTTTTATAAAAACGTGCTGAATGAATATAGTACTGTTATCCTTTTAAAAGGAAGATAATTTATTTTAAAAAGTGCTGAATGAATGTGGTACTGTTATCGTTTTAAAAAGAAGATGTTCAATATATTTATACCGGAGGTGTTTATCTTTATTCCATGTGTAGCATCTGTCCAAACTGTTAAATATGACATCTCTCCCCGTTCCAAATATTTTGAGCAGTTTCCGTTTCTCCACCATTGGCAAGGATACACGCACCCTTCACCACCATTTTCGCTCGTGATCTTGAGAAAGGCTGTTCCCTGACACCCCATCTCGCTCGCTTTTTTTGCGTAGTTAGTTTTACGACAGGTGTTTTCAGCGTTGAAGAATCGGACGAAGCTCCCGTTTCTTCCGTCATTTGATGGCCTTTCCAGCTCGCAGCCTTCGGTTTTTCAGTGCGTGGAGGGCAACCCAACCAATGAAAGCCACCTCTTCTCCTTTTTCTTTACACGTATAAGTCACCTTACCTTATGCTTATTGGTAACCAAGGTGACTCACATTCATATTTTTATAAAATAAAAGGTTTTGTATGAATTGATGTTTTTGTTGATATCAAGCCATGTAATATTAAGTGAAACATAATTTTTAGGATAACAGTTTTTTTCTAATTAGAGCTTATGATAATATAAGTGATTTAATTGTATTTGGATTTGGTTTTTTTCTTAAATAAATTTTAATTAAAATAGAAATGAATATATGTATTTGGTTATTTTTAATGAAAAATATTATAAAATATTAATAGTGTGGATCTAAAGTTAAAACAATCTTTGCATTTTTTTTATAAATTTTGCTTGAATGTAATATGCTGAAAATGACATTTTTGTTTTTTTCTATTACGAGTTTCCATGTTCCTAGATTTAGGACTTCTAACTGTTCACGGCATGCCAACCCATCAATAATACATTTGGAGTCATCAAGAATTCCAATGCATCTAATATTTGTTATCTTAGCTACAATGTACATTTCTCATTGTGCTCACTTGGTTAGTTGTTAATATTACAATTGAATATGAAAGATGTGGTAAAGATATTTAACATTCACTCTTCGAGTTATAAATTAAATATATGAATTTCTATGTTGAATGACAAAAAATTACATAAGTTTATGAAGTTAAATTAATTAAAAGTAAAAAGAAACTCTTATATTTTAGCATAAATATTTTAATATAAAACTTAAATAAATTGTTTGAATATCCATATTAACTAATATATTTCAATATATATATGTGTGTGTGTATAGACAATAATAAAATATTTCAATGTAAAAGAAAAAGTAGTTAAAAAAAAAAATTAGTTACTTCGTAATAAGAGACAAATCGATAATTCATTCAATTCTTTATACAAAATATTATTAATAATAAAATATTCAAAAATACAATTTAGACAATGAATATATATAGAGAGAACTACTATAAGATTTATCAAACACTAAAAGTGATTAAATTTATTCATGTGCAAACTCTTTTTCAAGTTTTAAATTCTAAAAAGTGCTTTGCATATTAAGAGGTTTGATTTTTCTTGACAGTAAGTAATTAAAATCAATTTATATTGATAAATATTGGAATTCCAATTCAATATAAATGCTAAGAAAATATTTTAGTAATTTTTTTTCGGGAATAATGTAATGTCAACTGAATATTAATAGATAAATATATAAAATAAAAAATATTATTTAATTATTAATTTTTCAGTCTAAATAATGTAATAAGAATAACGAAAAAGATTATTGAAGCATATGTAAAAGATTTTATTAACCATTAGTCTAAAAATATTATTTGATTATTAATTTTGAGTCTAAATAATGCAATAAGAAGAATGAAAAATATTATTGAACCATTTGTCTAAAAATATTATTTAATTATTAATTTTTGGGTCTAAATAATGTAGCAAGTAGACTTTTAATTATTAATTTTTCAGTCTAAATAATGTAATAAGTAGATTGAAAAATATTATTTAACCATTTCTCTAAAATCATTATTTAATTATTAAATTTTGGGTCTAAATAATGTAATAAGTAGACTGTAAAAAATTATTTAACCATTTGTCTTTTGTTGTGGATAATCTCTTAGCCATTTTTCTTTTGTTTTGAATAGTGAAATTTCAAATCAACTTGAATTTAATTGATTAAATGAAAATTGATTATTTAAACCAATAAAAGAATGATCATGCTTTATGTTTTAAATAGGTGGGTTGTTTCAACTCTAACTTGGGTTGAGTGTAAATGGATTAGGTAAGAAGAAGTTAAAGTTTGAGTAGTAGATTATTAATTCTTTTAATGTTTGAAGAATTTGGGCTCATTTATCTTAATATTGAGTTTTTTTTCCAATTTGAAAGAGAATGTGGTTTTGCAAAGAAGTTTTTCAAACAAAAGGAAAAAGTATGAGTTATTGGTAATGGTTTTTTATTTACAGCAAAAATGGTTATTTATAAATCAACATCATGAATAAAAGTATTGCGAAAACCATTAGTTTTATTTTTTAATATTGAAATAATAATATTTTTTCATTCATTTTGAAAATGTTTATTATTATGAAAGTAGAGATAAAAGAGAATTATCAATTTTATATTTTCTTGAACCTAAGTTCAAGTTAATGTGGTAGTTCAAAACTTCTAGCTTAGTAGATATAGTGCTTTGTTTTGAGTACTATGGACACTTGGATATTTCTTACCCATGAGAGTAAAAGTTAACTTAATAGTAAACTTATTTGATAAAAGCAAAGAGACCAAGTCGCCACAAACTTTATTTATACCCAAGGTGTTTCAATAAGTACTCTAATTAGTGTAAAACTATCATGCCTTGTCCAATAAATGAAGTGTTATATACATGGACATAAAGATGACTAAGGAGCCAACCTTACCATGAAAGTATTACTCTTCATTATTCCATTGGAAATATAAACTAAAAATATGATTTCAATCATGGATATCAATGAAGCGAACAAGAAATCTCTTTAACTATGCTATAGAATGGAGGTTCAGTAGAAAATCTAACGATTTCTAATTAATGTATTGTTTGGATTGAGATTTGAAAGGAAAAGGGAAAAACAGGGCTAGACATCAACATAGGAACTCTCCACTTATAATTGTAATAAGTGAGAGTTGTAATAAGTAACCCCTAGGAAATTATGTAGAGAAATTAAACACATAGGTATCTTGTGAGAAGAAAAGTTATATATAGCATTTTAAACTATTATAAAGATTTAAACCTGGAATGCCTAAATCTTAATCTAAGATTTGGGCCATAGAAGTTAAAATATAATATGTCATAGCTTAATCATAAGAAAAAACATTACAACTTACCAGATTACCCTTGAAACTCCTTACAAAGTAACAAATAAAATTAGTAACTGACGCTCCTTTGTATCACTGCAGGGGGAAGAAAATGATGGCATAACTTTTGAGACAACAAATGTCTGCTGCAACTTCAATGAGCTCAAACAAATCGGTTGCTAGCAACATTTGTTCAGTTATTTTGAGGACTATATTTTCATTCTTCATTCACCAACATTCTTGCATGCTCATCCATTCATGTGTCTGGAATATATTCCTATCCACATGTTAATTTCTAAGTCGACGTTCTGAGTTCCAGCCCACAATTTAAATTGTAAGTGGACATTTCGAGTGCAAAATAGGATAGAATGTTTTGGAGTTCAATCGTTATATTATTACATAGAAACCATCCGTGATAACTTGTGATATCATTTGCCAACATCTCTCTCTTTTAAATAGACATATTCAACATAGAATTAAAAAGAGGCAGGAGCTTTCCCCGATTCAACCTGAACTTCTTATGTTCTTTCAAAAAATTAGTTATATAAAAAATCAAATTATATATTGCCATTAAAAATGGAAATTACAAGAAGGGAAGGTCTGCCGGAGTGCTCAGAGTGGTCATCTCAATTTCCCAAATATCTAAATGAGTACGTAGTTTCCTAATTTCCAGTGGAAATCCTATGTAGATATTGCGGTGTTTTTTAGGAATGGAATGCACTCCTTTCATCCACACAATTCATAACTAAATATTGGCTTACGACACCTCCTAACAAGAAACCTTGGCTTGTTTGGTTCTATAAATTGAACTCGTTGAATTGTGTAGGGCTCTGCTTCTTTAGAAGCACGTGGAAAACCCTCGAACGGGGTGCCATGTAATGGCAGGTGGGCTACGGCTGGTGTTACGTGGCAGCGCGCAACGGACCATCCATCAAGCCCAGTAATGTAGATATGCCCCATGCATGCTCCACCATTATGGAAGCTGACGAGAATTTTGGCAACCAGCAAATTATGGCAGGCCAAGGTTGTAAAAAGTGCCGCTCAAGAGATGGATTAAGGCAACAAGGTAAGGAGAATCAAGGAATTGTTCTCGGCAAGAGATTTCTAGAGGATTTGGGAAGAAGGAAGGTGGTCAACAGCATCAAAGGTTAATTTGATATGTCATGGCTCTCATAACCTTAGCTTTTCAATTACATTTTCTGTCTCATAGTAACGCATGGGACATCATGTTCATGGATGGTTTCTGTGTCTTCCATGCAGTGAATTGAGTCAGTGATTGGTTTGATTTTCAACTAGGGAATGTATTGAATCTTATCTGTCCCAATTTTATGGAAAGGTCTGTCAATTTAGATTGCATGCTAGTTCAAATTGTTCCGGCAATGGAAATCGAACCTTCTTTCAGAACCCCAATCCCACTCTCTTGTGTCGATCATTCAAACTATGTGTATTGGTCAGGAACCTTGTTTAAGACCCTTCTGAGTCTACATCATCCTAAAATGTTAGGAAAAGGCTTATGCTTGTTTGATTTTTTTTAAGAATCCCCTTTTTGTTACCCGACGAGGATCAATTACAAATCCTCGTGCATTCATCTCTGTGGGGAGCTCAATTTCCGGTTTCGGTTATGAGGCTTACCAATATGGTTGACCCATATCAAGCCTACGAACAGGCTTGTATGTCCAAAAATAACAAACCTAATTCTCATACATGGCCTACTCAAAAAACATCTTCGATGTTAGGCATCAGGGAAAACTCTTTCTCTCTTAGTCCTCACCACCCTAGTAGTAATAAGGTTCATGTTTGTAGCATGGTTAGTTAGAGAAAAAAAATTGTGTAATAGGGTTTCTATGACTCTTTTTTTTATCCTTCAAGATGTTGGTTGCATGGCAACAAAGTGTGTGGTTCCACCTACAAATACGGAAGTAATGGGCCCCATCAGCGATCAAATGAATTATGTTATTGATTTTTCCTAGCCATATAAAAACTTATTTCAAATTCTCACAGAGATTATACAGAAGCTGTGAGGAAGTGTTTACCTGCTCAAACGCATGGCGAAAGGCCAAATATGGAAAATACATGTATGGGAAAAGGGAAGCAAAAGCTTCCAACTCAGAACGTGGGACCAAGCAAGTGTGGCAGGAAAACTAAAAAGGAATTCATGGAGAATATTTTTGATCTTTATGTTGGAAACCCACCACTAGTCTGTAACACAATTCAAGGCTAGGAAAGAGAAAGCAGCCACAAAGAAGAAGACATACAATGGAAGGAAGCCAACATTGACTTTATCTCGAACCTCGAGAACACAAGGGAGGGGTCTCTCTCTCTTTCACCAATCTATCCACACCTATTGGATTCTCAAATATGTTCTAGCGAAGGCCATGACTAGTATGCAAGAAACGGAAGGAAATCCTAATGTGGTTTCAGCATTGGAGGATATCGAACAGGAAATATAGCAAATTGGAATATCTCAGTACCATGCAATGGCCAAAATTGAGATAATTGAATGTCCGCGTCAAGCTATGCAACAAGTATATATGCCAGGTTCTACTACAAAGGACCCAGCACCAATTGACTCTTTTGAAAGATGATGGATGACACTAATTACTAATAGTTTTTAATGATTTTTGCGGCATGTTTTTACTATATTGTATTAAACTTTGATGCACATAGTAAAGTATATATAGCGGAAAGTAGAAGGAAGAAACATTTCCAAGATTGGTTGGTTTTTAACTTGTTAAGGTGGCCAACAGACTTGGTTTCCTTTGGGTAGGTTGAAGTCACTAACTGCTTATGGATATGTACAGCAATGTGCCTCTTTTTTGATAAATAGAAAATGGTAAGGATTTACGAAATTTCAAAAAAAAAAACAAGCATGTGGAAAACTCTCCCTCACCTTCTTAAAGAGACAGTATGACGTTGACAACTGTTGGATGGCAACTGTCGCATGCCATTTCATGGCAACCAAACAGTATTTTAATATTGGGAGTTTTGTATTGACTCGTATTGTCTACAATCCTCTTACAGGAAGGTCGTTACAACTTCCTAGGATAGGCAATGTTGGTATTTGGGCCATGACCATCATGGCGGAGGAGAGCCACCCCCACCATAGAGACACATATAAAGTGATAGTGCTAGTCAAAATTGGGAGGCTAGGGATATATGATATTAAATTTGATTTAGCATATACTTTTTATGGTTAGATTACCGTGGTATTTGGGCCATGACTTTTATGGTTGAGGAGGACCACCCCACAATAGTGACACATATAAAGTGATAGCTATATTCAAGACTAAAAGCGAACATTATTTAGTAGGATATGGGATATTATTAAATGTGATTGATCATATACTTTTCATAATTAGATTTAAATTCGTTTAAATCTAACGATAGACAGTATGTGCCTAACTACATTTAATATCCTATAAACCAAAAAAATATGTATCACTAAATCTCTAAAGCAGAAACAGTAAAAATATATGATTTGAGTAGTTGTTTCCGAGAGTTTCTTGTACTGGAAGTGTCTGGATGTAAATTCTTTAAGGTGGGGTGTCTTGGCTTTCAGCATCCAAAACAGGACGTTTGTGTTCACGTCGTTACTGTTGGAGGATAATTGAAACAGGTGCAACATGCTGGGGCTTGTGGGTCACGAGTGATTCTCGGTTCATGCATATGTGATTTCGGTGTTATTATTATATCTGAGTTAGACAATTCACACTCCCGAACGGTTAGGGTTACTGAGATTGCAATGATGCCTCCACATATTTTGGTTCCTAAAAAGGGGATGTCATCTCTTGTTAAGGAAGTTTAGGGTTTGATTTTGAAGGAACGAGGGATATGGACGTGGGTTCGGTAATGAGGTGCTTGTTTATAATTTAACCGAAAATACATGGACATAGGTTTCCGAATTTCCGGTGCCTGACAGCTGGCATGCTACTCAATGTTCTTTTGTCTTTCAACCTAGACCAGATATGGAGGTCTAATGTATCAACCATTTCCGTGTTAACAACCAGCAATATGATTTTTTATTTTTATTTTCTTCATATCGCATGGATTTAACATTTTAAAGTTTTCCATTTCGAACGGTTTTTTTTGTTGCGTCTCTCATGGACTTAACATTTCATTCCATGCAATCTTTTGGCTTAAGCATCTTAAACAAATCAATTAGAATTTTTATCTATTCAAAATTTTGTTTTAATTAAATGATATTTATTAACTGTTTTATAATTTAATTAGCCATTTAGTCGCCGGATGCGGCTGACAGGGAGATTTAATGGGCCACCGGCACCCACACAGCTCCCAAGGCTGCTTGCATGCCCCGCCCACATGGCCTCGCGTGTTCACAGTCCTGGAGTTATTAATATGCCTTGGGTGGATCACTATGGTATTTACTGCACCCCCGTTCTCTGGTATATGGCGCTGGTTTTGGCATTCGCTTTCGCTATGGAAGAAGGGCAGAGTGCCGGAAGCCATGAGAGAATCCTGATCCCTCTAAGCACTGCTTGTCCTCCTGGTGCGGCCACTTCCAGCTGCAAAACGAATACTTGGCGTCACTGCAGTGTTTGGGCTTGCTTGGAAACGTTGCCGGGCGTCCACTTCTCCAACAGCCCTTGTTGCAGAGCTTGCGCCTCTTCTGGAATTTCGAGCATTTTCTTCACAGGTACTGCGCCTCTCTCCAATTTCAATTCGAATTCTCAGGATCTTCGCCCCTCTGTTAATCGAACCTTCAGTTCTTCTGCTATCTTGCATAGTCTGAGTCACCCCGGTGGTCTCCCCGCCTTCTCCCCTTCTCCTGACCCCTACTTAGGCAGGCCTCGTCTGCGTCATCTGCTGCTAGCCATGCCCAGACTTCGTCAAAGAATGCGAGCACGACGTGGTGTTAGTCAAGGCCGCATTTCTGGTACTCCTCCTCTGCCCCTTTCTGAGCTCAGCTCATCCTCTGAAGGCGACGACCTCACCCCCCCGCCACCCTCACGTGATGGTAGACGTCGGGGCAGAGGCAGAGGAATCCTTGCTGGCAGAGGACGTGGGCGAGTGCGGATTATTGGTGATGTTTCTGGCCAACCTGACGCTCACTCTGAGCCTCCCGATCATTCCTTTCCTCCTGACATTCTTGCACCTCCCCGTCAGCCCCTCTCCTCAGATGCCACCGCCCATCCCTGTCAGCCCACTCCTCCATTAAACAGGGTTCGAGGGACCACCATCAGGCAGACCACTCAGAATGCGAAACTTCGTTTCCACTATACTTCTTTTGACTTCATCATTACCTCCCTCATCATTGTTTCCCTTCGTGAAGAAATTCCCCTTTCTGCTGACCCCTCCCCTCCTCTTGACCTTCACCCCAACCCCTCTCTTCACGCAGGGGTCAGCACTGAAGCTGAGCACCAGAACTTGAAGTCCGAAAGTCGGGAAGGAAAGGAGGACAGCAGCACTGGAAATGAATATGCATGCAGAGTTGAAGAGGAACCGCTGTCTTCTGAGCATGAGGGTTGATCCCTTGGGCTCAATTACTGCTGTTTTTTTATGTTCTACTGTTTTAGTTACCCACCTGTTGGGAAAAATGATGTTTCTTGCTTTTTTTGAAGTTATTCACATGTCTTGTATAAGCTTCTGGCCGGTTTCCCTACTGTGGGCGGCCCAACTTCTCATGTTTAATGGGTCGGTTTCCCACTATGGGCGACCCAAACTTCTCAAGGACAGTTTAGTCAATCAACCCAGACTGTCTGGCTTTCACAGCAGAAGTCCTGGCAGTTTTGTATCAGTATTTTCATAATCAATAGAATTAGTCCTATTTAGAAAAAAAAAAAAAAATTAGCCATTTAGTTTTTTAATCTAGTATATACTAATATAATATTGTATAATTATTTTTTTTAGTACAATAAAGTAAAAGTAAGGATTAAATTTTTTTTTGATATATAATTTTTGTTAATGTTATATGTTTGTAAGTGAAAATAATATAGTGAATAAGGGTTATTTGTCTACATTAACCTCTTTTTCTTTGTACTTTTTCTAGATAAAAATAGATGAAAATATTACTCTTTATTTTTTAACATCACATGTATTACAAATGAATTTAAAATGATAAAAATTAAGATAATATATCTTTTGAAACTATATATGTGGTACTAAAAAACAAAAGAATGTATAAGAGTTACAGTGGAAATGAGACATTTTATATGATAAAAATAAATTGTGTATTTCACCATAAAATTGAAGAAAAATATACATTTCTATGATTATTTAAAACCAAATGAGTTCGAGTAACATTGTGTATTATTTTCCATTTACACATAAAAATAACTATGTAATAAAGTATCACAAATATATGATATTATTTTTTAAATAAATTAAGTAATTTTTTTATTTTTATATTATTCAATAGGTCTATATTTAATATATTATGTAGATTTACAGTCCAAATTATGTTTTTTCACAATCAACATCATTAATAGGAAGGAGCATCCATATATGTAGTTCGTCTTTAGTTGTCAGTGTAGAGCCCTTACAATACGGTCGATATTTTATAGAACTCATGGTATGAGTAATAAAATCAATTATATTAATTTACATTTAAAATGATTTAACTAATTTTATCTTATTTTTCAAATTAGCTATTATTTTATTTCCATATTATTTTTATTATGGAGTTGAGATGTGTATATCTATATATATAAAAACAATGTGAGCTCCTATCATTCAATGTTTAAATAGTTTTAATAAAAAACACTATAAAAGATTAACTCTATACTCTATTTATTTGTAGTTGATATTAAAAATGTATCTCTCATTCTCACTCATCAATAAAATATTTAAATGTGTACATGAGGTAATATAATTTCATATCAAATTTAAAATGAGATAATCTTATTAAAATTAAATTGTGACTAACATATCTAAACCTGAAACTTTTCAAAAATATTTAACACAATATTTAAATAAACTATCTTAAGATCTATATTAACTATTTTATGTCTTCATCAAATATATATAGAAATGAAATTACTGTGTTACCTCAATAAATTATTTTAATCTTACAAGCAGTATTAATGTCTACTTAAAAATATATTACTAAAAAACTACAGTTTTAATGTGGATATAAACTATATCAATGTACATGTTGTTTCCTCACACACATATTTTGTTGGAAAATATATCTAAATAAGAAAACAATATGTGTTATAAGAATGAAGAAATTATTATGCATGTTGATATAATTTTAACCAAAACTATTATAACACTATATGAAAGAGATGTTGTGAAAATATTTCACTTTGAATTATTTATGGATATTAAAATTTGGTAAGAAGACTATTTGGTAAAAAAAATTAACCCTTTGTTGATGAGAACTTCTTGAATGCGTTCCGGATGAGCACTTCACTCATCCTCACTCAAGAAGGTTGGAGTTGGACCAGTATATATAACTAAAGAAAAAAATTAGCCATTAGAGAGATGGAGAATTAAAGATGTTGATTGTCTCAAAGAGATGATTGATGTATTTGAATGTAAATTTAAAATTGAATTATTTAATAAATAAATTTAAAAAATAAATTATGAAATAAGTAACTAGCCTTTAGAGAATTAAGGGTACCATGATGAACTTATTGATGTATTTGAATTTAAAATTTAAAATTAAACTATAAATAAACAAAATTTAAAAATAAATTATTAAATGACAAATTAGCGGTTACAATAAGGGAATGATAAGTCCACAGATGATTGATTTATTAAATTTGAATTAATTAATATGTTTATTGTCCATGATAATTATGGATCGTTGGAAGTATAAATTGAATAAAGATGAAGATGAGGTTTTTTGTAAGAATCAAAATTTATTGGGTAAAATTTCAAGAAAGTTGGGGGTAATAATTATTATTATTATTATGGATTTATAATTTAATATAATATAAATAGATAATAAGACTATATATTTATATTCAAAAGATTAATTTTGGAATAAAAATACTAAATTGATGATTAGAGTGAGTTAAATGGTTGAAATAAAAAAGAAATGAGATATTTAAATGTCAAAGATTTAAATTAGAGAGGAATTTAGCATAAAATAAATTAAGTTAAATATTGGGGGAATTGATATGAGAAGAGAAATATAAAAGAAGATGTTAGGAAAGGTTAGAATTAGAATTAGAATCAGATGGAAAGTGTTTAAATGATAGAAAGTGGATGGTGGGTTTTCACTTTATCATAAATAAAATATTTTAATGTTCACAACCAACTAAATTTTTTATCATTTATAGAGAAACATAAAGTAATTAAATGAAAAAAAATGTATATTTTTAGTTTTAGTATGAGGAAGATGCATGGTTCTTATACTTTTTAAAAAATAATGATCATGGAGAAAAACTAAAAGTAAAAAAATGGAATTACTTTCTAATAATAATAGTAAAATGGAGATGTGAAATTTATTAAACTCTTAATATAGAATTACTATGTTGTATTCAAAAATATGAAAAATAATGATAAACAAAATATTTTAATATGTAGAATTAAGTAATATTGAATTTTATTTAAAAACATATTAATAGCAAAAAAAATATTAATAAATATTATACACAACCTTCATAAATAAAATATTCTACTCATATGACCTAAAATATTTCAATCTCAACTATGTATATATTATATTTAGTTAAAAAAAAATAGGTTTCAACATCAACTATTAATCCAGATGGATATTGGTGACCACCCACCTATTCTATTTGGACCCCCATTATCAGTTATTTTGGTTTTTCAATTTCAGCACAACTTACTGTTTTTAGCAGTTTTTCAAGTCTCGAACTCCTAGGGGCATTTTGAGGCTCTAAACGGCATTTTTTGGGAAAACTGAGAGCAATATGGAAAATCCATTGATGTTGCTCATGTCAAAAGTTGTATTCCAGGGATATATCTTTCTAATGAGGTATTGAGCACGTTAAATGAATATCATATGCCAAAGTTACGTCCCCAGGAAGTTGATGTACCAATTTACCCAAACAGGGCCCATAGTTTGGGTGCTTCATCTCTTAGGGTTAGGTTTTTGGATATTTACAATTTTCCATTGTTTCTCAACAATAAATAGGCCTACGAGCCTCATTATAACACAGTTCAGAGGCCTGTAGCTACCACATATCTTCTTAGATATAAGCTAATAGCGCCCTAGCTATTTTATTTCCGTTATGTCTATAAAAATATTTTAGTTATTTGATTTTAATGGAATAAAATTTCATTTCCACTGTATCTTTGTGTTTATGTATATTTATATATTTTATTTCATTCCTGAATAAATTCAGATTAGTGGTTTCAAAGTGGTCTTATCATTCTCTGTTTTTCTTTGCATGTCCCCAACGCGGTCAGGGTATAAGCAGTTAGGGCTCGATATGGTTGAACCCTTGCAAGATCAGCCTCGCAAACCTCGATGAATTGCCATGGCAAAAGCAAATAAATAATGAGTAGGAGATCCTATCAAATTATTGCTTGAGGAGGCCCTCCAGAAACAGAGGAACGCGATGATGGATAAGTTTGCCCACATCCTTCAATGACTACTCATAGGTGGCACATCTACATCTAGCAACCACTCTGGAGGCACCTCTCCTTTCAAGGTACATGTCAACTTTGACATTCCTGTATTTGAAAGCTAGATATATGGTTGAATTTTTTGGAATGGTATTTCTCAGTTCAAGATTTCTCCAACTAAGAAAAGATTACCTTTTCACCCCTCAAAGCTACCCCCCATGTCAAATACTGGTGGGAAACCACTGTGAGAAAAAGCATGAGAGGGCAACCTCTCTGTTCTCAATTGAACCCAGATGGAATTTGTTCCGAGACGGCATCAAGGAACAATATTAACCTATGGGGAGATGTGAGGACAAGTACATCTAATGGACGACGTTGTGTATCAAATGGATCTAGATGTGCATAAGCTAACAAATTTGTTTCATACCCTGTGCACAAAGTTGGGTATTAAAGACTCAAAGAGACATTTGGCTCTCAAGTGTCATCGCTATTTCCACATATACATTTAGGAGTAAATGGAGTTCCTCAAAATTACCTCACTTGGCATGGAATATCTCTATGCCACTAAGATCAAGTATAAATTTAAGTAGAAGAAGTGAAATTTTAGATGTGTGAATCTGAAGCCAGGGAAAGGCACCCTCAAACCATAGAACAAGGGGCAAAGCCAAATCGGGGTGACTCAAAACAGCAACAAAGATCCAAAGAATGACACAGGGAATTGGTATGAATTTCATAATATCCCCACTCATAGCACAAACGAGTGTCAGGCCAAACAGTCGATGGTGGCCGAAATGAAGGCACCTGAATCAGAGGCATGTTCTGATCCTGAGTCAGAACCAGACAAGGGCGATGAAAAAGGCAAGAAGATAATTGATGCAAATCCCAGTTCCATTGTTGCCACCACCAATCTCTAGAGGGAGGATCCCAAGAATCCATAGGAGGGGGAGTGTGTTTTCCATTCACATATGTGGGTGAAGCGTTCTCCATTGCAATTCCTTGTGGATAGCGAAATCCAAAAAAATCTCATTTCAACAGAGATCATGAAGCGACTTAGCCTACCAACCATTTCACACTCGCAGTTGCATACGATTAGGTGGCTTCACCAAGCAAGAGATCTTCACGTCCACCAGTAGTGCCGCCTTCCATACAACATCAATCAGGTCACACATGAGGTACTATGTGATGTTTCTCCTCTAGATGTGTCTGATGTATTATTGGGCCAAACATACTTGTGGAAGCGACATGGTGTGTATGATTCTATGCCTCCTATTGCTTTTATTAATTTGGGAAATAAATTGTACAAGATACTAGAGGTAGTACCATCTCCTGCCATCTCTTTGACTATTGAAAAAAAACACCGTAAGATTTTTTCCCAAACTAGGAAATTTATTTTCATTACAGTTCACCCACACGGAAAGAAGAAGATTGTGGCCACAAACTTGAAACAGGGCTCCCTTGCATAGCAGCATCAGATGGAAAAATTCGTGGAGGGATAAGAGGAAATTTTCTCCTCACCCACAAGGGTTCCTCTACATTGTCAAGTCAAGTACTCCATTGATTTGACACCATCCGTGCTGCCACTTGATGTTTCCATACCTCATGTATCCACACATAAAGAATCCACACATGTACTCTTTGAGGCTATTAAAGTAACCAAATTTACTGAACACTTCGAGCACCTCTTCCAGTAGATCTATGACATCATCGACAAATCCAATGCCAAGTTCAGCAGAATTTGCCTCATCCCATAGAAGAACTCAATGCAATGGGGACCATTTCTTCCTAAGCGAGGTGGAATGATCTAGGAGGATATTGGTGGCCACCCACCTATTCCATTTGGACCCCCACTATCGCTTCTTTCACTGACTCAGTTTTAGCATTAATTACTATTTTTAGCAGTTTTTTGGGTCCCGAACTTTCAGAGCAGTTTAGAGGCCCTAAACAACTTTTTTTTGGATAACGAGGAGCAATTTGAAAGTTCCTTGTATGCTGGTCACGCCAAAATTTTTAGCCCTTAGATATATATTTCTAACAAGGTATTGAGCGCATTAAATATAGATCATATGCCAAATTTACGTCTTGAGGAAGTTGATGTACCAATTTAAACGGGGCCCATAGTTTTCGCTCTCCATCTCCTAGGGTTAGGTTTTTGGATGTTTAGGTTTTGCATTGATTCTAAAAAATAAATAGGCCTTCGAGATTCATTGTAACATAGTTCAGAGGCCTGTAACCGCCACATATATTCTTAGAGATAAGCTATCTTCTTAGTTCCATTATGTCTGTAAGCATATTTCAGTCATTTTATTTTAATATAATGAAGTATTATTCCCCTCACATCTCTTTTTTTATCTCTATTTCTATATTTGACTGCGTTCTTGCATAAATTGGATGAATTAAGTATATATTATATATAGTTTAAAAAAATGAAAAAAAATATTTTTGTTATTAAAGGAGTTTTACCATTTTATATTTCACCTATTTTCAAATAAAGTTTTTAGTCAATTTTATCTCAATTCCAACAAACAATTGTCAGAATTGTAGATTTGTTTAGTATACACAATTCAACTATCCACCAGTAATTTCAAGTTATTATATCTATTCATCCATTGAAAAATGAAATTTAAATAATATATATAAACTATGAATATACAAGGGATAAAATATCTAAGACTACACACATTTTTATATTTAAAAAAGGTTTTCACTTTAAGAAATTTGATCTCTCTTGGGGTTTAATAGATTTTTGGTTAATGTGGATCTATACTAGTCTTTAAAACTTTTTTGTATGTCACCCCTAGGTGAACCATGTCACCCTTTAGCACATAGTCATTGATATTGGAGTTTTTACCATCTCACCTTGTACTCACATTTACTTTACATTGTCACAGGATTTCCAAATTATCTCCCAATTGGGAGCTCTTAAAAGAGTGTAACAATAAGAGTTGAACTTGTAACCGTGTCATTAAAAACTCAAAACCTTACTATTGTGAAATATTTCACTAATATCATTATGTATAATAATGACACGTACATGTTCATACATTTAATTTTTAAATAATTTACTATTTTTTAACTTTTATATATTTTTTTAATCATAATATGATGTGCAATAAAAAAATAATTGCACAAGCTTCCATCATAGTTTTTTAATTTTTTTTTACCTTTTTATTACCATGTACAATTTTATGTAATTGTTTGGTAAGTTTCAATAATCCTATAATCTTAAAAAAGATAAGTCAATAAACAAAATCTACAATACAAAAGACAAAATGAAGTGATCCTCTCTCTCTCTCTCTCTCTCTCTCTCTCTCTCGATATATATATATATATATATATATATATATATATATATAGTAACTAGGAAGAATTTATCCCCCTTAACTAATATCAATTCCTATAAGAGTTTTTCTATAATGATTTCCAGCCTTCTTATTATGTTTGAGTAGTCTCTAGAGGATGAGAACATGTACATTTTTAGTATGCGATATAAATATCTTTCACACACACACACACACACACACATATATATATTCTTTACCCTACATAATAAATAAATCAATATCTATATCTTAATGAGGGTTTTACTTTAAACAATATGTTTTACATGAATAACACATCTTCCCATTTCACTTCATTCATTGTTAGGATCTTCTATTTGTTGAGGTACATGGTAATCATTTGATTTCATAGGTACCTAAACCTTATTTCAAGAATTGTTTATATTTCTAGTATAATTTTTCCTTTTTATTATTTTTTGTTAAAATAGCTTGGAATAGGATATTTTCATTAATTACCATATTTAATTAATAAACATGAAAATATGGATGTACATATGAAATCCAATTTGTAAACTATACTTCCAATCCTCTATAACATATTAAAAATACCATAATGTCTATGTGTTATTTAAAACTATTTTCTATGATAACTAAGTTGTCCTTTAATAGTTTTAAAACCTCTTATTGGTGAACCTTTGGAGTCCCTTTCAAAGATAATTTTATGGATTGAAATTGATATTCATAAAAGGCCATAAATATGGACATTTTTAATGAAGTATAAAAGGATTATATATATAAAAAAAATGTCCTTTTAAACATTTATTCAAATTCCTACATTTTATATTAGGTAGAGGATGATAAGGTGAGATATAAGCCAATTCAATACCTTTCCAATAAAAAAAATTTAGTCCAAAAGTTTAAGTGAAAAGTAGATATCTATCACTTACAATAAACTTTGAGATTTCTCATAGTTTTTTTACTATTTCCATGAATATCACTACCATTATAATTTATTTAAAATTATCAGACTATGACACAAAATAGACATCATTTCTCAATCAATATACTAATACCATAATGACATGTGTTCCTTCATATTTGCACAAACTTGTTTTTAGATCCATTTAATATTCATCTCACCACTCACCATTAACTTAGTATAACTAATGTTTTTACATGACCTAGGGTTTTGATTATCTCTCCCTTATTACATTGCAATATCATGCATTCCACCATAAACATTTGAACATCAATTTCAATAAATTCCCATAAAAATGTTCTTTTGATCCCATTGTAAGTTTTCAAAAACTCTAAATGTCCTCCTATATGAGAGGTGTGAAAATCTAAAAGGACCTTTAGTTTGAGATGGAATTGTTACCTAAATATAGGTGATATCGATACCATAGTAGATCATTCATTAGTACAAATTTATCTAATGAATTTGGGTCATATAGTAGTTATTGAATGATATTGCATATATTTTTATTTTTCTTTAATTTTTTGTTATTTATTCCATCTCATAAAATTTTGCAATATAAATCCAACATAGTGAACTCACTATTTCTTCTTCTTCCCTCGAAATTGAATTTTCCACCATATTATGTTTTCTTTTTTTCTAGATAATTTAAAAATCATAACCTATAATATCTTAAACTTATTTTTGTTTCTCTTATGAATATAATCATTGATATAAGAATAAATTTAACCTATCAGGATAAATTTTATTTTGAAGTGTCTTTCTATTCTGTAAGGGTTTAATTTTTTGAATGGATGTAGTATGCCAACATTTCTCTTTGATAAATGGTTTGGAGAAATTTATTTCTTTTAAAGGAAAGGGGGTCTTCCTTATTGCATTAAAACTACATCGACTTCACCGCTTAAGGCATCACATTGCACAATACTTATTTTCATGAAGTCAAGTGTGGTTGGTATAGGATTTGTACACATAAACTCCTTAAGTTTCTCTAAGGCTTTAGTTCCTTGCTGTTTCCAAAAAAATGATTCTTTGTTTCATATTGATGTTAGAGGTGCTACTATTTGAATGAAATTCTTTACAAACCTATGGTAATATCATGTCAATCATAAGAATCTTTGAAGTTTCTTCAAGGTTATTATATTGGCCAGCCCGTCATAGCTTTAATTTTGTTAGGGTCGACTTTGATACCTTAATGAGATAAATTATGAAAAAAATTTACTTCATCAACCCCATAGGATCACTTAAAATACTTTTCATATATTTCTCACTCTTCAAATAGTTTTAAGAGTATCAGAACATGTTTTACAAGATTTTCTCAACATTTTATATAGATAGTATGTCATCCAAAAATACTAAAATAAATTTTCTAAGGAAGAGTTTGAAAATATAAATCATAAAGATTTGAATTTTTTATCATTTATTAGTGAGTCCAAATGGAATAACCAAGAACTCATAACGATATTCATGTGTTCTAAAAGTTTTTTTGGGAATTTTTTCTTGCCTCATTCTGATCTAAATAGGAAACTTATCTTTGTTATTCATTTTATTGAGTTTTTTTATAATATGGACACATACATCATGAACCATCCTTACTTGTAACCATAATTGTTTGTTAAGAGTAAGTTCCTTGGCTAGATTGTATGATTAACCTCTAACTATAATACTCCCTCCCAAATTCCGTTTACTATACATGGCCTTGGAAGTTTTTACTTTAGTTTTAACACAACCTCCTTGCTATAATTATGGAAATGGGTTTATAAAATTTTTTCTTCCCAAAATTTAGGATAATTAACTATGGATCACACCATCAAATTCAACTCGTCAAGATATTTTCAGCAATATAAAATTTTTCCCAATTCTATGCCCTAATAAAAATTTATTCCCCTATAAAGTTTTACAATTTAATCCCTACCACATAGGAAAGTACCTGAAACATGGAAAATATGTAGAAACCTCACCTCATCCTAGTGGTATCACTTCATTTCAGGCACTAACGTGGCCATGACTAAGTCCATGTGGCACCTGCCATATCGCCTATACCATGGGCCTCGTGAGTCCATCCCTTAGCATGAAAAACCTTAAATTCCTTTTTATTTGGTTATTATCGATATATCGCATAAGACATTTATTATCAACAAAACATCGAGAACCCTAGACATCTATATCATTACATCTTCTTAGCGGCATCCTAGTGTGGCCCATATTCACACATCTCAAACATCGATTTTTACACTCACCAGTGGATTCCCCAAGTACCTAGATTCCTCCTCCTACCTCGATAAATATAGTCCCATGCCATGCCTTCAAAAAGGGGGGCCCATGTTAGATATGAATTATCCTAGGCCTTTGATATCTATGCCTATCAAGGGTTACTCCTAATGGATTCTACCCTAGATAGCCCCATCTTATGCTTTTTGTGATTGCATCTTGTTCATCTCCAACATTTCCCATGCATGTTCTATCACAACAATTCTTCCCAAATATTTAGATTCCCTAATATATCTAGATCTCCTAAATTGTATCCAACTAAGATACTCCTAGATATGAGAAAAATCATACATGTACATATTCAAAGTGACTTAAGGTTTTTCCTTAAGAATTTCAAGGAACTAGACAAGTTTTACCTAAAGGGAACTGTTTCTCATAACATGATTTTATATAAAAATGAAATATCCAGTCAAACACTAGTATCAATAAGACTAAAATATGCATTCCCGCACTATATTTTTATGCATTAAAGATATCGATAATACGAGAAAGGAATTTTCTAACATTCCTAGCAAATAGCATAAGGCTCAGTTAAAATATAAATGGATCTTAACTTTAAATTTAGATATAATATCATCTGACTAATCACATAATATATTTAAACAAGCACCATCAAATCCACTAATATAACATGCCATATACAACATCAACCAAAAAATTTCACTTTTCAATAAATATTATATATCCATGACATTCATAACAAATCAAAAAATAGAAACCACACATAATAAGAGTCAACTACATTCATCAAGTAATCATACATAATATATACTTTAACCATTCACTCAATAAAGTATCAATAGTCACATGGATCTACAAATCCCTCTCAACCATGAGAATATTTAGACAATCCATCTCATTTAAAATTAATAGGAGTACACCTTCCTATGTAAACAATGTTGATGCACTTGTTATGATATAAAAACAATATTTATAATCCAATTGAAACTTATATGCCCGAAGAATACAAGTAAGTAACTTATCTTATCAAATGAAAAATTGACAATTCAGGTAGTGACATTAACTATACACCCAACCATAAACCCTGTGCACTACAATATTTTTGGAGTTCACCACCGTCGAGATAGATTTAGAGCTTAAGGAGTGACTACTCAATGGAATTTATACTATTTCCAATAAATTGCGTCACACATGAATCTAGAGACTACCTACCTTCACCTTCTTAATATAACATCTTATCCCATAGTGTCTCCACCTATTCAATGGGGAATCCAAAACACACTAAATATCCACCTACTAATTATACAAGTATGAAGAACACACACAATTTTCCCTCTTATAGCTAGTAATCCAAATACACTTTGTTTCAACCTTTGCAACCATGAAACACTCTAGAACAAAAAATGCCTCTGTCACTTTTTCTCTTTGCTTCTCTTCAACCATGTTATTCAGCTTGCCCCCACTATAGCAGCAATGTTGTTCCTAGTCTTCTTCTTCCAATTTATATTGCAATTGCTACATTCCTAACCTGGCATACCTAAAATGAGAACACATTATCCCATGTCTATATCTTGGTGCAATCATAACTGGCTTCCTCAATATGTATCCTATAAATTCTTTTTTCTTTGTCTACTTGAATTCCTCTTTTCGCATAGAAATTTTTGCATTGCTAAAGCCTCTCACATCCCTTGATTGTTGAACACCCTATTATAAATCCAACTAACTCACAAAATATAAGAAAATATAGATCAATGACGTAAAATTATCCTCTTCGAGGGGGAAAACAGTTTTACATTACATAAATGAACAATTATTGGATGGCACAAATGATAACACCTCCTTGGTATATATATATAGGTATAAGGGGTCACAATATAATAAGAGCCTACATATCAATAATAATGTAAGGGCACAACAATAAAAATATTGGGCTTCTATGAGGCACACCAATAACAACATGGGGGATACTTGGGAACAACAATAACAATATGGGGATACACTGACAATAAAAATAAGGGAAATATAATAGTACTATATGGACGTAACATGCCCCTCTCCTTCGAAAAAGTGTTGTTCTCATCACTTGAGTAGTTTTGGATGCTTCTATATAAAATTATTATCTTCCCATGTGGAATATTCAGTGACTAAGTTATTCCACTTAAGTTCAATTTCATAGTTGTTGGGTTCTTGTTTCTATGACTACTTAAAAATCAAATATGATTTTTCCTTTTTCATCAAGCTATGGAAACCCTATTTGAACTGGGATGTTCTCACTGATAGAATTGTTTAAGCCTTTCAATACATGGAAAACTCAGTGTACTCGGGAAGATGCATGTAGCTCCAATTTGTATGCCATAGTAAAAATAATTTTCAACACCTTGTAAGGACCATATTACCTAGGTGATAATTTATTATCCTTATTAGCTTGATTGATGAAATTTGTTTTTATGGTTGTAGCTTTAAAAATTCCCAATTCCTACATCAAAAATTCTTTCACTATGATGTTGATTTTCCCGTTGTTTCATTTGATTCTACGCCAAAGTGAGGTTATCCTTTAATATTTGGATAGCTTGTTTTTTATGCTTGATGTGATCTTTCACTCCTTGAAAATTAAAATTTTCTCCTCAAGCTGATGTGATAGATGGTGTATGATATCCATAAAGTGACATAAATAAGGTCACTTCTGTTGTAGTATGGAAGGAAGTGTTATACCACCATTCATCTAGAGGCAACCACTTGACCCATTTTTTTTCTTTATTAGATACAAATCAATGAAGTTATCCTTGCAAACTTTTTTTCACTATCTCAACTTTCTTGACATATTGAGGATGATAAGATGATCTATGAGCTAATTGATTACCAGGATAAGAAAATAATTTTGTGCAAAAATTTCTAGTGAAAATGGGAACATTATCACTTACAACAATATTTGGGTTTCCATGTAGCTTTAAAATTGTTTCCATATATACAGTAGCTACTATACTAGCTTTAAAAGGATGAGTCAATGAAGTTATCCTTGCAAACTTTTTTTCACTATCTCAACTTTCTTGACATATTGAGGATGATAAGATGATCTATGAGCTAATTGATTACCAGGATAAGAAAATAATTTTGTGCAAAAATTTCTAGTGAAAATGGGAACATTATCACTTACAACAATATTTGGGTTTCCATGTAGCTTTAAAATTGTTTCCATATATACAGTAGCTACTATACTAGCTTTAAAAGGATGAGATAATGTAAAAAAGGGTGCATACTTGGTAATTATATCAACTATCACCATGATGATACTCCTTAATTCAAAGATGGGTAAACTTGTGATAAAATCCTTCAAGACCTCCTCCCAGTGTTGACTTGGAATGGATGAAGGTTGTAACAGAATCAGGTTCTTAATTATCTCAAATTTATTTCGTTGGAAAACCAAACATTCTTCCATAAGCTTATAAATATTAGATTTAAGGCCATCCAAAAAAAAATCCTTCTTGATCGTATGGTAATTTTTAAAAAATATTTAGCTCCCCCCAAGGGGGAGGTGTGCCATTCCAAAATAATAGTTTTCTTGAGTTCGGAGTTCTTATAACTATATAAGTAATCTTGGTACCATAATGAATAATTTTTTCAGTCAAATGTGTCAGATATACTGGGATCATGTTGCAAATGTTGAATGAGTGTCCACCCCTCTTCTCCATTATTTTATTCATCCCTTAATTTGGTTATCCAATCAATTTGGATAATAGAAATGGCACAAAGCAATTCTTCCACATACTCATCCTTTCTTGAGAGTGAATCTCCAACAGCACTTTGCTTCATTTTTTTCTAGATGATTTAAAATTCCTAACCAAAAAACTTTGTGGCCCATTTTTGTTTATCTTCTGAAGATAATATTTATTCCAAAAATTATATAGGACCATCCTGATCTGTTTTTACCGTGAAGTGTCTTCCTATTAGGTAAAGTCTCCATTTCTTTATGGCATGTAGTATTACCAATATTTCCTTCTAATAAATAGTTTTGTGTAAATACTTTCCTTTGATTGGACAACTTTCAAAAGCAATGGGTCTTCCATCTTGCATTAAAACAACACCAATTATATCTCGTGAGTCATGACATTCCACAATAAATGTTTTTTATGAAATTTGACATAACTAAGATTGTTGCTTGGGACATTTCCTCTTTAAGATGTTCAAAGGCCTTAGTTATTGAAGGAGTCCAATAAAATAAATCCTTTTTTAGTAATGTTGTTAGAGGTGTTGTTATTCGACCATAGAAATGGAACACTGTAATGTTTCCACATCCTCATCCTTTCTTGTGAGTGAGTCTGCAACAACATTTTGCTTCCTTTTTTGTAGATGATTTCAAAGTCATAACGAAACATCTTACCATTTTTATTTTATCTTTTAAATACAATATTTGTTCCAAAAAACATTTAAGACTATCATGATCTGCTTTTACATTAAAGTGTTTTCCAATTAGGTAAAGTCTCCATTTTTTTAAGGTATGTATTATTGTCAATATTTTCTTCTAATAAATATTTTTGTGTAAATAATTTCCTTTGGTTAGATATATTTCAAAATAAATGGGTCTTCTTTCTTGTATTAAAAAAAACCCAATTCCATTTCGTGAGACATCACAATCCACAATAATTTTTTTTGTGAAATTTGGCATAACTAAGAATGGTGCTTGCCACATTGCCTCTTTAAGATGTTCAAAGGCCTTAGTTACCTCAGGAGTCCAATAAAATGCATCATTTTTCAATATTTTTTTTAAATGTGTTCTTATTCTCCCATAATTCTAAAAAAACTTGTGATAATACCTTATCAATCTGAGAAATCCTTGAAGATCCTTCATGGTTGTGGGGATTTTCCATTCCTTGATGCATTTAATTTTGTTAGGGTCTACCTTAACACCCTCATGAGATACAATATGACACAAATATTCTTCCTCCTATACAAAAGGATACTCTAACTAAAGCTTGGCCAACTGATCATCGAAGGTGTTTTTAGCAATGAGGCATTTATTTTCTTCATTTTCCTACTCACATGCAACCTGTGACCTTTTACCTTCCTTTTCTCCTATTTTCCATTTTTTTCATAATTAAATGTGCCAAAAATTCCATTTTACCTTTCCAAAGCCTTTTTCATTTCCTTTCCCAAATTCCTTTATCCACAGTTACCAAAATGAACACCCACTACGATGTTTTTCCCACCATTAATCTTAGAATAAGTGTCCCATCACTCGTGGTTATTATTTTTCCTTTATTAACTTTTATTACATGGATTTTTCGCCAAGGCTATTACAGGAAGTTGACACATTAGGAAATGAGGTCACAAGATCTGGAATAATGGGAGTTATTTCTTTCCAAGCTTTCTTGGAAATAGTTATTTCAAGGTCTAATGCTGGGGTATTATTCTGTTGAGAAGTGTGACTTTGAGTATGAGGCCTTTTGAACGCCAGGGTCATTTACTAACGATTTAAACATTAGATTTTCCAAGGTGAGGGATATTCAACCCACAACCTTTTTTTTCAACTATCCTTAGGGTGTAGAAGTGTCATACCGATGGAAAATATTATGATTCTTCCCTAAAAATGATGCCAAGAGATGTTGTAGGCCTAGAGTCAACATCAGGGTAAATGAGAGGCCACAAACTAGGACATCTCAGAGTGTTGGTAAAATTTGTTGTAATTGTGTATTTACATTCAACACTCAATTTTTTTTTTTTGAATTAGAAGTGTTACAAAATATCTTTCAAGAAGGTGTATTCAATTTATAATAGAAAAAACCTATAGAAGACTTCATATTAGGCACTGGTGGCTAACTTCTAGAAGCACATAGTTCATTGGTTATTGTAGCATATGTGGAAGAAGAACATGAAGATAAAAAATCAAATACATAGAGTAAAGCATAAAATCCCATGCATCGAACTTCAGTAGAAAAATGAAGATATGAAAATTATAAATGAAATTTCAGAGTACATGGAGTGCATATTAAGGACGTTAGATTTCATTAATAATAGGAATATCCTAGTCAAAATTAGGCATAGATGATTCCATGATTTCAAAGACTACATGTAAAAACTACTATTACATGCCACATGAAAAGAAATAAATGGATAATGAAATAAACAAAAGGGAGAACAGATACTACAGTATGATGAAAGTATAATAATTGCTGGCCCTCAAAATATGCCCATTTTTCCACCCATATTACCACTATTCATCACCTAAGTTCCTATATTTCTAACTCATTTCATACCATAATTCTACAACTTGCCACCAATACATATCTTACAGTTTGTAGTTGATTATCATTTGTTTTCTTTACATTTAAGTTATTAGAGATGAATTTTCTATTATTTTCTAATGATTGTTTTGCCATGTTCATTTACTACAGGGATTCATTGCTGAAATTCTTCATAAGTCAATTAAACTAGTTGTTGCAAGTTAATTAAAAAATTGATGTAGATTAAAATCTTATTTTGTGATCAAATGAAGAATAATATCAGTATTTTGAGACTTGGAGCTTGTTAAAAATAACCTCATTTACCTAAAATAGAAAACGTTTGTCAAAATTAGTCATCATGGAGAAGTTATCGTTAGCACAATTCTTAAGTATAGAATGAGTGCCATAATTCTGAGTTAAGTGCAGAATCGCTGGGTTTGACATTTTCAGGTGAGCCACGGTTTGGGTTCAGCCATAGTTCCATATATTTTGGGTTGAAAATTTATTTTGTTTCTTTTTCAATCTATATGGAGCTAAAATAAGTTATTCTAGATGTCAATCACGCTATGCATTGATCATGAGATTTCCCAAGACTATTCCATAAAAATCAATTGAGTGTATTTTTGTAATTTTGTTGGCATTTGGCTAAGATCAGATCCTTTAGTTTTGGATCTCAAATTTTGAAAGAATAGTATATAGAAAGAGATTTTGATAGAGAAGAATGGCATAGAGACAGACAATAATTTCAAATTACACATAGGGAAGCTACATACGAGAGGAAACACAACTACAAGGTTGTTGTACGTTAAGCTTTGTTTTCGGATGAATAATGGATAACGAAGTTGTTGTAGCTTTGGTGTCCATTTCGTGAATTGAGCTTGGGCCTGCAACACATGGATAGGAAAGGCCACCTGAACACATCATGTCTCTAGGGTTAACATAGATTATGTAAGTGTGTTTATTTCCTTTCTATATTTTATTTCTTGCAAATGGTTTGAAGTAGATTCAATTTGTTTTGTCAATTTATTTTTGCAATTTATTTATGCATTCTAGATTATGTAATTGCTTTATGATTTATAGTGTCATATCTAGAATAGTTTTATGTAGGATGTGTGTTTTGCTTCAATCAATAGATTTAAATTTTATTTCCAAATCATTTTGATAAATAGATTTCATACTTTCTACACTTGATTTTGTACTTAAGTTTCCTTTGATTGTTTTCATAGAAATGGATAAAATATAACATGTGTAATGCTATTAAGTATGGGCAAGCCCATGGAATATTGTTATGATCATTATCTGTACACATTAACTCTATGATTACTCCTCCAAACTTGTGAATGTTAGAAAAGATAGTCACTCGATTTAAAATGAATTTCTAAATTTTTATGTTTTAAATTGAATTTCTTGTTTTGAACGGAAGTGTTTATTAATTATGAATTTATATACCAATGGCATGAGACTCCTATAGCTTATTATTTATTTGAATATTCATAAGTTATTAGAGACATAGTTTTATTTTTTAGTATAAGGTGTGTGTTAATGCTTTAGGGATTGAATTCCATTTATAGTGTTGTTTTAATTTGTTTTGTGATGATTATTTGAATTGTAGTGCAATAATCATTTGAATAGATAGTTGGTTATTTTCTTGAATTCGTAAGAATATTGAATTAGATTTTTTTTTTCATCAATTGATAAATTAAACTAGAAATAGTAATTATATAATAAACAGTAAATTGATTTCATACTCTATTCCAGAATTTTTAGATGTTAGTTTAGGTTATATGCTCTGATCCTGCATTATATGTGCTTGTGGTTCTAAGTATTACGACGCTGTATTTATAATTTAATGTTGGAATTATAACACATATATTTTCCCCAACTTTTTTAGTGCGGTTTCTCGAGAGGTGCTAAAGGGATTAGAGCATAGTTTCTTTCACAAGTTTCTTTTGTGTGATCTTAGTTGTAGGACAATCAAAGGGAAAACTGTGTACGGTAAGACATGAGTGAATATCCATGCATCCACTAAGGTGGGGTTGTTAAATCTTGGTTGTAGAAGTAAGCAAGTTTGGTGAGTTCTATTGCAATTAGTTTTAATTCATTTAGATTAAAATTTCAATCTATTTAAATATAAAACATTTCTAGGGTGCTGTAAGAACCCCTAGGTACTAATCCATGTTGTGAGACACAAATCATTAACTAGTAGGAGAAGTTGAAAGAATAATTGAGAGCTTGAATAATGTCCCTCGAATTACTTTCTCAAATATTAATAGTAGAGGGGATATCTACCTCTCAACAAGAGTTCATCCTAACCACATTCAGGAAATTATCTATCTCGCCACAGCCAGAAAACGATTTGGAAGTCTCCCTTGATTCTTCTTGCCTATGTACCAAGGATATCAATAAATCATGTGCCAAATATTATGGGGAGCATCCAGCTGAACTTGATACTGAAGAAATTTCACCATGCCTAGCAGTAAGCCTTTTATGCATTCTAGAGACCAATTATCCAAGTTTTCCTGGCATGACCGAGGAGGACTTTCAGAGTAGTGAAAATGAAGAAATGGGCCAATACCACCACGATTCCATGGATCATTGGTTCCAGATAAAAATTAAGTCAAAGTACCACTCTAATCTTCAAATTCTCTTTGTATCACATGTTTCAAAACTGTTTTTTTTCATGCTCATGTACCTTCTAGAGTTTATATGTCAAATCTAGGCATGAAATCCACACATGTATTCATTGGAATTTATCTTTAACTTGAAGGAGGACGTATTTTCTCTAGCATAGTAGGAAATTTAGTATTGTAATAAATAAATAAATGAAAATAGTGAAGAGAAAAATAATTCCTTTTGTGAAAACCAACTTGTCCAATGCACCTGAGCAGGGACTTTGCTTGAAAGCTAGGTAACTAGCGATAAAATTTCCCAATAAATTATTTAAATTTGTATGAGGTCTTCAAATCATGTATCTTTCAATTCATTATGTTTATGCTCAAGTTGGTTGATGGGAGATTCCTTAAGGCCCACCTTCCAACAAGCTTTATCCCATCAACATTAGCACATTATCTTGGATCAAGGTTAGAGTTAGATAAGGTACATGGGATCATGCATGCCTTAATGGCAGGTATCCTCTCCATCTACTAAAAAAATACATCAATTTATCTTGTTGGATGAATTCTGTCATCCATTCGACTTCATAAAATCCATTTGTGGCTAGTGGAATGTACCTAGTGCCTTGATTCCCATTGACATAAAAGGTGGTATATCTCACATTGGTTAATGACATCCTCGATGGTCGGTACTATACTGATTCGTGCTTATGTTTGAAATAAATACCATTTATTCACTAATGAAAGATTTCACATGGGTGTGTAGCGGTTGAAGACCATATGATTTTTTATTTTTTCTCAACACAGGTTTGCAATAGTTTGGATTTTTGTATCAGCATTTCAATTTTCATTTTTAGTAGTATTGACCTTTCCTAAGTTGTTTTCGGATATACAATTCCTAAAGCATGGGGGAGAAAGGGACCTTCAATTCATCCTGTAATCCCTTTAGCTCATCCTTAGCCCTTCATATCATTCTTGAGCCTTCTTCAACAGATCAAATTAACAGTCACATAAACTCCAGTTAACCCATCCTCCACTCCATATTGAAACACTAAGCACATCAATAATAAAGGTAAAACGTGAGGTAATTTTGGCTGAATATTCTATAATTCATTATACATTTAAATAATCTTAATGATTCACCATTTCTCATTCCAATCATTCTTCATAAATCACTATCCTTCTTTTTTCCTTTCATTCATTATTCATAATAAAAAGTCTTATACTCTTATTACAAGACCATGTTAAAAGAAAAATCCTTATGGTATATTAATAAAGGTAGACTCTATAATGTCTTCTCCTAGCATTCTATTTGTAGGATGAAGTCATTATTGTTAGGAAATCATAAATGAAAAAACCTATAAACATTGGCTTCAGGATGAAAAAGTATGAAAGCACTCATTAACAGACTTACCATCTCCATCACCACCTCATTTCATCCATCATCTCTTCCTCATCCATCCCTTTCTTGTCCTTAATTTCTATTTATCTATAAATTAGCATGATATGTTAAATATGAGGAGTGCAGCTCCAAAAGAACCAACACCTCCAAATATTCAAATAGTGTTTCTTAACAAGAACCAACACCTCCAAATATTCAAGCAATGTTGTTCCACAAACAACCAAAATCTACAAGACAATGTCAAGAATCTGTCAATGAGCAAGGGATTTATTTGCATGTTGATATTCGAATCCATAGTCATCGGGCCATGTTGGTCGTCAAAATATTTCCATTTTTCCACCGTATATTACCACTATTCATAAATTAAATTCCTATATTTCTAACTTATTTCATACAATAATTCCACTACTTGCCGCCAATACATATATTACATTTCATGGTTGATTATCATTAGTATTCTTAAGTTTTCAATGTTTAGAGATGAATTTTCTATGATTTTCTAATGACGGTTTTCCAAGTTCATTTATTGTAGGGATTCAATGCCGAAATTATTCATAACTCAATCAAATTCATTGCTACAGTTTAAGTACAAAATGATTGTAGATTAAAATCTCATTTTGTGATCAAATGAAGAAGAATGTCCAGATTCTGAGACTTGGAGCTTGTTAAAAATACCATCATTCAGGTAAATTGGAAACTGTTTTTCAAAATCCATCATGATGAATAATTTATGTTAAGTGTAATTCTTAAGTACAGAATCAGTGCCAAAATTTAGATTTAAGTACATAATCGTTGGGTTTGACGGTTTTGGGTCAACCATGGTTCCATATATTTTGGATTGCAATTTTAGTATGTTTATTTTTCAAGCTATATGGAGTTGCAATAAGATATTCTAGATGTCAATCATGTTATGCATGGATCATGAGATTTCCCAAGATTAATTTTCCATAACCAAATTCCATAAAAATAAATTGAATATATTTTTCTATTTTTGTTGGCATTTGGCTAAGATCAGATCCTTGAATTTTAGATCTCAAATTGTGAAATAATAGTATATAGAGGGAAATTTCCATAAAGGAGACTGACACACATACACACAATAATTCAGGTTACACATAGAGGAGCTATGTAGGAGAGGAAGCACAACTACAAGGTTTTTGTACATTAAATTTGTTTTCGGATCGATAAAGGATGATGAAGTTTTTGTAGATTTGGTGTCCATTTCATGAATTGAGATTGAGACTACAAAAAATGGATAGGAAAGGTCACCTAAACCCATCGTGTTTGCAGGCTTAACATATATTATGTAAGTGTGTTTATTTCCTTTTTATATTTTATTTTTTGACACTGGCTTGAAGTAGATTCAATTTTTTTTCCAATTTATTTCTACATTATAGATTATGTAATTTATTTATGATTTATGATGTGCTCCCAGGAATAGTTTTGTGTAGGAGTGTATTTTTCTTCAGTCAATAGATTTAAATTTCATTTCCAAATCATTTTTTTAAATATATGTCATGCTTTATGCACTCGATTTTGTACTTAAGTTTCCTTTGAATGTTTTCATAGACCTAGATTAAAGATAACAAGTGTAATGCTATTGAGTCCTAGCAATCCCACAGAATATTGTTATGAGAATTATATGTACATGTTAACTCTATGATTAATATTCCAAACTCGTCAATGTTAGAAAATATAGTCACTTGATTTAAAATGAATTTCTAGACTTTTATGTTTTAAATTGAATTTCTTATTTTGAATGGAAGTGTTTATTGCTTATGAAGTTATATACCAATGGCATGAGACTCCTATAGCTTATGCTTTGTTTGAATATTCATAATTGATTAGAGGCATAGTTTTATTTTTTAGTATAGGGTGTGTGTTAATACTTCAGGGCTTGAATTCCATTTACAATATATTTTTTTTAATTTCTTGTGTGAGATTTATTTGAATTATAGAACAATAATCATTTGAATAGATAGCTGGATATTTGTCTGAATTCAGAGGAAAATTGAGTTATATTTATCTGTGTTCATCATTAGATAAATTAAACAAGAAACAATAATTCTATCCTAACGAGTTAAATGATTTCGTATTCTATTCCATAATTCTTAGATGTTAGTTTAGGTTATATGCTTTGATCCTACATTACCTACACTTGTGCTTCTAAGTCTTATGACCACAGATTGATAATTTAATGTAGGAATTATAACACATATAATTTCCCCAAGAATCATCAAAACTTATTTATTAATATTTAGATACAACTTACATTTTTCCTTCTCCATTCATAGTTGAATATCCCTTTGCAACAGAAACTTCAAACCCTTAAAAATGTATCATGAAGTTTTTTTATAGGGTCTTAGGACAAGTATGCCCGATATTTTTTTTTTCTCTCCTAAATATTAACAATAAAAAAAAAATTTGAGCATGCTAATTTCACAATTCTATTAACTAAACTGTAACTAGCTTGAGTTCATTTCTTTAAATTAAATATTTACAAACACAAAGAATGACAAAGTTTCATGATTGAAACGATTAAAATATCTTCATCACCGCTCTGATGGTTATGCAGGAGGATATGTTAGGTCAATGATCTAAATATTTGGAGGATTGATGAATTGGTCACATTTAAACCCCAGTGTTCGGCTTTTTAGAGGAGAGGGAAAAATAGTTTGATATGCAATATCGATACGGGTCATCCCTGCATGATTTTTCCTAGTGTGAAACAAGGTCCTTACCAGCCATTATAAAAAAAATCCCTCCTTATATATTACACTATTTTATTTCCATTTAAGGAGGAGGTTTTCTCATGGGAGGAGTCCCTCCGCTCTTAGGCTCTACTAGCATTTGATTGTATAGATCTCACGGGATAAACGCTCCTGTAAGGTCCCAACAACTAGGAAGTCTGTCTCTAACCCTTTGCTCAAAATGTGAGTCAAACATAGCTACATCCTTTAGCACCTTTTCCAGGCATTCATCAGCCTTGGCTGTAGAATTTTCCTTCCAGATCATCTTGGATACCTCCAAGATTTCAGTTATCGGGTCTGCAATATCTATTTCCATCCACTCACTGGTTGTTTTTCATTAATATAATCAATGAATTTTTTAGTTATCTCAACATTTCTGACATCCTTCTCCTTGGAAGAGAGGATAAAGAACTCATAGTAATTGATTTGAATTTTTTTCTCTTCCATCACAGTTATATTCTCCTACTTATTCTTCAATTTTATTATTATTTCATCCCATATGATTTTTTTATCCTAGAGGACAATAATTCTACCTTTTAGGCTATTTTTTAGTTCAATAATGTCTTCATTTGTTTTGTATATATTTTTCATGATTAGATATGCATCAGTATTTTCAATCCTTATTTTTTTCTTCATTTGTGGGAGGGAACACTTGGCACTATCAATATATAGCTACAGTTTCTTGAGTTCTTCAGAAAGATGTAACTCAGTGACGGTCTTAGTGAGATGTTAAGTGTGATTTTGCAGATTCTATGGTACAAGCAGTGGAAAAATATGAGATTCATTTTTCTATTGGATCTCTACCACATATTTATTTAGTTTCACTACTACATTATTTTGGTCTATCAAGTCCCTAGATATAGTCTCTTTTTCTCCTTCCATCTAGGCTAATTCTTAGGACTGCAAATGTTCACTAGAAGGCATCTTCATCTTATGCCTTAGTTCTTGGATCTTAGCCTATGAACAATGGATACGAGTCTCTATCACAGCTTTGTAATCTCGGTTCACTCCCACCATCACAATCAATTCTTAGAAGTTCTCATTCTATAAATGAAAATCCCTATAGCTATTTCTCTCTTGCTTTAACTTTGTGGAAACATTCTCCAGTAGCTTTTCATCTTTCATGATGGTCATAAAATCTCATATTAATTCACTATAAATAATATGTCCCACATATCTATGAAATTCGATTTTTTCTGGAAGAGGGACACTAGCCCAGTCCATAGATACATCCACAATCCTAAATTGTGAGCCTGATTGAAGGGATTGTGTCAAGGGATGATGTAATAAAAAATTCACTTGGTTCCTCTCAAGGTCCATGGCATCTAGAAGTATGGTTTTCTTAGGGGAAAAATGTGATTCTAGTTCTTATTGCATCTCCTCTTTGATCTTCTTGTTTCTTTCATGTATTTACTTCCCTACATCCCAACTAGATCCCTGTCATTGTTGAGCTTCCAACAAAAATCAGAGGTGCTACCTCTGTAGATGAAAAGGAAGAAGCTTTAAGTGGGTATTCTAAGGTCACCTGGAAGCCTAGTTGATAAGGATTTTTCTTAGTAAATCTGGTTTCAATATCTTCATCAACTCTGTCTTTGGTCTCATCCACATTCATCTCCTATGCTTTTTCCTTTTTTGGTTGGAGCCCCAATCTTCATCTCTATATTAATAAGCATGGAATATAAGTTAGGTTTCCATTCAAATTCTGGCCTATATTCATGATTATAGGCTAAGTCATTAATTTTTTTCCTTTTCGTTGAAATGATGTCATGGGAGCCATAGTGCCAAATGTCTCCCATTTCAAAATTCAGTTCCCTTAAAAAATCTTCAACTAACTGAAAAGCTTGTCTTGTATTTACAACTAAAGGACCTATTGACTTTCCAAATTTGAACATGTTGCCTTTCTGGTAGGAATAAATTGAATTTGATCCACCGGTAGGCTCTATATGATTAATTATACAACAAAGACTCTCATGGGAATAAAAACAGGTAAACATTAAGAATGGAGCTCATGCCTGTAAACCCTAATTTCAATGTAATCCTCGAATAACTACTAGTCACCCACCCTGGTGTATTTTCTGAGCTAGAGGATTTTATTTTTTGGCCATAATATTTTGGGAAGAGTCATTATGGATGATTTTGTATGAAGTAGACATATAACTGGATATGGATTGAGAATAACCCTCATCGGTGGGTTTCTTCCTAACAGCAGCATTCCCTCAATGCTCAAATATAAAGGGTGAAGGGAGCTTTACCTGAATGGTTCATGAGGCAAAATACTTGGTAAGGTTTTGAAAATGTGGTATCAAGTTAAGTGGACTTGATTGTGGTAAAATCTCCATAGTTGAGCGCACTTGATCTAGAGGTGATTTGGGATGGGTGACCTCTTGGGAACTCCTAGTTACTGGGTGCAACCCCAAAAGTGATCATTAAAATTATATAATTCATTTCACTTGTTTCAATCTCACTTCTACACCCCTATGAGCAACACCCGTTGCAATTAGTGTTATGTGGAATATTCAAAAATCATGTGAAATTAGTCAGTTATGACTACCTCTCATTGAAATGGTGATAGATGAATGACTTACTTAACACAGTTGAATCCCAAAAAAATATACCTAATATAATGCACTATGAAAACCTATCAATACTTGAATAAAAAGAGACAAAGGTGCTCTACTTGAATGGTTCACGAGACACAATACTTACTAAGGTTTTGCAAATGGGGTACCAATTTAAGTGGGCTTGATTGTGGGGAAAACTCCATAGTTAAGCATGCTTGAGCCAGAGGAAATCTGGGATGGGTAACCTCTTGGGAAGTCCTGGTTACTGGGTGCAAGCCTCGAAAGTGATGACTGACATTATGTGATTCATTTCACTTATTTCAATCCCACTTATTCACCCCTGTGGGCATCACCAGATCAATGAGCGCTAAGTGGACTATTTAAAAATCATGAGAAATCGGTCAATTATTACAACCTCCCATGGAAATGGTCATAGATGAATGACTTACTTAACAAGTTTGAATCCCAAAAAATCATATCTAATATAATGCATTGCGAAAACCCCTAAATACTCAAACAACATTCCAGTCAAAGACAAACTTTCACTATTTGCGGGAATCCATCAAACTTAGACACAAGTGTTCAAATTCATCCAAAAAAAAGTATAACAACAAACGTTCATCCACATGGGTGTATAAAAATAAACAAAACATAATGGAGTAGTATCTAAAAAATTAAGTGATAGGAAAATGGTGCAGCTAGAATATGATGGATTCAGTTATGAAATAATGTATATAAAAAAGATGTAATGGTTGCATCATCACTCTTAGAAACCCTATGGAATATTTTGTGAAATTAGTGGAATCATCTTGACCAATAGTATGAAGTGATAGGAAAATGGCGCAATTGGAATTTGATGGATTCAGCTAGGAAATAAGGTATATAAAAAACATGGCATGGTTGCATCGTCACTCTCAGAAACCCTATGGAATATTTTCTGACATTAGTGGAACCATGTTGACCAAAATATTGAGAAATCACCATGAGGATGGGTTGGATGACTTTTGTAAACATAGGTAGGAGAAAAGAGCCAAGAATATGTAAGGATTATTGGCCAGGTGTTATGTCACCATCTAAAAAAATAGAAGAAAATATAGATCAACGACTTAGAAATCGGCCTCTTCGAGGGGGAAACCTCCTTTACATTACATAAATGAATAATTCTTAGATTATTCAAATGAAAAAACATCCTTTCTATATATAGCATTCCAAGGGGTAATAATATAATCATAGCTGACATAGCAATAATAATGTAAGGGCACAATGATAAGGATAGTGAGCTTCTATGAGGCATAATAATAGAAACATGGGGAATACATCGGCACGACAATAATAATAAAGGGGGCTACACTAATAATAAAAATAAGGGGATACACTAGTATTATAAGGACCTACCATGCCCTTCTCCTTCACAAGAGTGTTTTACTCAATGCTTGAGGAGTTCTATATTAATTTGTATGAAATTCTCATCCTCTTGTGTTGAATCTTCAGCATGTAAGTTATTCCACTTTATGAGATACATTGAAATAAATTAATTTCATAGTTGTCGATTTCTTGTTTCAATTACTGCTTCAGGTGTCAAGTTCTAGAAATATTTTTTTAACTGGAAGATTGTCAAGGTTATAACCTTCTTGAAGCATGAAACATGAAAATTTGGGTGCACTTATGAAGATGAAGGAAGCTCCAATTTGTATGCCATAGTACCAAACTTTTGCAACATATTGTATAAACCATAATACTTTATTGATAATTTGTTATCCTTCTTATATCTCTTGAGGGGAATTTAGTTGTATGGATGTAGCCATAAACATACAGTCACCTACATCAAAAATTATTTCATTGCAATGTGTATCTACCTATTGTCTCATTTGATTGTGCACAAAAGTGAGGTTATCCTTTAAGAGCTGCAGAAAATCTTGCTAATGCTCGATGTGATCTTTAAATACTCGAACCTTAAAATTTTCTATTAAATATGATGTGATGGAAGGTGGATGATATCCATATGTGCCATAAATGGGGTCGTTTTTGCTGCAATATGGAAGGAAATGTTATACCAACATTCAGCCAAAAGTAACCAGTTGAACCATTGTGTTTGTTTGTTAGATACAAAGCAACGAAGATATCCTTCTAAAAATTTATTCACTATCTAATTTTTCCAATTATATTGAGGATAATAAAATGATATATGAACTAATTGAGTACCTAGACAATGAATTAGTATGAATTCTAATCGCAAGCGTATGAAAAAGATCACTTTAATTGTGCATAACTAACAACCCTAACATCAAAGATGGCTACCAATTTCTTTAGATCTATATTTTTTTTACAAAGAAAAATGATACAAAATCCAGATCTATGTAGTTAAAATATATTAAACAACAAATAACTGAGAGTTTCACCATGCATCTAATCAACAAGACAAGAATATTTTTGAAGAATTTTTGTATTATGGCACCTGGGAAGGGAACATAGAAATATCTTAGCAGTCCCCCTCAGTGGGATGGGTTCTTGTATGTCCTTGGCACTTCATATATAAGATCTCTCTCTCTCTTGATGGTGTAGAAAAACCAGACAAAATGGAACTCAAGGGGAGTTCACAAGAAAAAAGATAGAAAATATGACAATGATGGAGGATCAATGTTAGACCAAAAGTAAAGATCCAGAGTGATCTTTTAGGCAAAAAAAGGTAGTGAATGAATGGAAAAACCCTTCTATTTATAACAAAATATTGAATTAGTCTAGATATTGGTGCATAGTTAAAATATTAAAAACCAAATCTAGATCCAACTTTTATGGAATATTTTCTTATATTTGTTGGAGGGAAAAAGAATTTGAATTTGGTCAAATTCCTTTATTTGTAAATAATAAATAAATAAATGATTTATTTATTATTTTAAGAATGTGGTCAAGTAATAATTAAATAAATAGTGATTTATTCAATTATTTATAAATGATTTTGTCAAATTTAACAAAGAATATTATTTAAATAATGTTTTAAATAATTATTCCTAGAAAACAATAAGATAAATAATGATTTATCTAATTAATTTTCATGTTTTGGGTTAAATATGACGAGGAATATTAATTAAACTATTGTTTAACTAATTATCCCTTGAGTAAAGTCAAAAAATAATGATTTATTCATTTATTTCTCATGGGGTTTCCTATTTAGAACATAAACAACTTAATAAATTAAGGATTACTAAGTTATTTTTCATAGTGAAAGAAATTCTACTAGGGTAGAATTGGTCTTACATGGTGTACTTTGGTATATCTAATATTAACAGGTTAGATGACAAAAAATTGGTATAACAGTTTCCCCCTAGCGTGCGAGCATTAGAAGCAAATCATATGATCGAAATACATTGTAAGAACTCAATCACTAGACATCGAAGGGGTACTGAAAGAGAGAGAGAAATATAAGGAAGACTAAAGCACTAGAAGACACGACCCTAGGGAGGCGAGACTTGCAGGTGTGACAAGTCTCTTTTATGAGTGAGTACCTGCTCTACATGAGGCAGGGAGGCATTCCTATGCTCGCCGAGATAACAAAGTACAAAGAATGATGCGTCTAGTAAATAAGGGACCAAACGATATAGTACATGCCTGCATAAACATGAGCCAGAGAAAAATATGATCATGAATCCCACATACATATTGTGCCTGGGATTACATCCAGGACTTATACAATAATATCTTAGTACATGAGATATAAGTACAGCCAAAGAGGCCTTGTAAAATAGGAAAGGGCTCTGAAAATCTAAATGATACATGCAAAAGAAAGTGGCACTGCAAGTGGATAAGGTGAGAACCATCAAATCTATGGAGCTGCATCTAAGGCTCTAGTAGAAAGGTTATTCGGAAATGTGGGGCGATACATGAAGGACCACCCCCTCACGAGGTTTGAAAACATCTCACACACATGAGGGAAATATATGGTACAATCTGTTGCATCAGTGAGCCATCGACCATACGGATATCGATCATTCTATTAGGAGCTAGAGATGAGAAACAATCAAGTCAAAGGGAAATAGAGGGTCCCTTTGAATGATCCGAGGCACCAAAAAAGAGTGGAAGCTAGAACCAATGTACACTGTCGTCTAGACCTATCTTCTGGAATGAAGGAGTTGATGTCGATAGAAGGAGGTCCACCATAGGTGAGGCAATAAGGGGTCCTCAACTAAGGCATGAGGGATAATAGTAGAGTGGCTGATAGACATACACAAGAGATGATGGTGGAATGGGGGGTACTGAGTAGTAGGTGGACGACATCCCTTGTTAGAGCATAAAGGGCATGGATGACCTGGCAGCACTGACTTGACACTGGAGGGGACACGGGACAGTATGACTAAAGGCAAAAATGTGCAACACGAGAGAGGGGCAAGGGAATGAAGGATGGAGGAATATGGATGGATACAAAGGGACTCAGGATAGACTGAATGAATGTGATGATGACTCAATTCAGATGTTCTAAACAAGGGTGACGAGATGATGCTCCCACAAAGAAAAGGCCTATTTGGGACCATAAAATAATGAGTACAAGATCATTACTCATAACAAAAATTGACACGAGCATGGACAATTATGAAGGCAAAGTGGTACCCACAGTACAAGTGTTGCAAGTGAAAAAATTCTATTTTGAGGAGTGGTGAAGTGACCATTCTTGTAAAAATGTGTCCAGGTGAAGTATAAAATCACCAAAAACTTAAGGATACCCATTCGATAGATTGGGGAGAGATTTCCAATAGTTTAGACGGTTTGTCAAACTGAGCTATGGTTTGGCCACAACTGGTGAAAGAAAAATCTGGGGTTTCTCTTTTAATAAGGCTATTTCCCTCTAATTTAATTCATTTGCAAGTGTAGCTATGGTGAATGTAGAGAGGGGAAAGGCCTTCAATATTGCAACACTCGTAGCAGACAATCCGACCATTGGAATTGAGATCCGTCAGTTGGAGGTAAGAGGCCTAACCATACTCTTTCAATTAAGGGGATCAAAATTTTAGTTTAGGCACCTAAAACTCATGAAAATTCTAGATCGGATATTTTTGGGTCAGTTCTACGACCTGGGTAGTAGGTACTAGGCAAAGAACTGTGACCTGTCACAAGAAATGACCTGAAAAGTATGACGTGTCAGAGAAAGGAGTTTCAGTGTTTTTTTGGCTGAGAGCTTGGATTTTTATGGTTGAGGGGAATAGGTTCCCCCAAGCATGTTATGATCATACAAAATGTCTTTAGACAAGGTGAATCTAAACAAATTTTTATGATATGGTTCACCATTTGTTTATGTTATGGTTATCTTCTGCGGGAAGAATTGGTAGATGAAATTTGAGAACAGGAATTGAATATTACCAATCTCTTTTGGTACTGGATATATGAAGCAAATAGTCTACATTTATGGGTTTTCATACATGGTGTCACTATCCTAAACAGTAGGTTTGGATATAATGAACTAGTGCTCACCTAGAAAACCAACAAGTTAGTCAACAACAATGTCTAGGGGACTAGGTTGTTGATGTAAGGTGAGGGAATGATGAGGGGGATCATCCCTAGATTGATCTGAAGTGATATGGGCTTCTATAGGTTCTTCTATATTGGGAATAATGATGGTACTAGAGTCGACACAACCAAATGCATTATGAGGGTTGTGGAGAATTGATTCTCCTGGAGTGGCCATCCCACACACAGAGGGTGATAGTGTAAGGGGCTAACTCAAGAGATTTGAATTTCTTCCAAACCGAAGTGGAGATGACACAGTTGGATGCTCCCTCGTGAATCATACAATGGGAGATGTTGGCATTCTAGATCTTGACAGGGATTTGGAAGGCAACGAAAGCAGGAAGGAGGCGATGTTCTGACCGGTAAAAATTGAAGATGATCAAATGATCATTTGAGAGATCCAAAATTCCCATGGAAGTTAGTAGATATTTTCGTTGACTTGAGGATTTCTAGCATTGATATGTCTGCAACAGATTGCGCCAAATCATCTACTATACAATACAAATGGGCTGTTTTTCCATAATCAGTGTTTTGGCGTAATAGTCCCTTCGGGAAATTTGTATGAACCTCTGCCTTGGGCTTAGGGATAAATAAAGGACCATTGGTTGTCGAAAGAGGCTCTATGGAACCTGAAGAAGGGGGCTCAGGGGCAGATGTAGTAGGAGGCTTTTTGTATTGACAAGACCGAATCTAAAGGTTGAGGTCAATGATATTTGGTTAGTCATAGTTCATTATGAAGATTTGGTATTAAGAGGTACCAGACCCAGGAGGTTGAATGGCTGCCTGAATTTCAGGGGGTTGGGTAGGCACATATCCTTGTTGAGGGAAAGGATTGGTAAACACAACCAGTTGAAGAGGGGTAGCATAGGGAGGAACCGAAGTAGAGGCTTGTTGTCCTGGAGGTGTTTCTTGAGCTTCCCAAAGTTGATGCATCTGAGGTAAAAGAGGAAAATCATGGGTATAGTGACCATAGACAACAAAATAAGGACAAGGTTTATTCGTGCGAATAGGCCTATCCTGCTTAGGCTGAGCACCCTCTTGCTGGGTTGCTGTTTTATATTTCTTCCCTTAGGGATTGTTTCCTGGATTACCTAGAGCTTGAAAAGAAATTGGAGGCAAATTTTCTTGTGCTGGAGGAGCTAGAGCACCTCGCTATGGATACAGATAATAAGGAGGTGGAGCAACATTGTGTTAAATAGGTCGGGAAAAAGCAGGCCCTGGTATCGAAGGATGCGGTTGGGAAAAGCGTGAGGCATTTCATGTCCTGGATACATGCTACCGGGAGGGGGAAAAGTTCTAGAGGAGATGGCCCCTCCCTGAGGAAACAACGTAACCCACGGAAACTGAGGATGAAGGCCTTGGAGTCTCCAGGATGAAAGCCTTACAGGGGAAATGATGGAACACACACATGGATAACAGAAGGAAGAGAGACCAAGAAGGGTAGGGAGGTTCATGATCAAAATATTACAATGTCAAAACAAGGGTATGGAGGTGCAGGATCAAATGATTACAATGTCGAAACAAGGGCAAGGAGTTGTAAGATTAAATGATTACAATGTTGAAATAAGGGTAGGGTGGTGCAAGATCAATTGATTACAATGTTATAGTCTTGGTCTAGTGGTGTAAACCAGGTGCTCTTCACTTAGGGTGTGAATGTATGTGATGAATGTGTTAATTTTAATTAATAACAAATGTGTGTAGAGAGAAAAATAAAAAAAGTGTTGCATAACTGTAAATAAATCTGTGAATAACAATAAAGTAAACTGAATATAATAGAAAATAAACAATTAAAGATGCATCAATTTCAACCCAAGAAGGAGGGCTTCCCAAAAAATACTCTATGGGGGGGGGAAATCTAGTCAAAACCCATAAAATGGCCAATGGATCTAAATTTTGGAGGGATAGAGATCTAAAAGTCAGATCTGCCAAAAATAGGTGCAAAAAATAACAAAAAACTAGAGGGAAAAATGCTGCAAAAAAGGTGGCAAAAGGCTACAACCTGAAAGGAAACATATGGGACCCTAAAAGGAGGACCAAACAAAACTAAAAATAGGTGTTTTAGATGGATGAATAACCAATCTGAAATGGATTTGAAAGGAAAGGTTTAGATATGAAAAAATGTTGAACAGAGTGAAATCTCAGACGACCTACTTCAACAAAACTCCTCCTAAAAAGGTGGAAGCATACTGAAGCCCTATGGGGCTTGGTTCCTACTTCGACAAGTAACCAAGATAAAGTATAGGTTCAATATGAGCAGAGACGAAGGTCAGAAAACCCTGAACAATAGCCCAGACAAACCTAGGAAAATCACAAAAAAATTCCTGCAAAAAGTGCAGGTCACAGGTTTTGACTTGTTTTTAGCATAGGTCAGAGTTTTTAGGTTAGATTTTTTAGGTAGATTTCCGCTTCCTAAAGTTTGAGGTCACATTTTTTTGCCCAAAAAGTGATACCTACACTTCTGGCACTCTCAGGAGTAGGTTTGAAAAAAATGTGTCGTCTCAGCTGTGACTGATACCTCTCACCTACGCAATAGGTCTGGAAACACATGAATGTTATAATTTTTACTATTTTATGGTTTTAAAGGTTAAAAAAAACATCAAGAAAATAAAAACAATAAGTTGAATAAAAACCATAGGGGTTGAGGTAGCTTTTCATGCAGGGACCTGAAAAACGACAATGGTCGTAATCATAAACCGTTGTGGAGTCGCGAGTTATTAGTGTGAATTTTAATCACAAGCGTACGAAAAAAACTGACTTTGGTTGTGCATAACAAACAACCCTAACATAAAATATGGATGCCAATTTCTTTAGATCTGCAGTTAGTTAACCAAGATAAATGTTACAAAATCGAGATCTATGCATTTAAAATATATTTAACAACAAATAAATAAGAGTTGCACCATGCATCTAATCAACAAGACAATAATATTTTTGAAGAATTTTTTTACTATGACACCTTTGAAGGGAAGATAGAAATATGTTATGAGTCCCTCTTAATGAGATTGGTTCTTGTATGTCCTCAGCACTTCAGATCTATGACCTCTCTCTCTTGATGGTGTAGAAAACCTAGACAAAAATGGAACTCAAGGGGAGTTCACAAGAAAAAAGATAGAAAATATGGCAATGATGGAGGATCAAAGTCATACCAAAAGTAAAGATCTAGAGTGATATTTTAGGCAACAAAAGGTAGTGAATGAATGGAAAAACCATTCTATTTATAACAGAATATTGAGTTAGTCTAGATGTTGGTGCATAATTAAAGTATTAATAACCAAATCTAGATCCAAATTTCATGGAATATTTTATTATATTTGTTGGAGGGAAAACGAATTTGAATTTGGTCATATCCCTTTATTTGTAAATAATAAATAATTAAATGATTTTTTTATTATTTTTAAGAATGTGGTTGAGTAATAATTAAATAAATAGTGATTTATTCAATTATTTATAAATTATTTAGTCAAATTTAACAAGGAATATTATTTAAATAATGTTTTAAATAATTATTCCTAGAAAACAATAACATAAATAATGATTTATCTAATTAATTTTTGTGTTTTGGGTTAAATATGACTAGGAATATTAATTAAAATGTTGTTTAACTAATTATCCCTTGAGGAAAATCAAACAAATAAGGATTTATTCAATTATTCCTCATGGGGTTTCCTGTTTAGACCATAAACAAGTTAATAAATTAAGGATTACTACGTTATTTTTCATAGTGAAAAAAATTCTAATAGGGTATAATTGGTCTTACATGGTGTATGTTGGTCCATCTAACAGTAACAAGTTAGATGACCGAAAATTTCTATAACACAATGAAACCATTCCGTCCAAAAATTTCCTCGAAAAATAGGATCTTTCTCCTTTAGAATAATCTTTGGGTTTCCATGTAGCTTTTGACTTGTTTCCATAAGTGTAGTAGAAAATGTGTTGGATTTAAATGGATGAGATAATGCGCCAAAGTGTGCATACTTTGTAATTCTATCAACTATCACCATGATGACATTTTCATTCAAACTTAGGTAAACCTGTGATAAAATCCATTGAAGCCTCCTCACAATGTTGAATTGGTATGGATAAAGGTTGTAACAGACTTGGGGTCTTAATTATCTCAACTTTGTTTTGTTGGAAAACCAAACATTCTTCCACAAAATTTTGAATATTAGATTTAAGGCCATCCAAAAAAAATCCTTCTTGACCATATGGTAAGTTTTTAAAAATCATGAGTGCCCTCCTAAGGGAGAGGTGAACAATTCCAACATAATATTTTGTTTGAGTTGGGAATTCTTACAAAGAAATAAACAATATTTGTACCATAATGAATCATTTTTCTATCTAAATGTATCATATATATTTGGATCTTGCTGCAAATTTTGAATGTGTGTCCATAGTTTTTCATCATTCTTCCATTCATCCCTTGCTTCAGATATCCAATCCCATTGGATAATAGAAATTGCACAAAGAAATTCTTCCACATCCTCATCCTTTTAGTAGAGTTCATATGCAAGAACATTTTTCTTCCATTTTTTGTAGATCATTTAAAATTGATAAAATAACATCTTTCTGACCCATGTTTTCTACTCTTCTAAAGACAATATTTGTTCCAAAAAATATTTAAGACTATCATGACCTATTTTTACCTAGAAGTGTCTTTCCATTGGGTAAGGTCTCCATTGTTTAGTGCATGTAGTATTACCAACATTTTCTTCTCGTATAGCTATGTAAATAATTTCCTTTGATTAGATGACTTTCAAAAGAAATGAGTCTTCCTTCTTGCTTTAAAATGGCACCAATTCCATTCCTGAGGCATCACATTCCACAATAAAGGTTTTTTTTTGTTAATTCTGTCATAGCTAATACTAGTGTGTGGAAAACTGATTCTATAAGATATTTAAAGGCCTTGCTTTCTTCTAGAGTCTAAGAAAATGCATATTTCTTCAGTAATGTTATTAGAGGTGCTCCTATTCTCCCATAATTGTTAAAAAACTTGTGATAATACCCTGTCAGTGTAAGAAATCCTCACAGATGATTTATGGTTGTGGGGATTTTCCATTCCTTAATGAATTTAATTTTGTTAGGGTCTACCTTAACGCACTCATAAGATATAATATGACCGAGACGTTCCACCTCTTGTACTTCAAATAAAAATTTATATTTTTTTGCATATAGTTGTTTCTCCTTCAATAGTTTGAGCACCCTATCAACATGTTGAACATGATCCTTCCAAGACTTTTTGTATATTAGTATATCATCAAAAAATACTAACACAATTTTTCTAAAGAATAGTTTGAAAATGGAATTCATCAAACCTTGAAATGTAGAAGGTGTATTCGTAAGGCCAAAAGACATGACATAAAATTCATAACGACCCTCATGAGTTCTAAAAGTTGTTTTTAGAATTTCTTCATTCTTCATTCTAATTTGATGATATCCTGAATGAAGATCCAACTTGGGAAAGTAAATTTCTCCATGTAATTCATCAAATAATTTATCAATAATAGGAATGGGAAATTATATTTAATAGTGAGCTTGTTGAGCTCCCTATAATTTAGACACATGCACCATGATCTATCCTTATTATGAAGCAATACTACTGGAGTAGAGAAATAACTTTGAATAGGTTGAATTATATCGGCCTCTAGCATTTTTGCAACCATACGCTCAATTTCACTCTTTTGGTCATAGGCATTCATGTAAGGGTTGATGTTTGGAGGAAAATTTCCTAGAATCAAATCAATAGAATGATCATTATCATGAATAGGTGGGAGGTCCTTGGGAGTCTCAAATACCTTGGAATGATTGTCCAAGGCTTTTTGGAGATTTGGAGAAAAAGATGATTTTTATGTTTGAACATCTAGTGAGCATAATTGTGCAATTACGCCAAGTTTTCCTTTCTTTATAATATTTATCATGTCATTAGAGTTTATTATCATTCCTGGTCTCCCTAAAATACCCCTTAATTCAACTTCCTTTCCTTCCCAAAAAAATTCAAGAAAAGTTCTTGAAAATTAAAATTTATCATACCAAAAGATTGTAACTATTGGAATCCTAGTACAACATAAACTACCGTACTGAAATATTATAAATAGTAGCTCTAAAATTGAGATAAGAAAAACTACATTTAGTGCACTTTTGGCCTCTTTTTATAAAATTCAAATCTGATGCCTGAAACAAAAGTTATGACAATTTTCCCTTGACCACCTGTTTGAGATGAAATTTTGGATCCTTCAAAAACACCATCTTCCTCCGATCATATCTCTAAAACTATAGTGAACGAAGAATTGAAATTCGTACACAAGGGTCACTAGTATTTCAACTCAACGTGGTTTGAATTTTAGCTTTTGAAGCTTCATAGGAAAAATATTTATGGAGAAAATTCCAATATGGCATGTTTGAAGAAGTGAAATCCTAGAATTCAAAGCTTTGATACCAAATTTTATGGAACCAACTTACAAAATAGAAGAAAAGATAAATTAAAAACTTAGAAATAAGCCTCTTTGAGGGGAAAAAATCCTTTAAATTACGTAAATGAATAATTCTTGGATGATTCAAATCACTAAAACTTCTTTCTATATATGCGAGTACAAAGGATCGCAATATAATCAGAGCCGACATAACAATAATAATTTAATGACACAAAAATAGAAATAGTGGGCTTCTATGGGGCACAATAATAGAAATATGGGTACTACATAGGCACAAAAATAATAATAAGGGGAATACACTAATAATACCAATTATGGGATACACTAGTATCATAGGAACCTAACACAAGGAGCCAAAATCATCTCTAAGAAACCTTGTCGTTCGTGAGCTTGGAGGGCACTATAACTATAGAACAAGGTAGTTTTAGTAAATTTTTTAGAGTCAACGGAAACTAGTTACACTAGGGCCTTTTGAATCAATTCTAGTGATATCTCTGGGATCTTCACTCTAGTATACAATACAAAGAATTTTTTATTTTCAACATAGAATACATCAAGCCATGAAATGAATTTTGGAAAATGATAGACAAACGATGCAATTCGGCACTAAAACCCCAACTCCACTACCCTAAAAGGACATTCTCCCTTGAGATGGAGGGTATACATATCTAACTTGATCCATAACCTATCGTGGATATTCCATTAGACAGATCATCACAACATATATGATAATATTGTATTAAAAATATGACATTCTACACTGTTACAATTTTATTAAACTTTAAGATGTGTAGATTTAAATGTAATTAGTGAATGCATGTGAATATAAATTATGTATAAAATTATATAACAAAAAAATAATCTCACACATACGTAAGACACAATATATTCTCTCTAGGAAACCCTTTCGGGAGAAAAACCAAGCTCGAAGGTGAGGTCACTTCACTCTTTTTCTCTGTTTGGAAATATGGCTGCAAGTACAAATAATTAATGTATGTGGAAAATGGGTTGCTACAATGTATAGATTCTATATTAGTTCTCTACCTGTTATCTCTCCTGCCTATATTTACTCAACTATTGAACAAAATGCTCTCAAAATAGTGGAATGACTCTTCCTCTTAGTGGTCTAGTTATAACACAACCTAATAGTGTACTAGTGGTTAATTTTGACTACATCAACTATTAAATAGAGTTATAAAATGAACATTCTAGAGTATTCCACATAAAAAAATATGTGGCTAGCCCCTTTTTTCATGAGTAATTGGGGTTAACACGACATCCTCCCAAACTGTAGGTGTGAAAACATGAATTTCAACTTATGAGTGGCATAACTTTTGTATACGGACTTTGATTGGTGTGATTCCCCCAAAAAATGTCATTTGATGCCTTAAAACACTACTGGAAGGTTTCATGCCATTTTTTCCCAAACTAGGTGTCGCCCTTAAAAATGGTCCCATGAGCTAATTCCTCCATTTTTTCCACTTCAAATGCATTGAGATGGATTCCAAATAATATAGTGATATAACTTGAGTCACACCTCCCCATTTTGGGAGGATATTCGTGTGCCAAATATTTTCCTAAATAATGTGAGGAATGTTTTCCTCCACCTTCTCTCTAATGTACCATTTAGCTTTGAATGGAAGTTTTCCTTTCAACCTAATTTACTGAAGGTCATGTTGCCCCTTTCTTGTACTTATGGATATCTTCTAAAAAAATGTTTCTTCTATCAACTCATCATGAGGCTCTGGTGCGAAATCCTCCATAGAAGGTGGCACCTGCTCCTTCTCCTGATCTAGCATGGAAGGCTCATGGCTTCAAATTCTCTGAGTAAATGCACATATATGGTGGTAAACCTATTTGATAGGAATTATCACCCAACTTTTCTAGTATCTTAAAGGGAATATACCTTAGAACCTTGATTTTCTTACCGGGCCCCTACAACCTGTCCTCGTTCAACTGTAACCATAATTTATCTCCTACCTTGCATGACTTATTTGTTCTTTGTTGATCATTCATAACCTTGTACTTATTCTGCAACTTTTGCAGTGTTTCCTTTACTTACAGATGGATTTTCCTAATGTTTTTATAAAATTTTTAGCCCCCAAAGCATCTCCTATAATATATTTCCTCACTCCTCCTTTCTTCCCATATGCAATATCCAAAGATGAAGTTGGAAAATATCCAAAACAAGTCTCAAATCGTGACTTTCGTGTAGAAGTGTGCACTGCTTTTTTATAAGAATATATACCAAATTTTCATTCGAGGGCTTTGGATGATTCTGGTTGTATCCCCTGAGAAGGTGCTCCAAATTCTTGTTGAATACTTTTGTTTGCCCCTTTTTTTGTTGATGGAATGTTGTAGATAACTTCAAATTTGTATCCATATTCTCCTATAATGTAGTCCTGTATACACTGAGAAATCTAGTATCTCTATCTGAAATTATGGTCCTCGATATCCCAAAGTGCACCAAGACATGTCCAAAGAACAAGAATGTTCCTTCTTTCCTACCGATGATATTTTTACAGGGCATCACAACACACATATTGTTGAACCTATCAACTACCATGAACCGGTAGTCATGTCCCTTCCTAGTTGTCGATAATCTGCCCACAAATTCCATGAAAATGCTTTCCCAAGAACAAGTAGGCACAGGTAAGATATGATATAGAAATTTTTTCCTATTGCTAGGATTCTTGGTACAAAAAATTATGTATCTTCTTATGAACCTAACTACCTACTCTTACATGTTGGCCCTTGGGCCAATACACATACCTCTGCAAGTTAGTCATGATATTCCCTACACCAAATTTCCTTGCAACATTGGATGTGTGAGCATATGTAATCAGCTGAAATAACTCACCTTTACGAACACATAGCTTATCCAACATGTAGAGTAACCCATCCTTGAGATGTTAGTTAATAGTGTTGTCCCCATTGTGCACATGAATCTGACTCTACAACTATTGATACACCTCCTTGAAGTCATCATCCTTTGAATATGCCTCTTTGTATGCATCATGGGTGAATGGATTCATGTGCATAAGAGTTCCCAAAGTTGTGATCATTGATGTGGGTGGCCTTGATAGCATGTCAGCCAACTCATATGTGCTTCACTTCTTATACTTTATCACCAAATAAAACTATTGTAAAAACCCCATCCACTTGTACTACCAGGCACGTTGTATCTTACACATGGCTAGCAAGTAATATAACAACAGGTGATCTGGGTGGATTATTGTGTCCTTTCCCACAAGATACTATTTCCAATTCTTCAAAGCTTACAAAATGCCATATATCTCATTATCATAGGTAGGGTAGTTAAGTACCTCCCCATAAAAAACTTAGGAATGGTAACATAGAGGCCTTCCTACATATATCAAGACAACTCCCATATCATACCCACTCACTCAAATTCAAAAGGCCACTACAAGTTTGGCAATGCCATAACTGATGCTTGAACTATATTCTTATTTAACTCCTTTAAATGCATTTTTTTAACTTCTCCCCACTCGAAACGCCTGCCACTTTCCTTTATGGCATGGAGTGGTTCTTCTACTATTGAAAATAAGGCTATGGATTTCCTTAGGTAATGTGATTCCCAAATGAAACTCCTCACCTCAGAAACATTAGTAGGCACCAACCATTTCATGGTGGCCTGCATCTTCGAAGGATCTATATTCATCTCTCCTCCACTGATCACATACCCATATACACCAAATACTGCTACACAAACTCGCAATTCTTGAAATTTCCTAGCAGTTGGTGCTTCTTCAATCTTTTGATCACGTGCGTCAAATGTGAAATACACTTCTCCCAAGTAGTACTATATACCAGTATATCATCTAAATAGACAATAAAAAATGAATCTATAAAAGGGCATGATACATCATTCATCAATCTCATAAATGTAGTTTATGCATTACATAGGCCAAATGACATAACTAACCACTCATACAAGCCTTGCCTAGTTTTCAAGTCGATCTTCCACGTATCTTCTTCTTTGACTGAAACCTTGTGATATCTATACTTCAAGTCAATCTTGGTGAAGTTACTTTTTGTTACAATTGATCTAAAAAATCAATCATCTATCGTGGGCAGGGGGTATCTTTTCTTCAGTGTGGTTTTCTTCAACACCATCTAATCTATACCAATATGCCAAGTCCCATCCTTGTTTGGCACAATGATGATGGGTGACACACATGGTGATGTACTCAGTCGAATAATAGCCTATTCTAGTACTTGCTGCAACATTTTCTCCACCTCACTATATTATATAACAAACTACCTATACAACCCAAGATTTGGCAATGGGGATTCTAGCAATAGTTGGATCTCATACTCCACTTCTCTCATAGGTGGTAACCCTTTATGCTCTCGAAACACATCCTTTAATGTATGTAGAAAATCATCCAATTTTTCCTTTCATTTCTTAGTAAACCCATCTAGGGATGCCTTGCCTCTTATTGACTCCTCTTCATATTGATTTTTTCGTAAAAAAAAAATCATATTTCTTATTAGAACTCATCAATTTCTTAACTTTATTGGCACTTACCAATGAAATTTTCGACTTTCCTTTCTGAGCGTTCATGATGAAATATTTTCCATCCTTGATGAGCTTGCACTAATGGGCTCTCCTCATGAGTATTTCATCTTGCATGTACATGTATGGACTCCCAAATAAAACTCCACATACATCAATGGGAACAACATCTAGATCTACTTCATCAATAAAATCAACACTAACAGAAAATGTAATTCTACATTTTTTTGTTACCTTAAACTCTATATCCTTATTTACCCATCCAAATGAATATGGGTTTTGATGATCACAAAATTCCAACCCCAAATTCTTGATCAACTCTGCCACAATGAGATTCACATGTGATCCTAAGTCAAACAAAGAAGCAATATTTTCCTTCTTAACATGTATTGTTATATGGAAGATTTTGGTAATTTGTTTCTCTTCCTATTGCTTAAAGCTACTCATATTCATGTCCTTCTGTACTCACATACACATGATATTCTCATCCACATCCAAACTTATTTCAACTTGGTTTATCGAATCAATGGCCATGAGATTCTTCTTATCATTATCTTTCTTCTTGTTATTTAGGTTTAGCTCTAGATGCAACTTCCAACTCTTCTTCTCTATATGGCCATTAAAGTTGAAGTGGTTTTAGTCGTTGCTGGGGTTTTTTGACTGGTGTGTTTTGGTTGTATTATTCTTATATTTTCCCCCTTTTTCCTTCTTCTTCCCCTCCCTATAAGCATATTATTTCTCATTCCTCTTCGATCTACTTGATTGTGTTCTTTTCAAGCCTATGTTCTCGAGGTATTGTTCCTGTACACAAGCCACATCCACTGATTTCGGCTTGATAAACGTCACTTCCTCATGAAAATGGTAGTGAAAACCCCCTAAATAATTTAGGAGTACATATGGGTTCTTTGGAGAGATACTTATAATTATAGCGATCTTTTTAAATTTTGTGTTGTACTCCTATGCGCTTTGGCCTAGATATTTCTTGAAGTGATTCCACTGGATCCACGGGTCCTTCAAGTCCCCAATGGGATAAAATTGTGAATTAATGAGGGTTTTGAAAGCCTTCCACTTAGTCACTAGAGGTTCTCCCTCCAACCTCAGGTTTTTTGTGTGGCTCTCCCACCAAGTTAGTGTATGGCCCTCCAGTTTCAGCTACGCAAATGAGATCTTTTGGCCTTCCTCGATCTGATGGACACTAAAATAAAATTCCAATTTCTTCAACAAGTGGTTCAAATTTAGAGCATGTATCTTTCCATGTTATTACTTGATATCAATTTTTTCTTCTGCTTCAAATAGGTATTGGTTCACGACACTCGAATTGGGTTGATATTTTCTAGGTGCTTTCTTTGGTTGGTTCTTTATGTCTTCACGATCTCCCAATCCCCCTTATAATTTTTCCTCTGCATTTGAACCTCCCATATTATCCAAATATCCCAACCTTATTTCTTAGGGACACCATGAGGAGGTTTAAATTGAAGTTTATATCAGAAACTTATTGTTTGAGCCATGAAAACCTCACCTCTCATGGATCAGGAGGTTCATTTAAAGATTTTTCGACCATGATTAGTGTACATAGATCTAGATCCCTGAAATATCCACTGGAATATCCAAATAAACCTATTATGATACCATATGATCCATAAATCGGTGTGGATATTACACTGGAAATTTCATCTCAACATATCTAATAATATTATATTAAAACTATGATATTCTACACTATCATAATTTTATTAAAATTTGAGATCTTTATATTTAATTTTAATTAGTGCATGCATGTGAATATAAATTATGACGCAAAGTGTAGAATGAGAAAATAAGCCCACACATAATACAAAATACATTCTCTTTGGGAAACTTTTTTGGGAGAAAACCCAGGTGGAAGGTGAGGTCACTTCGCTGCCTTTCTCTATCTAGAAATATGGCTGCAACTACAAAAAAGTAATGCCTTTGGCCCATGGGTGGATACAGTGAACAAATACTCCTTTTTTTCTCTACCTCCTATTTCTCCAGGCTATATTTTCTCAACTATGGAATGAAATTCTCTTCAAATAATTGAATTCCTCTTCATCCTAGTGACCCAGTTATAACACATCCTATTAGCCTTATAGAGGTTAAATTTGACTACATCAATTCTTAACTAGACTTACAAAATACTCTTATTGAGTATTTTACAAAAAAAACATGTGGCTAGCACATTTTGCATGAATAATGTGGGTTTACACAGAATCCTCACGAACTAAAGCTCTGAAAACATGAAGGTGAAACTTTGGGTGGCATGACTTTTGCATAAAGAGTCTCATTGGTGTGATTCTTGCATCGTTAATAAGGTCTATGTGTGTAGAATAGAATCAAGATATGTTGCAATTACAAAAAAAAAAAAATTAACCCCAAAAAATTTCATTTTATGCCTCAAAACACTCTCGGAAGGTTTCATACCCCATTTTGCAAAAATGGGTCCCGCCAATAAAAATATTTCCATGAGATGATTCCTCCACTTTTTCACTCGAAATGGATCAATATGGGTAAAAAATAATATAATTATATAATCTGGATGATAGCTAGAGGTCCAAAAAGTGGTAGGGGCATGGCGAGTAATATATTTTAGATTTAGTTTCCAGAAATGGCTCAATGTTGGGTGAGGGTTTGGACTCCTATGATTTAGGAGAGTTCGATGTAGGTTTCTTCATTTTGAGCCTATTGAAAAAAATATAAGTATAAGGCCTCTAGGTTACTTAATTGACCAATCAAATTTTGGAATGAATGATGTTGAGTATTTTTAGGACTTTATGATAGGTGAACAACGTCATGGACAAGTAGAGCAACAGGAGGACTCGACTGCAGGAAATCTAAATTTAAATTTCAGTGGCTTACAAGTGATATTTTTATATGTGGGAGAAAACAATGATGTTACATTAAGTGAGCTCATGAGGGGGTGAAAAGTGGCAGAAGGTGATTGGGAGGGTGTCTGGTTGACACGTGGAGGTGATACCTTTATCTATTATAGCAGTGATCGGTTATTGACGTTAATGGAATCTCAACATATGGTGTGGCGAGCCTGGTCTCCACCTTTATCTGGAAGGTGTACAAGTAGGATGCGGGGTTGAGCTGAGACCCCCTAGAGCTAATCTGGGTCATCAATTCGTTGATTTAATTCATTGAATTTTGTCTTTTGGGGTGAGGAGCTGACATATCGATCATGCCAATCCACCCAATAATGATTTTGGGGGTTGGATGGGTCGCAATGAATGATGAACTGCCCAACACTTGCTTGGATTTCAAAAAAGGGCCCCACTTTCCATTAACCTCCACCTCTTCAGTTGTTGCACATGTGAAAAGAAAAGTTTTTTAATGCCTTTTCCTGAGTGTGTTTAGGGTGCTGGAAGCACCTAAATTTGTTTCCTTTTACCAAACTATGTGTATATGTTCTTCTTTGAACCAGGGTAAATATGGTACCATCCAACAAAAATGCCAAAAAAGGGTGGAAAAGAGAAGAAAGCAAAATGCACGGAAAAATCTGTCAAAGTATTTTTTTTTAATTCCAACTTGAGTGGGGCCATTCCAAATAATTTTTTTCATATTTGGAGCATATTTTAGTCAAATAAAACCATGCATATATGGATATAAATGATATTTTCATTCATAAAGACACCAAAAATCATGAAAATTTATTGAGTTATGTCTACCTCTAATGGAAATGGTCATGGATGAATAACTTGATTAACACAGTTGAATCCCAAAAAGTGATATATAATGTAATTCACTGTGAAAAGCCTCCAATGCTTAAATTTAAGTATTATCAATCACATTTTGGAAACCCCATTTTATTTCTTCCCTTGGATCTACAGGAGGGGTGTTTGTAATTAATATATGAAAATCTAGCCATTACTCATATGTTACACTTAGTGTGAAGAATATTGTAGGAATCCCAATTTGTTCAACCAATTCACTTAATTATGCACAACATTTGGTCCAATATGCACATGTACTTCTTAGAAGGCGCGAAAATATCATCAATATATATGCAATTGTAGAAATGGAAATATTTTGTAAATTCTCCCCTAGTTCATCAACTGTTGTAGGTAGTTTTGTCATTTTCTTTTGAGAAAAAATGCAAAAGGTACTTGAGCACCGTGTCTGATGATAATATTAAGTAAAATGTACATATAAATAGAGGATGTATCCCACACCCTTTATCATAAAATATTAGGATATGTTTTTCATACTCATGAAGATGAACATTCCTTAGCCATGGTTGTAACCAATCAACTTCTGCATGAGGGAACATTGTTGGAAATCCATATAGAATAACTCTTCAATACTATACTCATTTGTGGGAGATGAACCAATTGTAGGCCAATTAGTGAATTATGTAGTTTCACAATCTAGGTGGTTTACTTCCCTATTAGGATTATTTTCCCATGCTTGAATAAGTTCAATTTCCCTAGGTGCATTTGGAGGCATTGTAATAAAGGATGTTGTGTCACAATCTTCTAAATCATATTCATGACCTAGAGTTCCAACATTGAAAATTCCATGCTATTTTTCATCTTTAGTCGTATAATAGAATTAATCATATGGAGCATAATTGTTGTTTTTATTACGGTAATCTTCCACAACATGCATATGAATTTATACACGTTTATACTATAGATCATTTTGAATCTTATAGAGTAATGAATCTAGTACATTTTTCCTTCTAACAGTGAAATCATAGCTTGATCCTTGCTGACCTTTTTTTCCCACAACTATCATTAAATCCAAGTCTTTAATATTTTGAGGAAATTTCATGACAACATCTTTAACACCTTTGGGAAAATTTATTGTGTGTCCTATATACTAGTATTGGCCACCTATTGAATGCATTAGTTGGAAAATTGGACTCTCTCATGCTGTCAACATTTACTCAACTTGGGTAAGACTTCCAAGGATCAAAGGCTACAACTCATGATTCATATGATTTTGTGATGAAATTCTATGCTTATTACCCTCTCTCTTACATCTTGTACACATTGGAAATGTGTTAGTAGCCACCGCTTGAATTCCATGATATGAATCTCCGCACACATGGCACATTTGAGGATGAGATAATTTGTCAATTCTTTCATAAAATATTTTCTGTGGAATATCTTCATCTTCATATGAAATCATTGTTACATTGAAATCCATTTCAAGTTCATAATTTTTTAGATATATAGCCATTGGTAAATTGGACATCATTTTGTGTTCATCATCACATTGATCCATTGGCTTATGATATCTTTATTCTCTTCTTCTATGTGCTCCTAATTTTTCTCTATTTTTACTTTTGTGTTCTTATTTTTTATCATCATTCATTCCTACAAATTTCAATCCTTTTCTTTCAGAATGTAGCAACCCTAGTGAAAATTCCATGTAATAAAGTAAAAAATAATAACAACGGTTGATGGGACACTTATTCCAAGCTTAATTTTGGGAAAAACATCCTAGCGGGTGTTCACTTCGATTATTATTGCTAAGGAAATTGGCAAAGATAAAGGAAAAGGCTTTGGAAAGGAAAAATGACATATTTGGCACATTTATTAATGAAAATAAGGGAAATTTGGAGAAAAGGAAGGTGAAAGGTCACATGTTGCATGTGAGGAGGAAAAAGGAGAAAAATAATAGAAAATGAAGAAAATAGAGGCCACATTAATCTAAAGGCTTATGAGGTGCAGTTGGAAAGATTTTTGCTTAAGACATGGTTAGTGCATATTTGGAGCTCTCTCATTATTCTTTCTCTCTCTCTCTCTCATATTATTGGAGACTTGGAGTATTCTTGGAGAACTCTTGGATAGTGTGGCATACTTGGAGATTTGGATCAAGAAGGAAAAATAAAGGCAAGAAGGAAGGAAAAATCAGGAAGCGAGTAAGGAGGAGTAGGAATCAAGTAACTACAACATGATTCTTTACAGTTATTGATTTGTGTGTATGATTTACTTTCTATATTTGACATGCATGACATTTCATGTGGTTCTTTGTTACCTTGGCATGAGTTTTCCCAGGTGTGACAGTGTATTAAGCTTAGCCTTTCCATTTCCATATAGCCATGGTGTTGTGGTGTTCTCATATTTTGCTTCAACTAGATTATCGAATGGATTCGAAGGTGAGTGAGGTGGATCTCTCAATTATTATAGAACTAGTTTTTTTATTGCCTTAGTTTATGACCTAGTAAATCGGGTTTGAATTATGGTAAATCCTAAGAGGTGGTGGTTTACTCTCCATTTCAGGCATAGGAATCCCAAGTTTGGGATTACGGCAAGGCCTAGAGATTATATCTCAGTTTAAGTCCTAGCGACCCCCGGATTTAGACTGTGGGTCATGGTAAAGCTTGAGAGAGTACAAGACAGGAAAATTACTCATGGCTTAGGTGGAAAGAATTCGGTGCTATCCATGGTTTTGTTGACCTAGTGATTGGGTTTATATCATGGTAAAGCATGAATTCTGTTTAATGATTGTAAGGTGGTTTAGCCTCGGGATGCCTTGGTTGGTTCTTTCAGTCTAAGTCCCACATTCATGCTTCGATTATGGCACCAGGGTGATTAGATGAAGTAATATTTGGCTCAAGCAATCTATGGTTGGGTGGAACATGGAAGTATCATCTCCGGTTCGTTTTCCACATTCATTAATGAATGGTACATTGCCTTGATATTTGATGTGTATATTCATTGATTTATATATGGATTCTATTGCTGACGTATCCATGGGATTTATATTGTTATATTTCTCATTATGAGCATAATTTCTGATTTACTATTGTTTACACGATTAGTTTTTCATGGCTTTATTATTGGTTAAGTATATCATTCATGCATGGTGTATTTATTATTATATAATTTTCTCTTTGATCTTAAATTAATTCATGGTTTGATAGGTTATTCGTTATTTAATTTTGGATGCATGAGCTAATATGTGTTTGTTTCAACAAGTATAAGAGGGGCGAAAGACTTATTGATGACCATCTAATGAAACTAATGTAAACAGTGACCAAACAACGCATCTATGACTTACAGGTACTATGTATGCATAGTGTTTGTAAAAATTAATAACATGTGTTGGAAATTTCAACCCCATTTCCATAAGTTTACCATGGGAGTTAGGTCATGCATGGGAACTCTAAGCTCATGTATACCATGGCCAGTATTATAAAGTAGGTAGATGTGGGTTGGGGTGGTTACACAACATTATTTTTTTGTTCTTCTTCCCTTTTACCCTCATTTTTCCTTTCTCTTTTCAACTTTTTTCCTTCATGATTCTTCATTTGACCTTTTTCTCTTTCATAATCATCATGTATATGTTTCATTCTATTTCTTTAACGATCATTCCTATGTTGTTCTTCCCTCTCATCATCAGTCATTTGTTTCCTATGGAATATTTTCTACTCATTATTTTGTATCATCTTTTGCTCTCTTTCCATTTCAATTATTTCTTCCATATGATATACTCCTTGTCTTCTAGCTCTTTGTATATGTAAAATTCTTATTTCTTCAATATTCTTATTATTCATATCTCCATTACTGATACTCATGATGTTATATTCATATAAGAAAATCAAATATCTAAATTAACCATAATTATTATATATTTTTATTTAACATGTAGCTATAAAATATTTAATACTTTGTAAGTTGGAAGGCCCCGACTTCCGATTAACCTCCACCTCTTCAGCTGTTGCACTTGTGAAAAGAAAATTTTTTAAATGTAGCCTTTTCCCGAGTGTGTTTAGGGTGCTAGAAGCACCTAACTTTGTTTCCTTTTACCAAAATAGGTGTATATATTCTTCTCTGCACCAGGGTAAATATGGTACCATCCAACACAAATGAAAAAAAGGGTAGAAAAGGGAAAAAAAAATATTCATGGACAAATCTATCAAAGTTTGCTTTTGTAATTCTACCTTGAGTGGAGCCATTCCAATTAATTTTTTTCATATTGGGAGGATATTTTAGTTGAAGAAAACCATGCACATATGGATATACACAACATTTTCATTCATAAAGACACCAAAAATCATGAAAAATTATTGAGATATGTCTACCTCTCATGGAAATGGTCATAGATGAATGACTTGCCTAATAGATTTGAATCCCAGAAAGTGATATATAATATAATGCACTGTGAAAATCCCCCAATACTTAAATGTAAAGATTATCAATCACATTTTGGCATCCCCATTTCATTTCTTCCACTGGATCTATAGGAGGGGTGTTTGGAATTAATATATTAAAATCTATCCATTACACATACGTTACACTTAGTGTGAAGAATATTGTAGGAATCCCAATTTTTTCAACCAATTCACTTAATTATGCACAACATTTTGTCCAATATGCACATGTACCTCTTAGAAGCTGCCAAACTATCATCAATATACATGCAATTTGAGAAATGGGAATATTTGTAAATTTTCCCCTAGCTCATCAACTGTTGTAGGTAGTTCTGTCACTTTCTTTTAAGAAAAAATGCAGAAGATACTTGAGCACCAGGTCTAACGATAATATTAATTAAAAAGTATATGAATAGAGGATGTATCCCACACCTTCTATCATGAAATATGAGGATATGTTTTTCATACTCATGAAGATGAACATTTCTTAGTCATGGTTGTAACCAATCAACTTCTCCTCTAGTGAACATTGTTGGAAATTCATACAAAATAACCCTTCAATATTGTACTCATTTATGGGAGAGGAACCAATTGTACGTCAATTAGTGAATTATGTAGTTTCACAATCTAGGTGGTTTACTTCCCTATTAGGATTATTTTCCCATGCTTGAATAAGTTCAATTTCCCTAGGTGCATTTGGAGGCATTGTAACAAAGGATGTTGTGTCGCAATCTTCTAAATCATATTCATGACGTGGAGTTACTTCCAACATTGCAAATTCCATGCTATTGTGCATTTTTAGTCATATAATAGAATTAATCATATGGAGCATAATTGTTCTTTTTTACGGTAACTCTTCCACAACATGCATATGAATTTCTACACGTTTATAATATGGATAATTTTGAATCTTATAGAGTAATGCATCTAGTACATTTTTCCTTCTAAAAGTGAAATCATAGTTTGATCCTTGCTGACCTTTTTTTCCCACAACTATCATTAAATCAAAGTTTTTAATATGTTGAGATAATTTCATGGCAGCAACTTTAACATCTTTAGGAAAAATGATTGCGTCCTATATAATTGTATTGGCCACCTATTGAATGCACTTGGAAAATTGGACTCTCTCATGCTATCAACATTTGCTCAACTTGTGTAAGACTTCCAAGGATTAAAGGCTACAACCCATGATTCATATGATTTTGTGATGAAATTCTATGCTTATTACCCTCTCTCTTACATATTGTACACATTGGAAATGTGTTAGTAGCCACCATTTGAATTCCATGATATGAATCTTCACACACATGGCACATTTGAGGATGAGATAATTTGTCAATTCTTTCACAAAATATTTTCTGTGGAATATCTTCATCTTCATATGAAATCATTGTTACATTGAAATCCATTTCAAGTTCATCATTTTTTAGGTATTTAACCATTGGTAAATTGGACATCATTTCATGTTCATCATCACATTGATCCATTGGTTTATGGTATCTTTATTCTCTTCTTCTATGTGCTCTTACTTTTTCTCTATTTTTACTTTTGTGTTCTTATTTTTTATCATCATTCATTTCTTCAAATTTCAACCCTTTTCTTTCACAATGTAAAAACCCTCAAGAAAATTCCATGCAATAAAGTAAAAAATAATAACCACGGTTGATGGGACACTTATTCCAAGCTTAACTTTGGGAAAAACATCATAGCAGGTGTTCACTTCAGTTATTCTTGCTAAGGAAATTGGCAAAAACAAAGGAAGAGGCTTTGGAAAGGAAAAATGGCATATTCGGCACATTTGTTAAAGAAAATAATGGAAATTAGGGGAAAAGGAAGGTGAAAGGTCACATGTTGCATGTGAGGAGGAAAAAGGAGGAAAATAATGGAAAATGAAGAAAATAGAAGCTAGATTGATCTAAAGGCTTATGAGGATTAGTTGGAAATATTTTTGCTTAAGAATTGGTTCGTGCATATTTGGAGCTCTCTCATTATTCTCTCTCTCTCTCTCTCTCTCTCTCTCTCATATCATTGGACACTTGGATTATTCTTGGAGAACTCTTGGATAGTGTGGCATACTTGGAGATTTGGATCAAGAAGGAAAAAGAAAGGCAAGAAAGAATGAAAAAGGAGGAAGCAAGTAAGGAGGAGTAAGAATCAAGTAACTACAACATGATTCTTTATAGTTATTGATTTGTGTGTATGATTTAATTTCTAGATTTGACATGGATGATATTTCATGTGGTTGTTTGTTGTCTTGGCATGGGATTTTCCAGGTGTGACAGTGTATTAAGCTTAGCCTTTCCATTTCCAGATATTCATGGTGTTGTGGTGTTCTCATGTTTTGATTCAACTATATTATTGGATGGATTCCAAGGTGAGTGAGTTGGATCTCTGAATTATTATAGAACTGGTTTTTTTGTTGCCTTAGTTTACGACCTAGTAAACTGGGTTTGAATTATGGTAAAGCATGAGAGGTGGTGGTTTACACTCCATTTCACACATAGGAATCCCATGTTTTGGATTGCAGTGAGGCTTGAATATTATATCTCGGTCTAAGTCCTAGTGACCCCCAGATTCAGGCTGTGGGTTGCGGTAAAGCTTGAGAGACTAGGAGGTAGGAAAATTCTTCACCGCTTAGGTGGAGAGAATTCAGTCATATCTATGGTTTTGTTGGCCTATTGATTGGGTGAATATCATGGTAAAGCATGATTTCTTTTTAATTATGGTAAGGTGGTTTAGCCTCGAGATGCCTTGGTTGGTTCTTTCAATTTAAGTCCCACATTAATGCTTTGAATATGGCACTAGGGTGATTAGATGAAGTAATATTTGGCTTAACCAATCTATGGTTGGGTGGAATGTGGAAGTATCATCTCTGGTTCATTTTCTACATTCATTAATGAAAGGTACATTGCGTGGACATTTGATTGATATTTGATGTGTATATGCACTGGTTTAAATATAGATTATATTGTTGATGTATCCATGGGATTTATATTGTTATATTACTTGTTATGAACATAATTTCTGATTTACTATTGTTGATACTATTAGGTTTTCATGGTTTTATTATTGGTTAAGTATATCCTTCATGCATGGTGTATTTATTATTATATAATTTTCTCTTTTATATAAAACTAATTCATGGTTTGATAGGTTATTCGTTATTTAATTTTGGATGCATGAGCTAATATGTGTTTTTTTCGATAAGTATAAGAGGGGAGCAAGACTTATTGATGAACATCTAATGAGACTCATGTAAACAGTGACCAAACAATGCATCTATGATTACAGGTACTATGTATGCAAAGTGTTTGTAAAAATTAATAACATGTGTTGGAAGTTTCTACCCCATTTCCAAAAGTTTACCATGGGAGTTGGGTCATGCATGGGAACTCTAAGCTCATGTATACCTTGGTCAGTATGATAAAGTAGGTAGATGTGGGTTGGGGTAGTTACACAATTTTTTTTTTTTGTTCTTCTTCCCTTTCGTCCTTATTTTTCCTTTCTCTTTCCAACTTTTTTTCTTTCATGATCCTTCCTTCATCCTTTTTCTCTTTCATCCTCATCATGTTCAGTATTTTTCTTTAACAATCCTTCCTATGTTGTTCTTTCCTCTGACCATCAGTCATTTGTTGCCTATGCAATATTTTCTACTCATTATTTTTATCATCTTTTGCTCTCTTTCCATTTCAATTATTTCTTCCATATGATTTACTCGTTGTCTTCTAGCTCTTTGTATATGTAAACTTCTTATTTCTTCAATATTTTTATTATTCATATCTCCATTACTAATATTCATGACATTATATTCATGTAAGAAAATGTAACATACACCATTAACTTCACAGGGAAATGTAAGGAGTTAAATTTTTTTTTACAAGTTACTCATCATTACATTAAATGTTTAACAGTTCAGAGTGTAATTTTATAAATAAGAATAGTAAACTCCTTAACCCTTACAATCTCCATTACAGTATATTAACTTAATACTATATGATGTAACCATCCATTCATCCCATTTCTCCTATAGTCATCACATAATTTCCATTATGAACATCATAGAAAGAAAGGAATCAACCTCATCTTCTAGACACGATAATCAATCACACCATTGAACACCAATATACCCTAGAAACCCTGTAGGGTGAAAACCAGCAAACGTTTAATTTTATTATTAAACGCTCGTGAGGGTGTTCAGCCCATCACTCAATGGCTGATAAGGGAGACCATCCCTTAACCATCGTTTATATAATCTTACCAGAAAATATACAATATCTAGCTTTAAGCCACTCAATCAATATGATACCATTTACCCTCTGGACTTCATATCTTCAGATCTTCACATCTTGGTGGCATGGATGTAGCTACAATGGACCATCGCACATTGGACCTTCGTGCAACTCGCACTCATCTGCATGAACATTGGTCATTTACCTACCACCAGGACAAGCATAATTTTTCCTTTGTACATGACAAGCATAATATTCCTTTTTACATGTCGCCATCATTCCCTGCTATGATGCCTTCAACATAAAATGATGTTAAGATTCATAAAGTATAAATCAATCACTATAGTAGTTTCTCCATCTACTCATGTGTAGTTCATGACAAGTAAAGTACCTTGTCATTCTCTCTTTAATAACACATACCTCATATGTACTGATTATAAGTCATCACAATGACTAATGCTTACGTCACACAAGGACACATTCCTGCAAGACATTGGCTACATTTCCCAAACTTTCTTTAAAATAAACTGATACATCAGCTAAGATATTTATGCATGTGATTTACATACTTTTAATAAAAATAGCCAACCCTTAAGCTATTACCTTCACTGCATGGAATGCAAGTTAACATAACAATTGTTTCTTCCATGCATCTGAATGCATACCAATTCCAAAAGACTCTTCCTAAAGGAGTGCTTACACAATGAAGCACATAACCTCCTTCACGAGTCTTACAAAGAAAATCTCAATGCAAGTGAGCTGGTATACATATGTAAAAAATACGCAATTAAGAATATAAATACATGTCTCATTTTCAAAATTATACCAACAATCATATTCAATGGAAGCTTTAATACTAAGGTTATCTTTCTACATGCAAATATGTATTTTATTTTTCAATAGAAGTTAATACATATGTTGCATGTATATGCAAGATTTTCCTCCAAAAGGAATTTAACATCACACTCATGATAATATAAAATAATCACCTAGTTCATTCATCTAAGGAATAAATTGATTAGTTCCTTTAACCATGAATTTATTAATAACTTAACTTTACCATCATCATGATAATTTATTCATGGATTTATTAAATAACTAATATTTGCAAACACCATGGTGTAATTCACCCATGGTTTTATGAAATAATTAATCTTCATCAACACCATGGAAAACTACCCACCCATGGATTTATGAAACTATCCATGGATTCATTAATTCATTAACCTCTATCATGGTAACTATTCATGGATATATATTAATTCATTACTATTTACAATATGGTTAATGAATATAACTGAAAGAAACTCTTGTTTTCTTTCATCAGATAAGAAGATATTTCAAGAGTCTCTCTCTTTAATCTATTCAAGAAAAATACTTTGGACTTGTTATCACTTCATAATTTAAATGAGTACAAAGTCTTTTTTTTTTAAATAAAGATCATACAACTTCTATTTTCTTGCTTAACCATATTCTGTAGATATTTATATTAAAGAGCTACCCTCTCTAATATATTCAAGAAAATCCATTTTCAAATGAAGAGCATGCATTAATATTATATAAATATTTATATATTTCATTTATTTCTTTTCATATAAACTTGGAAAATATTTGAAATGAACCCTCTTTAATACATTCAAGAAAATCCCTTTTCAAATAGAAAGCATGCATTAATATTATATAAATATTTATATATTTCATTTATTTATTTCCATATAAACTTGGAAAATATTTGAAATAAGCCCTCTTTAATACTTTCAAGAAAATCCCTTTTCAAATAGAAAGCATGCATTAATATTATATAAATATTTATATATTTCATTTATTTCTTTCCATATAAACTTGGAAAATATTCGAAATAAACCCTCTTTAATACTTTCAAGAAAGTCCCTTTTCAAATAGAAAGCATGCATTAATATTATATAAATATGTATATATTTCATTTATTTCTTTCCATATAAACTTGGAAAATATTTGAAATAAACCCTCTTTAATACTTTCAAGAAAATCCCTTTTCAAATAGAAAGCATGCATTAATATTATATAAATATTTATATATTTCATTTATTTCTTTCCATATAAACTTGGAATATTTGAAATAAACCCTCTTATACTTTCAAGAAAAATCCCTTTTCAAATAGAAAGTATGCATTAATATTATATAAATATTTATATATTTCATTTATTTCTTTCCATATAAACTTGGAAAATATTTGAAATAACCCTCTTAATACTTTCAAGAAAGTCCCTTTTCAAATAGCATGTGGTTTAATATTATATAAATATTTATACATTTCATTTATTTCTTTCTATATAAACTTGGAAAATATTTGAAATAAAACCCTCTTAATACTTCAAGAAAGTCCCTTTTCAAATAGAAAGCATGCATTAATATTATATAAATATTTATATATTTCATTTATTTATTTCCATATAAACTTGGAAAATATTTGAAAGTAATCAAACAAAAAAAAAGAAATTACTTATCTTTACTTTCACCTACCAAATTGAAAACATTTCAATTCGATTGATTAAATGCTTATAAACTGTTTATAAGAACGATATCACCTGGGAAAATTCTCTACACCTACAAATGAGCGGCTTCCAGAAGTGATGAGCAGCACTTGAAAAATGAAGCGAACTCTGCCTCAAAAATGAACAAGTAAACCCCTCCACGCTGCCATTTCGAAGATCATTTCAGTGTATGAGGCCTGCGGCGATGAGCAAGCAGAACTTCATGACATTGCAACCACCAAAAGAAGAGAATGGAGAGAATAACGCCGAGGGCTCATGATATTTACGATAGTGAAGAAACCAGTTTCAGCATTTACAAGGGTCAGCTATTCCCCACGGCAACTCTGGATGATGGCAGGTTGCTCGATGGGCTGAAACATACAAAACCCTGGCAAAGTGATTTCTCCTCCCCCAAAGATGGTGCTGCCTCCTCACTTTAATACGCAAACGGATTCAAGAATTCGTTCCCTTGTTAACCGATTCTTGATTCAACTATTTTTGTAAATCATGGTAAAAGCTAAGTTTACGCGGGTGTTACATACTCCCCCCCTTAAGAGAACACCGTCCTCGATGTGCTTCTCTCACTGAAATTTAAACTTATACTCATGATATAATAATATAAACAACTCAAAGGGGTTCCTTCCCCTTGGCAATGAAACACTTTCGTTTCCTTAAATATCGTTATTTAAAACAATAATGTTTTTATCTTTATTCATAAGCATGTATAGCGCAAAGAAAATTTCATTTCCATTTCTAACTGCTTATCCCTTATTCAATTCACAAAAGTACGGAAGAATATCTATACGAACTTACCAACCAATTACTATTGGAATAAATTATGGCTTTTGCGCAAGCTTTCGGAGAATGGTTGAACACCCATCAACACTTCCTGGAAAGAGCCTGCAATGTATGACTAACCATTCAATCACATTAGTCACATAGTTTTCAGTCAAATTAAAATACTTGCAACCATCAAACATTCTTGCATATATAGATATGTTTTAATCGAAGTACTTCCACAAGTACTCAGAGAGAACCAACCCTCTCATCAATGCATCTCGTGCACACTGTCCTAGCTCCTGCCAAAGACATCCATAAAGTACTTAAAAAAAAGTAATCATAGAGCACCTACTCTCTAGTCAATATTCGTCATACCAATGGTCAATCAATGCACCATGGTCATATCCTAGAATCTGCTAAGACATTCAAACAAATTAGTAATAAAATAAATGAACTTATACATTCAATAATTTATTTTAATATAACACCATTTTTACTTAACTTGTTCTACTATGGGAACCACAATGGTAACAAAATGCTCCTCCTAATCCATAGGATTGAGTCATTTTTTTCACATCCAGACAGTCAATGTTTCCACACTAAAATGTCTTTATACTTATATGGAAATTTAGTCTTTCAAGCTATGGTCCTCCCAACCATCAAGTGAGGCAATTACGTCCTCCACTTTCCCCCTAGCTCCAGAATCTGGACAGTGTCACGGGTCAACAGTGGATTCTTCTGTTGTGACATCGGGATGGCCAATCCAGTCACACTCAGAAAAGCCTGGAAGAGAAATTCGGGACAGTCCGGTCCAATTCTCCAATTCCAGTCATACTCAGATGTTTTTGGCTTTACAAGGGTTGCTGGAAGCTATTTTCAATTGGTCCTTACCAGCTCAAGAAAATACTACCCCTTTACCAATTTCACAGAACGCCTACTCCTCCCCAGGGATCCAGCTTATCCTCAGAGGAGTAGGTAACTGTCTTTCCAACTATCCCCAACCACTTCCTATTCTTGGAAACATTTTTACCATCAGCTTAGAAAGATTTTCTTTCATTAATTAATTTCAACGAGTTTGTCTTTAGCTAGTTAATACTAGTTAGCTTTACTGAAGTTGTCACAACTTCCCCCCTGGAAGTAACATACATGTGTTGTATATTAAAACATGATACTTTAACGTTTACTGTTGCAATCCACTTTGCTATGTTTGCGATGTTTTATTTTCACAGATTTTCTGTTTCCATTAAGCTACTCATGCTTACAATAAGAAACAATGTTAATTTCAAATATGTATTTCTCAAGCACATATTATCTTATGCAAACATTTCCAATTCTCATAATGTTCTATTCCAACAGACTGACATATGAAGTAATTATCATAATCACTTGTTAACAACTTTCAAATAGCTTTATTCAAAATTGATTCATGCATATAACTTTCATTAGTTATTCATTCATAACTAGTCAATAGTTTTAATGCATCCATGACGACTCATGCAAACACTAGTTAGTCAACTAGTCATTTAGTTAAGTTTCATAACTTGACCCATTAAGAGACTTCAAAATTTTTAACACTCTATCATCTTAGAGTAGGACTTCCTTCATCTTTTGCACTCATGCATTAATTTCTTACACCATCACTATACACATTCATCTTTTTTAAAGTAAGTGCATGGTAACTTAAAAATTTTATTGCATGCAAAAACAACTACTTCTTTTCAAGCTCAAATGAAAAGTAACTATTTTTCTTTCATGCTTTTATACTTTCTTTCCTAAAGAAATAAAGCATAATACACATATTAATCTCATATGCATATTCTTATGCAGTTATAATAGCATGTACTTTAAAAAAAAAAAGATTTCTCTTAAATGGAAGCTAATCTCATGCAATGCCATGTATGTAACAATTCGTTTTTAAAGGAAATAAACATGCATATGCATACACTTCTTAAAATAAAATAACATAAAATACTTATCTTTATTTCATTGAAGGACTTCTGTCCCTACTGCAATACTCATCCTCATCAGGAATTCACATTGCTCTTCCAGAACAATGTTTTCTTTTAGCAACATTGACAATATTTCATAGCATGATTAGATAAAGCTTTAATCAATAAATAATCAATCTTTGAATGATCCTTTAACACCTATTCATGTGCATATATAAGATGTGAATGCAATGTCACAACATGCTTTTCTTCTAACATCTCTACATTAGTGTGAGTAACTAATTATCAATTCATGTTACTCCCACATTATTATGACATTTTTCACACAAGCACACATTCGTACAAGACAAATCACTATATCTGTTCAAAAATTCCTTTAGTGGAAAATGACACAATGTGCATTCGCTTTACTTAAATTTTAACAAAGGAACCACCACTTCAACTTTTGCCTTTGGAGCATGCAAATATATTAAAGCTACCACATTGACTGTTGTTCCTATGCATACAATGCATAAATATTAATTTCCCAAAAGAGTACTTAAAATAATTGAGTAGGAAAACTCATGATTCCTCTTCGAGGACACATAACATAATAGGCATGAAAAACATGGTTTTCTTTTCCATAAAACTAATGGAATAAAACATAAGAATACATGCCTTATTCTCGAAATATTATACCCACATTAGCCATGTATGTATTTCAAGGAAACCACAACATTACTTTAGTTTTTGTATATGTAATTCATTCTTCTTTGCCAAAGAATCTTTTCTAAAGTATGATAACAAAACATGTTATCATTTTCCACATATAACTTATGTTCTTTCCGATGAAATCTAATACAACTATTACATGCAAAGAACCTTGTTCCTCTATGATTCTACACGCAAGTTGCTCATGCTTTTATTCCAATAATTTATCATAGATAGCCTCTTTTATGCATAAAAAATACGCGATACTAACAAGGTTGTAACACAATAAATCCATCTAGCAATGTAAACTATATTCAAGAGGTTGTTCTATTTAACTGTATTTGTTTCAATAAAAGAACTTGGATTCTTACATTCATTGCAGTAAATTACATAAGGGATAGTCCCTTTTTTAAAGAATCACAAACATCACTGTAACAAGATATATATAAAGGCAAGAAAGTTTGCCATTTATATGTTTTACTCATACACCTTTCAAGATCTTGTGCCTCAACAATCTTAGCAAGACTCATGGAGTTCATATGTGCAAGCAGGGCATAGCAGTTTGGTCTTTTTACCACGGTATATCTTTCTAAAAGATTATCATATTAGCAATGATTTATTACTTTCCAAAAGAACTAGCACAATCTTGCCTATTAAGTAGAACCACATTCTACTCTATATTTGTCTCTTTTAGTTGCAAGATCTACATGTAGGATTTATTTTCAAAATACAAATATTTCTCTCAAGAAGAATCAAATGTATATTAGTTAAATTTTCAAGAGAAACATGCACATGTTTCATTTTTCAAGAAACCAAAATCCCATCTTCTTTCATGAAAACTTCAACACAACAATAGAATTTTTACGTACATGGAAAATACATATCCTTTTTAAAGAAACTCTAACTCGACAGTTATTTACTTTGTAGGCAGTGTATTTTCCATAAATGCAATAACTAGTGTTTTCAAGACAAGAAAGATAGTAATATTTATCTCTTGAACTCATTGTTCAACCTGGATTAGAGATGCGATGCCTTCCTTCACATATGCGCATTTCATCTCGGATCCCTCAATTTCTTTTCGTTAAATCCCAAAGGCGCCAGTTTTTGAACCTTTAGCTCTGATACCACTTGAACATACACCATTAACTTCACAAGGAAATGTAAGGAGTTAAAAAAAGAATTTATGTACAAGTTATGTCACCTACTTGAATGTTTTAACGATTCGGGGGTGTAATTTTATAAATGATATAGTAAACTCCTTACTTACAATCTCATTACGGTATATTAACTTAATACTTACCATTGTTCATCCATTCATCCCATTACTCCTATAGTCATCACTGTTCATTATGAACATCATAGAAAAGAAAGAATCAACCTCATATCTGAACCACCGATAATCAATCACCATTCAGACATAATATACCTGAAACCCCCGGGTGAAAAGCAGCAAATGTTTAATTTTGTTATTAAGCGCTTAAATGAAAGTGTGACCCATCACTCAATGGGCGATGGGGACCATCCCTTAACCATCGTTTATATAATCTTACAAGAAAATATACAATATCTAGCTTTAAGCCATGCAATAAATATGATACCATTTACCCTCTGGTCTTCATATCTTCACATCTTGGTGGCATGGATGTACCTACAATGGACCATCGTACAGTGGACCTTCCTGCAACTCACACTTATCTGCATGAACATTAAATCATTTACCTGCCACCAGGACAAGCATAATTTTCCTTTGTACATGAAAAGCATAATATTCCTTTGTACATGTCACCATCATTCCCTGCTATGATGCCTTCAACATAAAATGATGTCAAGATTCATAAAGTATTAATCAATCATTTCACATATCTGTACTATAGTAGCTTCTCCATCTACTCATGTATATTCATGACATGCAAGTAAAGTACCTTGTCATTCTCTCTTTAACGACACATACCTCATTTGTGCTGGTTATAAGTCATCACAATAACTAATGATTCCGTCGCATAAGCACACATTCCTGCAAGACAATGGCTACATCTCCCAAGATTTTCTTTAAAATAAAATAATACATCAGTTAAGATATTTATGCATGTGATTTACATAAATTTAATCAAAATAGCTAACCCTTAAGCTATTAATTTTAGTGCATGGAATCAAAGCTAACATAACAATTGTTTCTTCCATGCATGCGAATGCATACCGATTCCAAAAGACTCTCCCTAAAGGAGTGCTTACACAACGAAACACATAACCTCCTTCATGAGTCTTCCCAAAGAAAATCTCAATGCTAGTGAGCATGTAAACATATGTAAAAATACGCAATTAATAATATAAATACATGTCTCATTTTCAAGATTATACTAACAATCATATTCAATGTATTTTTAATACTACAAGCTATCTTTCTACATACAAATATGTATAATATTTTTCAATAGAAGTTAAAACATATGTTGCATGCGTATGCATGATCTTCCTCCAAAAGGAATTAACATCATAATTATGATAATATAAAAGTAATCACTTAGTTTGTTCATCTAAGGAATAAAACTGATTAGTTCCTTTAACCATGAGTTTATTAAATAACTTAACTTTACCAACACCATGGTAATTTATTCATGGATTTATTAAATAACTAATATTTGCAAATACCATGGTAATCTACCCATGGTTTTATGAAATAATTGATCTTGATCAACACATGGAAAACTACCACCCAGGTTGAAATATCATGGGTTAAAACAATTCATTAGCACCTCTATCAGCTTAAAAGTGACTTTATTCTCATACCAATCTGTGTCTGTAATTCATTTTTATTTAATGTGGTTAATGAATATAAATACGAAAACTCTCTTTTCCCTTCTTCTTCCTTGAAAAATATTTAAGAAAGTCTCTCTCTTTAATCTATTCAAGAAAAATACTTTAGACTTGTTATCACTTCATAACTTAAATGAGTACAAAGTCCTTTTTTTTTTTTAAATAAAGATCATACAACTTCTATTTTCTTGCTTAACCATATTATGTAGATATTTATATTAAAGAGCTACCCTCTCTTATATATTCCAGAAAATCTTTTTTTCAAATGAAGAGCATGCATTAATATTATATAAATATTTATATATTCCTTTATTTCTTTCCATACAAACTTGGAAAATATTTGAAATAAGCCCTCTTTAATACTTTCCAAGAAATCCCTTTTCAAATAGAAAGCATGAATTATCTGTCTCAATATTTATATATTTCATTTATTTATTTCCATATGACTTGGAAAATATTAAAATAAACCCTCTTTAATGTTTCAAGAAAATCTTTCAAAATGAAAGCATGCATTAATATTATATAAATATTTAAATATTTCATTTATTTCTTTCCATATAAACTTGGAAAATATTTGAAATAAACCCTCTTTAATACTTTCAAGAAAATCCATTTTCAAATAGAAAGCATGCATTAATATTATATAAATATTTATATATTTCATTTATTTCTTTCCATATAAACTTGGAAAATATTTGAAATAAATCTTTTTTAATACTTTCAAGAAAATCTCTTTTCAAATAGAAAGCATGCGTTAATATTATATAAATATTTATATATTTCATTTATTTCTTTCCGTATAAACTTGGAAAATATTTGAAATAAACTCTCTTTAATACTTTCAAGAAAATCTCTTTTCAAATAGAAAGCATGCATTAATATTATATAAATATTTATATATTTCATTTATTTCTTTCCATATAAACTTGAAAAATATTTGAAATAAACCCTCTTTAATACTTTCAAAATCCTTTTCAAATAGAAAACATGCATTAATATTATATACTAAATATTTATATATTTCATTTATTTCTTTCCATATAAACTTGGAAAATATTTGAAATAAACCCTCTTTAATACTTTCAAGAAAGTCCCTTTTCAAATAGAAAACATGCATTAATATTATATAAATATTTATATATTTCATTTATTTCTTTCCATATAAACTTGGAAAATATTTGAAAGTAATCAAACAAAAAAAGAAATTACTTATCTTTACTTTCACCATTAGGTAAGAAAGAGTACCAAAGTGAAAACATTTCAATTCGATTGATTAAATGCTTATAAATTGTTTATAAGAACGATATCACCTGGGCAAATTCTCTGCACCTACAAATGAGCGGCTTCCAGAAGTGATGAGCAGCACTTGAAAAATGAAGCGAACTCTGCTTCTAAAACGAACATGTAAACCCCTCCACGCTGCCATTCCGAAGATCATTTCAGTGTATGAGGCCTACGGCAATGAGCAAGCGGAACTTCGTAACATTGCAACCACCAAAAGAAGAGAATGGAGAGAATAACGCCGAGGGCTCCTGATATTTACGATAGTGAAGAAACCAGTTTCAGCGTTTACAAGGGTCAGCTATTCCCCACGGCAACTCTGGATGACGGCAGGTTGCTCGATGGGCTGAAACATACAAAACCCTGGCAAAGTGATTTCTCCTCCCCCAAAGACGGTGCTTCCTCCTCACTTTAATACACAAACTGATTCAAGAATTCGTTCCCTTTTTAACCGATTCTTGATTCAACTGTTTTTGTAAATGATGGTAAAAGCTAAGTTTACGTGGGTGTTACATATATATAATGCCAACTTGCAACAGTGATGATAATAACA